>CAKNYM010051669.1:59625-89795 GCA_932195095.1 Andricus curvator | reverse complement strand
CCCTTTCCCAGGTGTTGTGGGGGCGGGAAGGCACCCCTGTGACAGGTCACAAAAATAACTTATGTGACACACGACCCCCTTTCCCAGGTGTTGTGGGGGCGGGAAGGCACCCCTGTGTCAGGGAAGAAAAAATAACTAAGGTCTCACACAACCCCCTTTCCAGACTGTCGTGGGGGCGGGAAGGGAAGGTAAATACGAACATTCCCATATCGTGAGACACCCATATTTGACTCGTTTTTATTCGAAAATTAACAATAATTTTCAACTTCTGCCTTATCAAATCCCTTCATTAATAGCTTATTTAAAGATTGTATAACTTGGTTCCCAAAAAAAAAAAATTTGCAGCCAAAACAGAAGTGACGCCCCTATTCTGCAATTTAACCGAACACCCGTGGTATATGGGATTTTTAGAAATGAAAATAGATATATTTAATTTTATCGAAAACTATCACTCGCAGAAAAAAATGGTTTAAACAAAAAATGTGTATTTCAATGGTGTCTACAACTTTTGTTTAAAACATTTTTTTTTATTTTGCATATTAGCTGAGATAATCGCAAAAAACCATGATTTTTATGGTTTTTTCATGGTTTCACCGTGAAAATCAAATTTCCGCACATTTTCACTATCATTTTCGTAATCAGCGTGTCAAAATACATAAGTATACGGAGTGTCAAAAAAATCAACGGTTTACGCTATTCGGAACTCCATCCAAAGTTTCTAAAACTTTCACCAGTTATTCATTTCCATATAATGTAAATGAAAATTATATCATACATTTCAGCGAAATATCTCAAAATCAATTTCTGCGGTCTGTTATATTCTTTTACAATATAAAATATTTTAATAAGAACTTGATATCAATGGTCGAGAGAGGTTTTCAATGAATGCAATTTTATTTTGAACATCGAAAAGCCGGCATAGGCCTCAAAAAATTTTATTATTTTGAACAATGAACAATTTTTGAGGATCATGAAAAATAATGATATTTCTCTAATAACCAAGCGATACGTCATGGCTTTTATTGAATAAAATAGTTTTCTTACAACGTTTCAGTAATATACTGTGACCGTCATCAGGAAAACTATATAGAATATAAGAATCATTAAAAACTAGATCTTATGGAATAGTTATCAAGCATATTAGGAGAAGTCTGCTTACCAGATGGTAAGAAAAAACTTTTCTGTCGAGTTACAAAAAAGATCCTAGTCGAAGGTTCAAAAAATTATATGATTTCTGAGTGAAAGCTTTAGAAATTAATGAATTCAAGCTTAATTGATGACTCAAAAATTAAACAGTAATAAACTTCGTTAAAAATTGACGTATTCTTCAACAACAATTTTGTAACTAAGTCATTATAAATTGAACATTTTTAAATTTTGCATCACTTTTTTTGAAATTCACTCATCTTAATCTAATGTGCAAAATCAATAACTTGAAAATTAATGATGAAGCATTTCCATGCAAGAAGAACAAATTCATGTTGCTACAAGTGAAAACTTACAAGCGAAGAGCTAGCAGAAACGTGAGATCTTCTATGTGGTTGAAATGAGAGAATGAATGAATTAATTAATGAGTGAATGAATTCGCGTAACGGTTTTACACTCAGATTTCGGGCGGATTTCGGTCTGTTTAACTAATCCTTGAAATTGATATAATATTTATTTCTTGTTAACGTAGCTTTCAAAGATTTCAAGTAAATTACGTAATATTTTGGATTTTCAAAGCCGCGAACGGATGCAATGGCAGGCCGTCATACATTTTTTCGTGCTTTCAAGTTAGCGCTGACTCATACTTCTAACGATTAATTTCCCTTGTGAGTAGATAGGAACTAATGTTTTAAAAGAACGGATATTAGTTCCAAAATAAGTCGCTGTGTAACGCCAAAAGTATAAGTTTGAGTTAAATGGCAACAACGAATTTATTTCAAACATGACAGGTTGACCTTCGCCCTTGTATCGGCTTGGTACTTTAAATGATACAAAATATAACGAATTTTTAAATATTAGCTCTGGTTGTCGAGAAATAAAATATCCATAAATGATAGACACAGGACTACAACATACTTTTTATTTATCCAACGCAAGAGTTGTAGCATTTTCGGCCCCCGATCGATTGGTGACCTTGACCTTGAATTTTACCAGGACCTTCACCAGGACATTTTCTTCAAAAATGCATGCCAATCCAGGCATCCTGTTGTACGTTGTTTGACCTTGCCATGACCTTCCCAGGTCAAATTTTCGATTGGTCAAGGTCACATCTGGACGTAAAATTTTCAGATCTCTGAGTTCCCGTGGTCAAAAATAGGGGTTTCCATTTTAAAAAATCAATTTGACCTTGAAATGACCGAGAAAGTCATGGTAATGATTAAAATAAAGGTCACCATTGAATTCCTCGTTGAAAGTTACTTCAAGAATGATGTTGACTTCCCTGAAAAATATCTTATCTGAGGAAAAATGTAGCCGTCCCGGGACTTTTTGGACACCCGGTATAAAAGGTCTCGATTTCCACTATTAGAACTTAAATAAACTACTCGCTAAGGGGTCGTGTACATAATACGTAACGCGTTTTTACATTCTCATTCTAATGAGAAAGTATTGGTTTTATGTAAAATTTGACATAATCGGTTTTCATCAAATCTCCACGTTTTGAGACCCCCTGAGTTATATTTTTGTTTATACCGTTGTGTCCCTTTATGGCTTTATGAGAATTTCATTCTCGTCTTTATTCGAACAAAAGAAAAACGCGTTACGTATTATGTGCAGGACCCCTAAGGAGTTTGATGCCAAAACCTCAGTTAAAATTTATAAACTGTATTTTCTAGTGCATAATACGTCAATTGCCGCTCCAGGACAAAAGAAAGTTTCACAATTAATCCATTTCATATTTTCATTTAAATTGACCATTGTTCACGAACAATGACTCACATCAGACAAAAAATTCTTGAAATCATAAACAGTGAACATGTCGTCTACGAATTTTCTTTTTTGATCGGCTTAAAACGCTGGAACTCTTTTATCCGTTTTTAGAAATAAAAATTACCTTTAAAATGTATTAGGCCTTCTGTTTCCATAATAATATATATTGTAAATTTGTTCTCATAAGTAATATGGGAAATGTTTAAAAGCCCAAACACAAGGATTGAGTCGTGCTAAAAGTGGGCTGGCTCAGACTGGAATCCGGCTCATGGGCACAGTTTGAAATATTGTGAGCCCGACTAGGCCCGACGAAAATTAAAAAAAGTTGTCGTAACCGGTTCTTTTCAGTTTAAAAATTCCCAATATTGTGTGAAAACAATATTGTTTTATTTTGCGAAATTTTGAGCCAGGGAGAATCGATTGCGTTCACTTTTTGGATTCCGGGCCAGGTCTGTATCGTGGGCTTTCGAAATTAGCTCATTGGCCTGAGCCCAATCCCAAGTCATTATTCACGCCCCTATATATAAGAACCGTTTCTAATGTCTCTTCCACTATTTGAAAATAGCACTTTTTGAATTGAGTTTCTCTTCGGAGTGAATAAGTCCTGTAATCAAAAGGATGGGAAAT
This sequence comes from Andricus curvator, assembly GCA_932195095.1. Taxonomy (NCBI): domain Eukaryota; kingdom Metazoa; phylum Arthropoda; class Insecta; order Hymenoptera; family Cynipidae; genus Andricus; species Andricus curvator. Next base: position 86,252 of record CAKNYM010051669.1, on the reverse strand, counting down.
ATTTCTACCACTCTCTGAAAATCAGTTTGAATTTTTCATGCAGAAAGTATCTAATGTGTCCGTCCAAAGAGTAAAACAGGGCCAATTACGAACTCGGTATTTTATTGTAATTAGCCTAGAGGCAAAGCTCAAACATCACCCACCTCTGATGTTGAACTGGTACGTCGAACGCAGCATTATAAGCAAGATTCTCAAACATTAATGAGAATCGTAGACCCGAAAGATAGAAATTGCCAGACACCAGAACCACAATAAATCCCGTTTATAAATTATATTATATTAACGCAACAAAGAGTTTTGAAAGCGAAAGAGAATAACGACGTGAATTAACTTTTGAATACATTCACTGCGGAAGCATAATTAAATATGGGGTAATTTTTAATTTAAATCAATATATCAAATAGTGAATTACAAAATTTTGAAGTCCATGCACGTTTTAAGGCCAATTTTATGCCAAAGGTTGGAACCGGTGAGTGTAAAATGAAATTTTCCCAATTATAATTGATCTTGAGATCGAATTTTTCTAGATTCTATGGAGAACAATTGTTTATAGCCTGGGTTAACATTTCTAAACGGAAATTTAACATAGGTTTGTATACATTTTTTTTTTTAGATTTCTTCCGAGTTCTACATCAGAGGCTTTCCGCTGCTATCAGACATTTTTAACAATTTTTAACGAAAAATTCCAGTTAGTGCAAATATCTTGTAAATCAATTATAATAAATGCAATTAACACAACCTTTTCTTCAAATCTGTTTTTGACCTTGTATCAGAAATTTGTGGACAGAATATTAGGCAGATTTCAGGAAGGTTCAGAAAGAAATAGAAACGATTTGATAGCTTCGGAAACTATTTTTCATCATAAATTTGTACCACTCTCTGAAAGTAAGTCAGTTACTGAATAGCACTATAGTCCAGACGCCAACCCCATTTCCGTCGGATCGACGAGGTCCATTCGATTTTTTTCTTGATTCTTATGTAAAATGATTTCCAGAATCCAAAACTGTGTAGCAGAACTCTAATAAATGTACCGTTCTCGAGATATTCGCAATTAATTATTTTTTTATAAACATTACATTAAACATTTAAAATGTGGAATTTTTGAAAATTTTTTTCCTTCTCTTGTTAGATAAGCTCATGAGAAACAATAGTTGTTGACGTGTAAAATAAGTGACAATAAATACTTTTATCAATATACAAAAAAGTATTTTATGAATGACAAAAAAGTAACACTATTTTGAAAGTACCAACTGGAATACACATTTTTGCAATGAACACTGTTCCTCTAAAGTTAATCATTTGCAAAATAACAGAGCTTTTTTTCTAAGTCATTTGATCGCGTTACAACAAATAGTCACTTTTCAATGAGAGAATTAGTGTTGCAGAAAAGCTTTCAAGCAAGAAACTATACTTTCCTACTTGATGAATACAAGTATATCTGAAATGTGCAATACATTGTTTAAATGTATACTTATTCTTTGAAGTTTTACTGAAATAATGGTATGCGCAAAAATTTCAAAATTTAAATATATGGACCTGTACAATTGTTTAAATTTTGAGAGCCCATCTCTGCTTCTGCGCTTGATAGAACGACGGGAAAAAATCTAAAAAATTTCGGAAATTACTACGAATTCAGTCATACCAATTAATTTATTGTTGTTTTATTCGTTGAAGAGTTATTAAAATGTATTTTTTGGGGGAGCATGACAATAGACCTGTTTGTAATACAGTAAACCTGGCAGCAGGCGGTCAGAGCGCACATGGCAGGCACGCTGGAGATCCAAAGGCGTAGACACTGTGCAAGGGTTATGCGTATGCAGCTTCAGTCTGCCCCTAACCTTTGCACCGTATCGACGCCCTTGAGTATCAGTTTCAGATCTATTGTCGTCCTTAAAAAAAATAGATATTAATAACTCTTCAACGAATAAAAGAACAAAAATTTTATTGGTATGACTGCTTTCGAAGTAATTTCCTAAAATTTTCAGATTTTTTCCCGCCTTTCTATCACACGCAGCAGCGGAGATAGTCGCTCAACATTTAAACAATTGTACAGGTCCATATATTCAAATTTCGCAATTTTGACCACATCATCATTTTAGTACAACTTCAAGGAATAAGTACACCAATTTTGACACCTTTATTACTTTTTCCAAAAGAGTTACATCAATTCAAAGCGAGCAAATTAAACAATCATCCCAATTTGCATAAAATTAAACAATTTATTGATCATTTCAGATATACTTGTATTCATCAAGTAGGAAAGTATAGTTTCTTGCAGGAATTTTTTCTCTAACACTAATTCAATCAATGAAAAATGACTATTTGTTGTAACACGATCAAACGACTTATAACAGAAGCTCTGTCATCTTGAAAATTATCAACTTTAGAGGAACAGTGTTTATTACAAAAATGTGTATTTCAGTTGTTGCTTTTAAAATAGTGTAACTTTTTTGTCATTCATAAAATACTTTTTTGGTTATTGATAAAAGTATTTATTGTCACTTATTTTACACGTTAATTGACTTTGTGCAATAAATATTCATCGGAGAGAAAAAATACCTGAACAACTATTGTTTCTCAAGAGCTTATCTAACAAGAGAAGAAACATTTTTTTTTAAATTTTCAATTTTAAATGTTTAATGTAACATTTATAAAAAAATAATTAATTGCGAATATCTCGAGAACGGCACATTTGCCAGAGTTCTGCTACACAGTTTTGGATTCTGAAAATCATTTTACATAAGAACAAAAAAAAATAGAATTGACCTCGCCGATCCGACGGAAATGGGGTTGGCGTCTGGACTACTAGTGACGTCAATATGTACATTCAACCAGGGACTTAGCTTTAGTGCTCCACGCGGTCAAGACATGAATTAACCTTCAGTTGTTTGCCCGTGTCGCATCTTGCCATTTCGAGAGTTCACGTGTTACTTCTACCTATAGGAAAAAAATTTACTTGCATACTGGTTTTTATGTTGTCAGAAATATTTGGGCCCGGCTATATGTTTCCCTTGTAAGTAGGGAGGCTCGAGGCCACTTAAGTGTACGCGGCGCGTTGATGGAATGACGGGCCTTATCACACTTAGGAAAACTATATATTATATCCTCTTATTGCTGCCTGTCCCTCATTTATTGTTGTGAGGCGAAAGTGGCGTTTTAAAGATAATGCAAAGGTTAACACAAAAGCGATAAATGATTAGTGTCTTACCTAACCTACTGACGGACGCCAATGCGTACGACCAACTACTGAACGACCAGTGTAATCTCACTGATTAAACCAGTACCGGAGTCCACTGAGTAAACCAGTATAATCTCATCGATTGCTAGTAGCACACTCCTGGTTATTTATACCAGTGAGATTGTAATGGTTTAGCCTGACTGAGATGGGAGAACAATTACTTTCATGGTTACAAATTTTAAAGAATAAAATAGCTTCGTATCAGTCTTTGCGAGATCAATCCGCCTACTTCTCGGAAGAGGGATATGTACACGGAGCGCTTCCCTAACCGCTGTATGAATAAGCTTGGAACTCATGTAATTGTGAAGAAAACGACCATTTTCAATTTTTGTTAGCCAAATTAGCATTAAATAGAATTTATAATACTAAAAAATCTTCAATTTTCTTCCTGTCAGTGACATTGAATCCAGAATCTGAAATATGGATACATCGAGTTTTTAATTCATGCAAAGAGAAATGTGCTTCTGTAACACAAATGATTGAACCTTGTTGGTTTATAGGTAGAAAACTGTTACTGAATTTTAACGTGGAACGAAAAAGTCGATATATAACGTGCAAAAGATGGAGAAACTCAAAATTGATTGCAATCCTACTGAATTAGTCCATGAGACAAATTTACGCCTTCCTAGTCTTTCAAAGAAATGTATACGATACAGGCTACCAGCACCAAGCAATATTTACTTCACAAAATAATTTTAAAGAGTGTGAAGTTTTCATTGTTATCGATTCTTCACAAAATTATTAAGGTAAACACGAATGGTAAGTGCAAGGTGCACACTTTGGAGCTTCCAAGAAACAAATTTCTTTGCATAGTGGAACTTTCCTTTATTGAGACACAATTAATGATACCATTAAGTGCATTTCATTTTGCACTGCTTTCGAATGTACGAGATATCATGCTGTAGGTATTTGGGCTCACATGCGACTAGTTTTTAATTTAATAAAAACTTTTGTTCCAAATCTGAAGGTTCTTCACATCCAGGGTGATGGGCCATCGACGCAGTACACAAATAAAACCAATTTTTTTCTAAAAGCAATTCCAAACCCTTAACAAATTTAACAGCTTATTTGGCAAAAAAGAAAACATTACATACATTATATTCAAATTATTTATCATGCACTGATTGCATTTACAACCGAATATAAAAGCACTTCCAATTAACACCTAGTACTTTTATATTGGTTCCCGAGTAAAAATGCTTCGACTTGAATTCGACTTGGCGATGTCTTCAGTTCGTCTCTAAGACATCGATGTCTGGCTACGTCTCAAAACTGAGACGAGACATAAGACAATGTCTTACTTTTATGGTTTCAGCATGTTGATTTCAAGTCGGCGTAACTTGTCTCAAGACGAACCTTTTCGACTCAGAAATGAGACCTCGAATGAGACTGTTAACAGATGCGAATGATTAAAATTAATGAATGAAAAATTTCTAAATATAAAATTAGTTATTTTTAATTTGAAAATTCAGAATCTGTGGGTCTGAACGAGTATAACCCTGAAAAATTTTCCTCACCAAAATTAAAATTGTAATTTTCTATAAGCATCTCCTAAGCCGTTAGAAATGCGTAAAAACAAAGAACATTTTCGGTATCGTTGTCAAACAAGTATAATACAAATTAAAATCTATAAATTAATTGATTCAATATATATATATATATATATATATATATTGTGTAAAAATATACAAAATTGTTTAATTATTAACAAAGATTAGCTTTTATGACAGTCACAATGACCCTTTTTTCAGGGCAGGTATATACTCGAAGTTATAAACCGCTCGACTTGAAGTCATAAAAATTCGACTCAAGATATAAATATATGTCTCCAAGACATAAATTGAACTTACTCGGGTTGATTTCGAAACGTCGGAAGAATTTTTGCAGTCAAAGACTGGACCTTATCATAACACTAATCTAGTTTCAAATTTTGAAATCATCAATAACAAAGTTAATACAAATCCGTATGAACTTGGTACATAGATTATTATACTATAAGAAAGAGCATAGTTCCCTGGAATTGTTAAGAAAGTACTGCCAGAAAATATCAGAGTAGGCCTTATGATTCGTTCCGGGAAAAAATGTAGGTGGTCTGTTTCTAGGATAATACTAATTATAGACTATAACCAAATTCTTTGCAAAATTATTAACCCTTCAAGAGAAGATGTGATATGAAAAGAAGGTACTTTTATATTTGACAATAATGAATGCACGCAAATTATGGAAAAGTGTAAAAAAATTTTTAAAAGTATTCAAAATTTATCAAAAAAAAACTGCTTTTAATTTCAGAATAAAAAACGTATATAACAGCTTGATTAGTGTATTAGCTGCTTCATTATAACCATTACAATTTATTATTACAAAATTATGAATATAATTAACGAAATATAAGAAGCATAACCTTAACGTCTTTTGAAATATTGGAAATATTGGATGGCGTCACCCTCTAAGGTTGTATACACTAGTAGTAGTAGTAGTAGTAGTGCTTTATTTGTTTGGGAATCATCTGATTCATACAATTAGGTTACATTTCAATTCTAAAACTAACTGTTATTCTAATAAATAAAAAGAAAAACTAAAATTAAAGGGTGATGGTAAACATTACCTCAGAGAAGATAAACCGTAAATACAGCGAAAGCATATAAAAAACCTTAAACTATATAATTAATTAGAATGCTCATTCGTGAAACTTACTAAAAAACATAATAATTGGTTTGATAGAATTTTTTTCAGGGTTATCTAAAATATTCAGCCAGGCATTCCGTACCTCACACATATCCATACTTTCGCTTATACATGAAAATCTTACAGTTTAAAAAAATTGACATTCTACTAAAATATGGTACACAGATTCTGTATTAAAACTACTCGAATGACAGGAGATACAATAACCATCAGCATTCAAACTGCAGGTTTTATTCTTGATTAAATGTCTAGGTATGAACTTACTATAATTCTGATAAAACCGAGTGGTGTTCTTGACAGAGTTAAATATTTCTGAGGTCCTTCTCGCAAGGTTGATTGAGGATAAAGTATTAGAGCAGAAGACGAGCGGGCTCTCTGTAAATCTTCTAGATATAATATTTTACCATAAGCTCTAATCCATGCCGATTTATTCTTTTGTAGAGAGGCAAGAGAAAGAAATTCCCAATCGTCCTCTATCCCAAACTTTTTGAATATACTTCTAACCTGGCGGGCCCAGTTGTATTTCTCTCCGGTGGCTAAATCATTTTTCAATCTATCCAGTTTACTTCTAATCTTAAATAACATTTCTTCGGGTATCGATTGTCGGACATATTGAGAATTTTCTCTATGTCTTCGAGGATTCCGCAGAGAAAGCCAAATGGTCGGCGTAAGCTAAGAGCAATATTTCCAACAAATGTTCTATTGATACACCTCTGATACCTCTGGTATACATAAGTTCTTGTAAATCAGCAATTAAGAATGTAAACATTGTTGGACTTAGAACCTTCCCCTGCATGACTCCTTTCGTTACATCTACCGAACCGGAGCCGCCCTTATTTCTCTTGATCGCAATATGAGCTTTTGAGTAGAAATATATTACCAATCTAATAAATTTTGACTCACAACCTTTCGAGATTAATTTGTTCTATAAGATATCATGACTAACTGAGGGAAAGGCTGCTTTGAAATAAACATAATAGTAAAAAAAGTTTGCCTTCATTCAGTCTCAGGCGATTTTGAAGAATTGCGTTAAGGGTAAAGATCTCATCTGTGCAACCTCTCCCCCTCCTGAAACCTGCCTGCCACTCTGGAAGGAGTTGCATGTCTTCAGCCCAAGCTGTCAGCCTTTTGGAAAGAATCTGCGTAAATATCTTTGTAACACAGTTAACTCAGGCAATTATTATTATTATTATTATCGATTAGCGATTCGAACTCGAAAGTTCATCGCCTCATCTACCCGAAACCGCCACGAATCTCTATCCTGTGCATCCTCCATCCAGTTTAAGTAATCATGTCCTAGTTCTTTTAGATCATCCCTTACATTTTTCTCCCATCTGTTTCTCGGTCTGCCTAGAGGTCTCTTGCCAATCGGTTTCCCTCTTAAAACTTGCGCCACTGTTCTTTGATTGCCCATTCTTGCTACATGCCCCGCCCATCTTAATTTACGCGCTTTCATTACTCTATTAATATTTGCTGACCCGTAGAGAGCGTGCAGCTCATCTTTATGCAGTTTTCTCCATTCACCAGTCTCTTCGTCCCTCTTTGGACCATCGATTTTTCTAATTACTTTATTTCCAAAAACTCTAAACCTATTCTCCTCTCCTTTCGTCAGCGCCCACGTTTCACACCCGTACATGACGACCGGTATTATTATTGTTTTGTAAATTCTTACTTTGATGTTTCTAGATAGCAATCGCGATTTTAGTAGTGTGTTTGCTGAATAATAGCACCCATTGCCAGCGTGCAGCCGCGCGTTGATTTCCGTTTTAATATTATTTTTGCTAGTTATAATAGACCCGCGGTATATAAACTCGTTAACCCTTTCGAATTTCATATTTCCGGCCATAAAATCCCTGCCTACATTACTTTATTCGGATCTGGCGACGATCATATATTTTGTCTTCGATTCGCTAACTTCCAAACCAATATCTTTGGCTTTTGTGATCAAGATTTCCGCATTTTTAGCTACGGTTTCTTTATCATCCCCTAGTAAGTCGAGATCATCCGCATACCCAAGGATTTGTATTACCCCATTGAGGGTATCAACGGTCGAATTCACTTGTACTTGTCTGACCACGCATTCTAAAACTAAGTTGAAAAGGACGCACGAAAGTGCATCGCCCTGTTTCAGGCCATCGCGGATCGAAAACTCTTCAGATAAACTTCCGTTTGCACGTATTCTACCCCTACTGCCGCTTAAGCAAATTTCGATAAGTCTAACTAATTTTATTGGTACACCCAAGAACTCTAGGATCCAGTACATTCGTGCGCGTATAATAGAGTCGTAAGCTTTTTTGAAATCGACAAATAGCTGATGCACTACTTCCTTAAATTCCCATTTCTTTTCTAACAGTTGTCTAATTGTAAACATTTTATCGCTTGTAGATCGGTTTCGCCGGAATCCACACTGGTAATCCTCAATGAGTTCCTCGGCAAAAGGAGTTAGTCTACTTAAGATTACATTGGACAGGATCTTATAACACGAAGGCACAAGTGAAATTCCCCGATAATTGTTACAGTTCGCTTTATTGCCTTTTTTAAAGATAGGAATAATAATAGAAGTATTCCATTCTTCCGGCATGCGTTCTGTTTTCCAAACTGCGCGTATTAATTTACAAATTTGCCTTGTGAGGCAAGGGCCTCCATTTTTTATCAGTTCTGACGGTAGGTCGTCGATGCCCGCGGCTTTGTTATTTTTTAACTTCTTTATGGCCATTTCTATTTCTATATAAGTGTGGCAGTGTGGATTTCACCGAGATTACCTTCAACGGGGGCTTCGCGTACATTTAATAACTTATCGAAATAGTTTTTCCATAAATTCAGTCTCTCTATCGCATCGGCTACTAGATTGCCATTTTCGTCCCTCATTACTTCCGTTCTACTTTGAAAGCCTTTCCTTATAAAATTGATTCCCCTGTACATCTCACGCGGGTTATTTTGTTTATTATGCGTTTCTATTGCTAGTATTTTATTCTTTTCCCACTCCGTTTTCTTGGATCTATAAAGCCTATTTGTACTTTTACTAATCTCGAGATACTTCTTATGGGTTTGATCGCACTTATTTTGTAAACTAATTAGTTTGGCCTTCCGACGTTTTTCAAACCAAAGTTTGCACTCTTCGTCAAACCATGGTTTGCTTTTGGTTACTTTCTTTAAACCTATAGTAAGTTTCGGGGCTGTCTTTATCGCCTTTTTCATATTGCTCCACAGGGTTTCCGAGTTCTCCACGTAATTATCGTTATCGTCTCTCGGTTCTTGGAGAACGTCGAAACTATTAGAAATCTCAACTTGATAATTTAATATTTCTGTTGGTGTTTCGAACTTATCTATATTGAAACGAACTGTTGGCTCTGTGTGGCTTGTTTTTTTACTTAACGCTAGCCTAGATCTTAGTTTTACTATCACGAGAAAGTGGTCTGAATTTAAATCCGCCCCCCTGTACGATCTTATATCGAGAATGTTTGTATGACGTCTTCTGTCAATTAGAATGTGATCAATCTGATTGCGAGTGTTACCATCTGGTGATGTCCAGGTGGCCTTATGTATATTTTTATGCTTGAAAAATGTGCTTTTGACAACGAGGTTCTTTGAAGCTGCAAAGTTTATTACTCTAGTCCCATTATCATTACTGACGTCATCCAAACTTTCCGACCCTATTGTAGGCCTATACATCGGTTCTTTTCCAATTTTCGCGTTGAAATCTCCCAATACTATTTTTGCGTCATACGTTGAGAACTTGTCAAAAACCTGTTCGATTGTTTCGTAAAAAAGATCCTTAGTGTCTTCGTCTTTGTCCTCGGTGGGGCAGTGCACGTTGATTAACACCTGTTTGCTGAAATTACCCGTTAGTACAATGTATGATAACCGATCGTTAATGAATTGCATGTCGATAACCGCTTGCGAAATTCGTTTATTAATGAGAAAACCGGTCCCCAGTGTGCACCTCTTAGCTCCCCCATGGTAACAAGTATAGTTATCCTTAGAAATTGACGCGAAATCGCCCAGCCAGCAAGTTTCTTGAAGTGCTATTAAGTCTGTATCGCATTTGTTTGCTATCGCAATGAGTTCGCTAAATCCGCCAGTATTTAGACTACGTGCGTTCAGAGTTCCCGCCCTTAGATATTTGACGTTAGTTTTTTGTTGTTGCAAGTTAGCCATGATAATTTCGTGGAAATCCGCACGTTAGGATCCTATTCCGATCGTAGGTGAGTCCACCGTCCCAGAAGTGATAACCCCCACACCTCTCTGGGTCTAAGTATGGGAGCTTTCCGACTTTGACAAGGACCGTGTCAATTTGTCGTCAGACACATTACAGTTTCATCCTCGTATCCTAACATCCCCCTGCAAGGCAGCGCGCCTACTGGCATCAATACCCCTTTGGCCCTATCTAGGCGAATCATTCCACACATCCCTTGCGGGCAGTGTCATCGCTGCGGTGTCCAATGGGGCAGCAGGATTTTTCCCCTACAAGATTTTTAGTTTTGGTTCGGGTAGAGTTTCTAGGTGGATACACGCTACACCTCGGCTTGCCTGAACCCACCCATTGCGTATGAACGCGAATGGGTGGGTCCCCCCCCAAGCCATGGTTGTCATGTACCTATTTTCTACCAGTGCTGAACTCACCACACCCACGACTGGTGCCTATCGGCTGTCCGCGACTGCTTATTCTTGTATTCGCAGTTAACCATAGGGGCTGTTCAGCCTTACGGGCTGTTCCTCTATCCGCAACCTGAGGACCCGCTACGTAGTGGTGACAGGAACCCACCGAGCAGTAACTCAGGCAATAGGGCGGTAAATAGCAGGATCAGGACATCCCCTTTCTTGTGTATCATTCTAAGAAAATTAAGAAAAATTTAAGAAATTAAAAAAATTATAGCTTAGAATCCATCCGGACCAGAGGCCTTACCATTTTTTGACTGTTTTAAGCTTGAAATAGTTTCATCAAGAGTTATATGTGAGTCAAGATAAGGATTTCGAAAATTATCAATCATCATTCAGTAAGAATTTGGATTCCGGACTGGGTAGAGAGATTTCAAGTACTCTTCCCATATGTTTAAGTCTATATCATCTTTATACGAAGGTTTGAAATGATATCAAGTCCAATTAGCAATTTGCAAAATTACTTATGTGTGCTTCTTCATTTGTATTCCAGGTACGTCTTTCAATATAAAATAGAATTTATCAAAAGTAGATAAACAATGATTCTTCATCTCTCTCTTACTTTTATCTCTCTATCATTTTTGATGTTTAATTTTGAACTCGAAGTCAGATCCTGCGAAATTTTTACAACAATTTTTAATGCGGAGGTGTAGGAGGAAATAAATCACCTGTAATATATAACTGAGCGATACGTAATGAAATTGAGGTAATTTAGCCATCTGGCAAAACACTCAATATCCAATTTTTATATAGGTTTATTATTTATTTCTTATATCTGAGCATACATCTGGAATATTTCACGTTTCAATACAAAAATAAATAATGAAATTTGTGTAGGCTCAACATCGGAAATTTTACTATAGTAGCTGAATGTACGTTTTAATAATATCGTATTTTATGAAAATAAAATTCTGAAACGAAATTAGGTATTGGGTCTTCATTTACAATAATTTGTGTACTAATCATTCGTTACGCTTAGGTGTAACTTTCGGTTTTTATTTTATTTTTGTTTTCTTCTCGTATAGGCTAATATTATAACTATTTTAGTTTGTATAACCAAGTATATGACAATTTTAATTGTTTTTTATTTTTATAACGGTTAACCGTTATCTAGAACATATTTGCTGTAAATAAGTGCATACATAGCCATCATAGCTATAACGGTCGTTTCAAAATTTTGTACAGAGACAATTTATTTTTACGAAACACGATTCCTTTGAGAAGCAAACGCACAGAGTAATTTAGGTTAGTCCATCCTATTTACTATCATATACATTTTTACTGTCAATGGTTTTTATTATGTGCAAACTTGCTTCTCAAAATAAACTATGTAAATACAACGATGAAGGTTGAAATCTCAAAATCGAGGGAGATTATTTTAAATAAATACAGATTTTCATGAATGAACATGATTCTGGTTCTATCAACTTCAACTGCATACTGTCCTGTACAACCTTATCTTGTATCGCTATAGTTTCAAAACATAAAATAATAAGAAAGTGTAGATAGAGACAGGCTGACCTAATTAAAAATCGAACATTCAAACTTCAATTACTTTTAACCAAGAGTATTAATCTATTTACAACCATTCTTATAGTATTCTTCACACCATAATAGACACCGCGAAACAAAAATTTCTGTCTAATTCACTAAAATTTCTTAAATATCTTTGAAGGGACATAACAATCAAAAGGTTCTAGACAAAGGCCAATATGTCTAAAAAATAATCTATGTTTCTCAAACTAATTGATTGGTCGGGTTGAAAGTTTCAGATTCCATTTTTCCAAAATCAAAAACTACCATCGAAATTTGTATTTAAAATTTCTATGAATCAATTAAAATAAAATTCAATACTTTTAATATTGGAAAAATCAAAATATTGATTTAAAAGTCCATAAATGCCTAGACACAGCTTTTCGAGAAAAACTACCATCATGATTTCACTTTTCCACTTCAAAGCATCTTTACAATCTGATTTCATGGTTGAACGGGGTAAATTTCATTTTGCATGGGTATGGTATGTAGCAGAGTATATGGTATCAATTTTTTCTTTAATCTTGCGAGTGTATTTTTTATATGGTTATCCAGTGAGGCCCTTTGTACAAACAATTTTAATACATTTAAAAGTGGACCTAGCGATTTTTAGAGAATTTTGCAACCTTACTGAAAGATAAAGTGCAACTAACATACTATGATAGGTGTCTCTAAAATTAATAAGTATGATTAAATATATATTTTGCATATTTGCATATATTTTAAAACACCCAATACATTGTTCCTTCTAAGATTTTTGAGTTACTATGTCCGTTTTTGAGTAAGCGCAAGCTGATACTCATTGAAACTCTATAAAATATATTTTTGAATTTTTAAGTTTTTCAGATCTGTTGAAAACGCGCAACACAGGCGTTATGAATTCCCTTAATTTTTTTTCTTTTTTACTGGAAAAAGAAGAAAAATTATAAAAAATAATAATGTTTAAATTATTGCGAAAGATTATTCATAATAATCTTTAAATTCATTCATTCACATTGTGCAACTGTCAATTTGGCAGTTTATTATAGCATACTTAATGGTATGCATACGTCAGTTTGGCCATCATGTTTGACTTTTAGCATGTAACATGAAGTTTTTCCGCATGCAAGAAAGTGCTTTATAATTGATTTTCAAGTTCTTTCTTCGCTACTTTAGATTTCAAAAAGCGTGATGTTGAATTTAAAAATAACTTATTTTTAACGATTTAGTTTCACGAACCTAATTTTAGAATCCTTCAATTTTAAACGAAGTTCGGAATTATTTAATTTTTAACGCTTCCATTAGCCTTGAATTCATTATTTTTAAAGTTTCCAATCAGAAATTATATATAATAATTTTCAATGTTTTCAGAATAATTGAATTTGAAGGTGTAATATATTTAAAATGTTTTAATTTTGACCAGAGAAAATGCGCAGTTCTGAAAAATTTTAATTTTTGAAACCTTGAAACAAAAGTTATTTAGTTTCAAAAGTTTAAATTGTTCAGTTTTTAATGCTTCGTTAGAATCATTACATTTTTACGGGCAATAAATTTGAACTTATAAGTTTTGTAGTTAGCCAGTTTTCAAATTTAACTATAGAAAAGCAAGCATTCGGTAGAATTTGTGCCGATACTATCGTCATCAAAAATTTATGACTCTTTTAGTAATAATTACAAAAAGGTAGTGCTTGAAATTTGAAAAAATTGAAAACCCTTTGATTCTTGGAAACCCATTAGAATTTCCACAATCTTAGGAATATTTTTTTATATCCCTTGAAATATTATAAAATCACTTCAAATCTTTACAATAAGTTGAAATCCACCAAAATTCCTTGAAAATTGAAATACCTGGAGAGCTTTTAAAATTTCTTAAAACCATTTAAATCTTTGGGAATTTTATTAAATATGTTAAAATCCTTCAAAAATCAGTTATATTATTTTAAAATATCCTAAAATCGTATAGGTCCTATGAAATCGCATACAATTTTTTGAATTACTCAAAACCGTTAGACTCCTTGGAAATTCCTTCAAATGTCTTAAATATCTTGAAAGTTTCCTTAGAATCCTTGGAAATACTCAAAAATGTTTCAAATCCTTTGAAATTTTTTAAAATATCAAAATTTTTGAAATTTTTTTCAAATTTTTGAAATCCCTCAACTCTTGTGAATAAATTCCTTGAAATAATCCATTAAAATATAAAATCCATTGAAATCCCGTGAAATTACATTTTATGATGATGTTTCTTTAAATATCTTTAAATAATTGAAGCCCTATGAACTCCTTTGAGATCCGGAAAAATGTATTGAAATATGTTATTGAAAGTCTTTAAAATCCCTCAAAATTACTTAAATCCTCAGAAATCTCTTAAAAAACATTCGAAATATTTGTAAATCTTAAAAATTCTCTGAAATCCCTTGGAGTCTTTTTCAATATTCTGAAAACCTATAAATCCTATTAAATCATTTCAAATCTTTCGAAATTGAGGGAAATTCTTCAAAAACGCAGATTAATCCAAATATTTGAAATTATTTTTAAATCTCTGAAATCCTAAGAAATCTCTTCATTTTTGTGAAATTGTTTGCAGTTTATAGAAATAATATAGAATGTCTTACATTTTTTATATCTAAAGAAATCCTTGAAAAATCACCTACAATTTTTGAAATAATATTTAATCCCTTAATAACTCTTGTTTAATCCTTTGGACTGCCGTAAAATCTTTACAATGTTTTAAATTTTCTTAAAATTTTCGAAGGCCTTGAAAATTTCTTAAAATAATTAAAATCGTTAGAAATTCTGTGAATTCCGTTGAAATCTGTTGAAATTCTTCTATATAGATGGACATCTTTCAAACTTTTTCAGACAAGGAACAATAACCCTACGTTCGAAAAATCTGATAAAATTGTTTTATGAATTAATGAATTAAATGGGGTTTAGTTTCAAATACTTTAAATTTAGAAGAGTTCCAATGTTCTAAATGTTTTTATATTATAGTTAGGTATCCAATATTTAAATTAAACATTTTTTCAGAAATGAAATTCTCAAATTTTAAATTTGTATGACTTGGAAAAATGCTTGGTAACCGGAAAATGTCAAGAAATTTTATTTCATATTTAGAGGCCACTCTAAAATATTTACATTTGAGTATTTGACTGCTAATAAGAAATTTATCGCGTGCATAGTGCGCAAAACATGATTGCTCATGTAAAACTGTTAAGAAAAATCATTAATCTAATTAGTCATATCTCTCTATGTGTATACAATTTTCCGACGCCCGCCACCTCCAGGTCCATCCTCCGGGTTCGCGCCTGTTATTACGTGCATGTAGAACTCACGGAGGAAGATAATAATCACTATATTTTTATACTGAACTTTACATAAATGTTCAAACATGAATTATTTTACGTACCAAACTGATTTACAATATTCTAAAATATATTTTAATCTCGTTTAGAAGGACATCATCTAATCGAGAAATTTTAGGAATGGAATTGGACAGTGCAGTCGAAAAGTCGTTTCTTGTTTTTTGCTGGAAAATGTGGATGTGGTCTATTACCAGTAATACTGTAAATGTAGATACGCAAATATGCATACCTAAAAGTAAATACATTCATGTGCACGCTTATATGTGTTTTTAACTCTAAGGATTTAAGTTTTACCAATGTGTAATTTCGAGAGTATGATTTGAAGTTTTATATAAGTAACCAAAAAGGAGTTTTCTAAAGTGATATTGTGAAGGTGCATTTTTAATTGTTATAGGTAGTTTGTTCCAAAGACGAGCACCACGAATAATGAAAGATCTTTGCATTTTACACGTGCGGTGTGGCTTTATTTTGAGTACTGTTTTCCTTTCACAGAGTTTGGAATGTGTCGGTTGATCTTTGTCAATAAAAGAGAAGAGGTTCAGAAGATATAGTGGAGGTGCATTACTGAATAGGCGCAAGTTGCCCATAAAAATTTGTCTTCTTGTGGCAACGTTAAGAAGTCCTGCTCTTTCTTTATACTGGGTAATATGTTCACTTTTTGGGATGTTATAGATGAACTGAATGCAAGCATTAAGCGTACGTTCAAGCTTGGCATTCAGTTCATCAGTAATATCGTCATATAACACACAGCCGTAATCACAGAAAGGGAGGATGCGGATTTTAATGAGGAGGATACGCGTTGGAGTAGGAAGTGATTCTGTATTCCTGTTAAGCTTTTGGAGGACTCTAAAGCTCTTCCTCAAAACATCCGCAACTTGTTCAGTCCGAATAAGAGAGCGATTAAGAATATAGCCTCAAGCTTTCACAGAATCCACAAAGGGGATGAGACGCCCATCGATGAAGAGAGGAGGTAAGTTTGCAATTGTTGCAAATGAAGGAGAGGAAGAAGGTCCTATGATTATAGCCTTAATTTTAGCAGGCTGAGGAGTGAAACCGTTTGTCAAGGCCCAATGCACCACCAAATCAATATCCTCCTGTACCTTTTAAAGAAAGCTCTCAAGAGTGGAAATAGGCCCGGAGAGGTATACCTTGAAGTCGCCAGCATATTTGTGATAGTTGCAGTGTCGAAGTTCACTACCAAGTTCAGATGTATAAATATTAAATAGAGTGGGTGCAAGCGTGGAACCTTGAGGGACGCCACTCTTAACCTCCCCATAATCAGAACGCTCGCGATTGCTGATTTGTAATCTTTCTGAACGATTACTGAGATAAGAATCGAACCATCTAACAGCCATATTTGAGAGGTGAAATGATTCGAGCCTAGTCAATAGTAAATTTTGATTAACTGTATCAAACGCCTTAGAAAAGTCAAAAAGGACAACAACCGTTATGTTCCCTCTATCAATTGCCAGTTTCAGGTCAGAAGTTACTTTAAATGTAGATGTAAGTGTACTATGCCAGGCATGAAACCCATATTGCATTAGGTCCATTGAATTTTTAGTTTCAATATGTGCACTAAGTTGCTGATAGACAATGCGTTCGAAAGGTTTTAGATTAGGCACAGAGGATGGATATTGGGCGGAAATCTTCGGGCGAGGTTGGGTTAGATATTTTAGGAACAGGACGAATAATCGCCTCTTTCCAGGTATCAGGAGATATTCCCACCTGTATAGATGAGTTATAGATATGCAACAGAATAGGACAAATGGCTGGTAAAGCTAAGCGAATTATTTTAAGTGAAATACCATCAGAACCTTGAACATTTGATTTTACCTCGAAGAGTTTTTTAATTAGAGTTTCTTGCGATACATCAGCAAAGAATAATTTAGTATCATCAAAGGTAGAAGATACTGCGGACGGGGAAGGAGTGCTGTTTGAAAGGAGTGTAGATTGTGTGGTGAAGGCTGTTAAAAGATCTGCGGGGGAGACATTTTTATCAGGAGCCACGTGTTTTGGAGGAATAAGTCCAAGTCGTATTAAGAAAAACAAGATATTTTTTTTCATTTTTATTCCTGTTTTTGATAGAATTGTAATTATATTGATGGTATGACTCTCTGATTTTGGTTTTAAATAAGTTTCTCAATTTACGAAATTTGGCTTGAATAATACCGAACTACGTTTTTTTCCTCTCTCTTTCATCAAGTCTTTGATATAAGATGTAATCCACGGAGTGGAATTCTTTTTTTGCTTTAATGGTATTTAGAGGCGCAAATTTGTCAAAAGATTATCTAGATTGTCTAGATCATCAACAATCATCATGTCAATTAAGTAACAAGAATGATCAGTGTGGTGCGTGGTATTATGGGGAACTATAGACAATCCGGCGGAGAACACACACTGATTTTAACTAGATATTTCATTTGTTGGTAGCATTAAGATTTGTGTTAAGGTCACCAGTAAGTACAATGTTATTATAATTTGGTATAAGTTCAAAACTGTCAGTCTCAAATTCCCTACAGTAGGAAGCATTAGGAGGTTTGTAAATCACACCCACCAACATGCTGTCATGAGACGAAGATACTTTGATAGAAAGGTACTCAGCAATAGGGTAATTGGCAGAAGGACTCATTCCCACCTGTACACAATTCGTGGTAATGGGTAGGTAAAGACTCAGCGTTAATGTGACAAACATTTATGGTTTCCATTTTGAAAGTGATTAGTAAAGTTCAAGTATAGTTGAATATAGAAGTGTCTGAAATACGTTATCAACAAAATCTAGTTCACATGATTACAATTGAAGACAGGGAATGAGGCACATAAAAAGGTAAAAATTAGAAAAGAAATAAGCATTATAAAGTTAACATGACAAATATTTAAGATATCCATTGAATATGTAAAATGGTTAGTTTTAAGTTGCAAGTTACCTAAAAGAACGGTAGCACATAGGAAAAGATAAATAGAAATATCATGATCAATAACCAACAGAGCCCAATTTAAGTAATCACAAATAGGGTTAAGTAGAGTCCAATAGTTGCTGAAGTGACAGTGGAGATATGAATATAGAAGAATCTCAAATTGCACTAAAGCATGAAAATTCAAGTATGCCGTAGAAGCATAAATCTCCAAAATAGGACGAGAAACAGTCTTAGTATCATTCATAGAATCTGGTGCTGTCGATACAATAATATATCTTTCAGATGGAAAATGAAACACAATATAGTCAGGATTACTTTGACTTACAAGATGTTTTTGCACCACATAATAAATCCCATTAGCACAGTTAGAATAACTGAGAAACCTTTGAGTTATTAGGTAACATTTTTTCATTGAAAACATTATTATGCATGCTTGATGAGTTGGAAATCGACCTAAATGACAAGTTATATTATATTCACTGACATATATACGTAGGATGACACTAGGGAGCAATAGTTGCTATCTAAGTCACTCGACGGTCTGCAGATTAGCCAGGTAGATTCGTGGAGATCCATACTCCCTGTTTTTCCGCCCGTAATCCAAAGATACTTGATTATTTTGTCTCTTCCGAGACCCAGGGCAATGGCGTAGATTTTTCTGTTCAACGATGACAGTGTCTCGTGTAGATAAACAGGATGTTTATCTTTACTCGACCACCCGAGGTTTTGAGTAGAGATGTCTCTATGAACCTTAAGTCTCTCAACAAATTTGCAATTGTTGATTGCCGAGTTTCGCGACAGTGATAAGGGGGCTGGGGGATTTTGTAAGTGCAGGTGTCTTTATGATTCTATATATTTGGACCACATCTTCTCGCGTGAAGGGAACGTCAAGAGTACTAGCTATCGAGTCCATGATCGTAAAAAGGTCTTCATTTGGTTTCATAGGGAAATTATGAATTTCCAAAGTCGTTTGAAGGGCCGCCTGCTCCCTCAAGTTCAGCGCATGCTCAAGAGTAGCCACTTTTATTTTCAAATCATTGGCATCCTTTTCAATTTTGGTAATATCTTCCTTTCCCATTTCTGAGCCAGTTTCGAGTACAGAAATTCGGTTCAAGTTCTGAACAATGTCTGCTCTATCGTTTGAATGGAGGTTAGGAGGTTGTCATTAAATGCTTGCTGCTTATTTTCTAATTCTGTGATGCTAAAGAGAGAATCTCCTGAGACTGCGCAAGTGCTTCCTTTTCTCCTTCCAAGGCAGCATTTCTGAGCATAACAGCGAGATCAGGCTGGTTGGTGGTAGCCGCTGCAGCCGATTTCCGAGACGAACTACCATCGACTGCCGCAGAGATGTCGCTGACGCTTTGCCCTTTGCATTTTATGCAGAAGAAATCTGCTTGACCCTTCTTAATTTTATCAACGTTTTTTTTTTTTTGAAAGAGGTTCTCCTCTGGAAATCAACTCCTTGCACTCTGGACACGCATCCATTGCTCTAAATAATTGATGAGAGTTCTTTATTAATCCCAAAACAACAAGAAACCAGCAGTTTCGAGAAAGACTGCACTGCTCCGATGTATAAGGAACACGCAAAGTCACACCTCGCAAATTTTTATTTAAAAAAGAGTAAGAAAAGCTCGCAAAACTTTAAAACTTCAGAGAGCAGCGAAAAGACACGTCCGCTCTCATCACCGTAACGTAAACGTATATGCGCTTCAACCTATCAAACTTTTAACAAATGCCGAACAAGCAATACGGTTAAATGAGCCAATGTCTTAATCATTCATTTGTTTTAGCTGTTTCAATCACTAGTATTAACCGGTACAGATACTCAAAGATATGCTAGAAGATTACATCAGACGCGAGGCATACTTGAAGACCAAACAAGACCCTTAAAAAATTACAATTAGCACGTGCAGGCCCGAGGATTCATGTCGTTGTGGGCTTCCACAATGTCACAGCTGGTTCTATAAAATTTGGAGACCTGAAGATGAATTGGTCAGTTCAGAAAAATTTCAGAATACCGTCCATACCGAGACGATACCAGTCCGTCACCTCGTACTACCTGAGTCAATTCAGTTTCAGCTTCACCTCTATGCAAACCGAGTTTTGGAATAAAATGTGGATTTTCATCTGAACGCTTTTCCTCCTATTCCTTGATCTTTGACTGCGATATTGATGTGTTGCCCGCAAGCGTGCTCACAATTTTAATATTAATAATAAAATAGCTGCAATAGGAATTACGGCAAGGCATAAACGCGGCTTAGAGGCGAATGCGCTCGAGAATTGAAATTGAGTTCTGGTTTGGAACCTTAACTAGGGAGTTTCCTACCAGAATCGAATCTTGCGATTCTTACACATGGTCCCAACAAAGGAGTTTCCATCCAGAACCGAGAGCTTACGCCGATTATGCTGACGCGATAGCCTGTCTTTTCAAGGGTCTAGTGGGGTAAGTATTGTAAAAATGCGACCAAGACTTTT
Source organism: Andricus curvator (assembly GCA_932195095.1). Taxonomy (NCBI): domain Eukaryota; kingdom Metazoa; phylum Arthropoda; class Insecta; order Hymenoptera; family Cynipidae; genus Andricus; species Andricus curvator. Next base: position 65,406 of record CAKNYM010051669.1, on the reverse strand, counting down.
TGGGTCTTAATACTATCTGTAGGTAGCCTGAGGGGGGGGGGGGGTGGAAATATTTCACTAAGATTCAGCCTCCTATCTTGCATGTTAACCCCACTACCCCTTATAATGTAATTTTCCAATTTTTTGTTCTCAGTACATATTGCTTATTTTCAAAAGACAAAAATTGAGGGAAAAAGGTACGTTCGAAAGCATATATAGAAAAAGGTTTAAGTTGTTTTGGCGGAAAATTCAAATTTCAAAAAATTCCGAAACATTTCAAATCATTTTTTTAATACTAAATCGGCTTTGCGAAAGATTCAGATTTTTTCTGTAAGTTAAGCTTTCAGTACTCTATTATAAAAATAAAATAAATCGATTTTTTATCTCTGGTGCGCCAGGGTGAAAAAATTTGAAAACCATTCTTCGTACCTTTTTTGTAACCTATATGTACATATCTGTGATAAAAATAAATATATTGCTTCCTCACAGAGGAAGCTTCATATTTAATATATATATATATTAATATTTAATGATAATAATAATGATATATTGATAATATAATGATAATAATTAATAGCTGGAGTTATTTCTTCGTATTGGAGAAGAGTACTCCAAATCTAAGCAGGCCTGACCATTTTTGCTACATATCTTGCATGTGACATGTATTATATTACTGCTGCAACATGAGAGCAGCAGTCAATAGTGCGTCTGCTATTCGCACAATCACAACAGTAACACCTAATTCTGGTATATCCCATCAAATGCGTAGATCTGACTTCTACTTTGATTATGTCAGGCTTAAATTGATACTACTGTCTTCATTTAACATTTCTGCTAAGTAGGAAATAGCAAGACCCATCTGGTAGTTTACCGAAAGCATTTTATAAAAAAAAGCTATTCTTCAGTAGAAGCTAATTTTTGGAAGCAATCGATTATGTGGCTGGTTATGTGAAAGTCTATATTTTTGACGTAAAGCTCCGTGTACTGCTTCCATGACCCAACGAATTTTCGTTATTTGCGCGATGCATTACATTCTGCTGTCGGTAACTGTGAACGATTCCCTTTTACCGCAGGCATCAATACTACATAGCCTTGTTTTTCTAAACAGTCTTTCATGTCGCGAAATTCTCTGTCCACTATTATCACATCGCTTTGTTTTCGAATGTTTTTTACACCATGCTGGCCGAACAAAATTATTTTAGAAACCTCAGAATCATTCTTATTGACAGGGAAAGGTATATCTATAATGTACCCATCAGTCGCAAAGATGATAAATGGTTTGGACAATGGACGGCTCTTTTGATCTGAATAAGATATCCTCTAATATTTATTATTATTAGAGCTTTTTTCGTGAAAAATGTAAGTCGCGTCGAAAATTAATGCCAACTGATCGGCTTTTAAATTACATGATTTTTGCGCCATAGAAGCCGTATGATTCTCAATTAGATCATCTCGTATAGTGTCTTCAGCTCCAAAATGAGAGGATAGGGTGTCTTGTTAAGAGGATGTAATGACAGAATTACAAAAATCAGACACATGTTCTGCATGCTTTAGCTCCAGAACAGCAGCAATGATATCATTTGCAGAACCACTGCGTAATTTAAATAAAAAAACCGTGATTTTCTGCCAGATACTTCTTCATACGGTGTTTCTCATAGAAGTCATTCTATCTGATAGTTTAGTTAGCTGTTCCCATGTAAAACCAGTAAATACTTTCATCCTGTCTTCTGAAAGGAAAATTTCGCCTATTTTATTTATGGCAGTCGAATCGCTTTTGAGGCCATGAACTCTGCCAGTTCTGCAGTTTTTATGTCACTTGTGTTCGAATGTATCTGGAGATAGTAAGTTCTTCTTCAAAGAAACGGTTTTTAATTACATCAGATCCACAAAATCGTTTTCCTTCGGAAATGAATATAATTCTTTTCACAAATGCCTGTATACGCGCGTGAAATAGAACAACAATAAGCTTATACGTATTTGAACATAAGCAACAGTACTTGTGTGTGGAAATCGTTTTGCAGAAAGACATTTCAATTAACCAATCTGAATCTTGTTTCTGTGTAGTCCCTTTTATATTTGCAACAAATCATGCATCCATTTCGGTATCTTCGATTAATGATTAATTTTCAGAGAAACTCGAAGATACCTTCTCTTTAATAGCGTCCTCTTGATACGCACTAGAACCTGCTTTCTCTTCAATAGGTCTTTGAACCTCATCATCTGATTTTTGCCTTATTGGAACCCGAATAGACTTCCTACATTTGATACACAATTTATCTCCAATTGCCACTGTTTTATTCAGAATATTTGTCAATGCTGTTTCCTCGACATCACTTGTAAGCACTGTTATAGTTCGAACAGTTTTTCGATGAAAACAGTCACATCTAATGCACTTTGAATTTTCCGTCTTCTTTCCTTTAGTATACACGATAAATACACGAGGAAATACAAATGAAATAATAAAAAGCTAACGAGTATAAAACACAGTATGGAGTGTATAAAAGCACGCAACAGTTTTAACTGTTTAGATCGGAAGACTAACGTATTTTTGCTACACAAACGCAGGAGGTTTATGCGAACTTAAATCGTCAAAAACGTGGCTTCAAATGAAAACAATGCGATCTCTATGCGACCTTTAAACAAAAGATGCGAGAGATGAACGGCAGAGCGCTTTATTTTTCCTACCACGACTTCATGAAGACAACTTGCAAGGTCACGCCTCGATACGCATACTAGATGTGCAGTATATATTTGGCTTATAAAAAAATTAAGAATTTTAAGTCCTCTTTTCCAATACGACTGAATGGATTCAGGGATTATTCTTTTTGATAAGAAGAGAGTTGCAAAGTTTATTTTTGAATCAATATAATGTTAATACCGAACAAATGAAGATACCAGTTTCTTGTATTTTTAGGAAAAACCGCGACGACAATTTTTATTTTAGGTACAAATAATATACTCTTTAATGTACTATTCTCCAGTACGAAAAAATAAGTCCAGCCATTATTATGTACATATAGGTTACAAAAAAGGTAAAAAAATCGTTTTTAATTTTTTCACCCTGGCGCATCAAGGACAAAAAATGTATTAATATTTTCAATAATAGAGTATTGACAGCCCAAATCATAGAAAAATTCTTATTCTTTCGAAAAGCCGATTTCGTATTTAAAAAATTATTTTTTGAATATTTCCGAATTTGCTGAAATATTAATTTCCCACGCCAAAACAATTGAAAAATTTTTTTATATATGCTCACTAACGTGCCTTTTGCCAAATAAATAATATGTGCAGAAAAAAAATAATTTGGAAAATTACATTATTCGGGGTAGTAGGGTTATATGCAAGCTGGGGGGCAAATACTTGTTGGTAGCCCCCCCCCCCCAGGCTACTTACAGATCGTATTAGGACATTTTTACCATTTTTACCCCGCTAGACCCTTTGTTCTTTTCTTGTGTGTGTCTTTTCCAGATTCATGCCTACATGGAGGATTAATTACTCAAGAAGAGAAGGTACCGGCCGAACCTATGCTAGAGTATATGTATACTGTACCACAGTGCTCGCATCTCGTGCATAGAAGCCATCCACGCGCCTCCGAACGATAATACGTCGACGACAAGTGGTACGAATTTCCTTCCGGAAAACACGCTTCTGGTTTGTGACGCGCGCTTTAGGGCCAAATCTGCACTCGTGCACCCATTGCAGATTTTCTCGGTCCTCTACAAAGTGTCAGCTTTCCAAAATTACGCCCCTCTTTTGAACGTGTGCCTACCTCCCGGCCCCCCCCCCCCCAGTTTTTCTCTGATACCGCGTCGAGCGTCCTCTTTGTGACGAAGTATTTAAGCGTGCAATTCGCAGTGGTTGATAGGTGAAATAAGTGACTATGTCCGAGACGAGACCCCATTGAGTACCCCGCAAACGGTCTAGCCTACAAAACCGAATTAACGCAAAAAGACGAAACGCGTTGATCATAAAAGTCCTCGCACCTGCGTGGGTTCATGTAAATATTCCCGTGCCTTTTCGTGAGAATTACAAACTGCGACATGATCTACGTATGACATTTTCAAACCCATTCATTCTCTCGATGATCTAGCAGATTATCTCTGCCGCGAAAATTCTCACGTAAAGGCGAGTAAGACGATTGGCTCTTCGCTCGAAGGGTCGCGCATCACCGAAAACATCTGGCACATGTCTCCGCTGTTTTTGAGAGGTTGAATAGAAAGCTTTTCGGTACTCTAACTAGGCCGTTGACAGGGCGCGCTGATGGGCTACTGCATCTTTGCAGACGCGCGTGTCAATCAGCAGGTCCTCTCGGCTGCCTGCTACACCTTTTTTCGAGCCACTTTGTTCGTACATCTCTCTCCACACAGGCTCAATTCCAAGAAACGATCTTGTTTTTTAAACCAGCTGTGAAGATCTCATGTGGCCCAGACGTTGGTGTGTAGAAGTGAACTTCTTTAACCACAAGTTCTTAAGTGCTTTTTTCACCTCTGTTGCAGTAATTGATGGACATTCAACCTCAAATATTACGAGGTTGTCGCAAAACTCCTTGAAGAGGATTATATAATCTCTATCTTCTTTCAACTCCGGTGTGTTCGGGACTTTGTATACCACTTTTAAAAAAGGTTCTACCTCCTTGGATTCGAGTGGATTTTTGACTCCTCCAGTTCTTAGGCAAACTTTCGAACCCTTTCCGTGAACGGTCTACCAGATGTTATGTAGTCAATCACACAATACACACGGGACGCATTATGTCTTGCTCATCCAATCTTCTTGTTCAATTGATGCAAACGTCTTTTGGTCTTTGGATCCATCGTCGGTTTTAGTCTTCGATTTGAATCTGCGAAAGCTCTCGCAGCACCATTCACTGAACAATTGATGGTCCAGAGGTGCGAGATATCTCCACGAAGGGAGGCATCCATTTCAGCCAGATCTTAGTGCTTAAGAGGAACTTGCATGTCAATGTCTCTCCTTGTCCTGAAATAGCGATCATTTCTCAGAAGATGCCTGCTTTCCGCGGTTGGTCCTAATGTCGCTTCCTCATCTTCGTCTGCAGCTTGATCAAGCAGCGGTTGGGGGAGCGCTCCGCGTACATATCCATTTTTCCGGAGTTAGTCGGCTTGATTTCGCAAATAATGATGCAAAACCTGATGAAGCTCTGGATGTTTTTGGCACTACAGAGTGTGCATACGCGCCATTAAGCCTCGGTGATCAGTGTAATGCTGGCATCGTAGCAGTCTAGCAAGTCATCCTTGAGTTGATCCGTTTACTCAATGTGGGCGTTTCGCCGGTTCGTTGTCGTATTTCAATCTAAATTATTTTCAGCACCCTGAACTCTAGGATGATCGGCATTGTCTGCGACCCATTGTCGGATGCTCTGCGCGTTCGATCGTTTTGAACCGCATCTACAACTTTTTGGTGTTTCGGTGGTGTCATTGTTGTCCCCACGAGCAGCTAGGGAAAGGGTTCGTCCATCCTTGTAGAGCGTCGCGTGCAAGGATGAGGCTGCATACTCTGAGAGGTCGCCCGGTATCCCAGAGTCACCGTTTAAGACACCTCACCCAGGTGCCATTCAGCTTTTTGCACGGTTGTTACGCCTCGGCTAGAGGTTATTCCTTCAGGACCATCCCTGGACAATTGTCCGCGACTGCTTTTTAATTATTGTAACCATATTTAGCAGATACCCTTGGTACAAGGACCCTCTATCCGCAACCCAAGGACGCGTTCAGTGGCTTTGTCATAGGCCCTTTGGTTCTACCCCAAAGGAATCGAAACCGAAAACCGAATATATATATATATATATAT
>CAKNYM010051669.1:24499-59225 GCA_932195095.1 Andricus curvator | reverse complement strand
TATATATATATATATATATATAGGTTGGTGTAAATTATATTTATATAGAGTTTATCACTGATGATTTAGATTTAATTACTGACGCTTTCTCAAGTTTCACTCGCTTAAATTTAAAATGAGACTTTGAAGACCACAGTCTTCAAAGTCTTATATTTACTTTATGAATAAATGAATTTGGTATGAACTGGTATGAATTTCAGATTTTCGCTAAAACTTTCGTAGGTCATGCCACAGGTTGAATTTGTGGTACAAAATTCCACACATTCTTGCATTTTTTTTTAATTTCTCACGTGGTATATGCTCTTCAAAATGTCAATAATATCTCTATTAGGGCTCGATTGACGCGTAATTTATAAAGCTTCCTAACGGTTTTTTAAAAAAAATTCTCGCTCGAATATGGAACAAGTAATCACGTTTCAAAGTCGACAGTGATTTTTAACAGTACTTTCGCTGATCGTACCAACAATTTCCGACGGTAGTGTATCCCCAACGTCCGTGTATACAAATTCTAGCATACCTGATTTTTTCTCAAATCCTTCGTTGACTGGATTATTCATATGGATGATGAAATACTGATTTACATAATTCGATATACCAGAGTGGGAAATGGCCTTGCTGCTGCCCCGAAACCGCGTGTTCGTATCCTGCCGAATTCCTACCAAATTGTGCCTGATTCATCTATAATCCGATTTTTGCTTTTTGAGCTCATATTATAACATAATTTTTGATAAAAATATGTATTCATATAATTTCTGATTTGTATAATTAAGATAAATAATATATTGCTGTGAGTCTGACTTCTAGTTTAATAATATGTGAGTGTACCTACTATGTGAAGGCGTGACCTTCAGCACGTGTTGGGTTACTTTTTTTCCATGGCTAGTCCGACTTTACCAATTTTTACTAAGTCTCCTACTAAATCGGTGCGTGTCGGTCTCTCTCGACTCTTAGATTTAGTAGTAGTGGTAGTATACCATTAAGCCATTTCCCTTTCAGGGTAGGCGTCATACTACCCGATGCGGGGAGTGTTTCTAGGTGGATAGTTTCTTGTAGTAAATAACTACTACAAGTGTGGGCTCACCACACCCAAGGTGGGCCAACAGCACGCAGTATTCTTGAATGGTCACCCATCCAAGTACTAACCGCGCCCAACGCTGCTTAACTTCAGTGATCTGACGAGAACTGGTTATTATTATTATTTAACAACTATTTTAACAATTATTTAACATTATTTTTTAACAATTAATTCCAATAAATTGTATAACTCTCCTAACAGCTACAAATTACTATTCAAAGTAGTAAATATTACAAAAATTCGCCTCTGTCGGTCCATTGCAAAGTACAAATAGTAAAATGTAATGTGATTTTTAACAGATAGTGCATCAGGAGGTTTCTTCTTGTAAGCTACAGTAAGTTCTATCAACATTCCACATATGACTGAGCAAAATTACATGACTGTCATATCTCTTTTAATATGGTCACAATATTTCACGAATGATGCAAATCCAACAAGAGAGTTTTCAAAAAAATACATTGTTTATGTATCAAATTTAATGGAAAAACTGAAATACAACACAACTGTATGTTGCTATAAATTAGTCGCCATCATACACACCGAAAGCCATAAATCATCATTGTTTTCTATCAGCTTTACCATGCCGTAGAAAATGGAAAGATGAATCAAAATATAACCTTAAGATTTTTTATGCGATGTGCATAATTATTATGATAAATGACCTTGAGGTTGTTCACGCAAAATTCGTTTGTCACTATTGTGCAATACAATTTTAAGAAGTCATAGGGATTCTTCGAGGACATTCTCGAAACCAAGCACGGGCTGGAATCACTTCAGATGAAGAATTGTCTCGAAGTCGGTAAGGTAGGAATTTATATACAGAACTCCCCCTGCCTATCTACTGCTCGAAGCTGTTCGAGTACCAGAAAGTTTTAAGTACTCGGAGACATTCGAGTGCTTGAATGCCTTCTAACTTTTCGGAAAGCTCGAACCCGAACTCATCGACTCGTCTGCGTTTAGGAATTTTAAAACTTGCAAAAATTGTATTAGTGATAGAATGTTTTGATTAAATATTCAGTTAAATTCTACATTTGGATAAGCGGTACAATGATTGCCTACTTACGAAATTTTTCAAGTTTGAAAATATGTAAAAATCACTATAAGCTTCAAGCAGAACTCTGAAATACACAAATGGATAATTTCCGACAATTGAAAAGTTTTATTTAACTTTCTTGCGTAAAAACGAGTTTTTCACGTGCAATAAGTTTGATGAACTTTTCTGGCTATGCGAATTTTCCTTGATGTACTTAACTTCCTGTACTTGATGTACCTCATTTTTACACTTTATAATAAAAGTTTATTCCGATTTAAGGTACCAACTTAAGGTTTTAGCAAATCGAAAAATAGTATATTGTTTCACAAGTGTGAGAATTTCACTATATAACGAGAGTAACAGCTTCTCGCATTCATTACATAGAATATTTTTTGCAAAAAGTGCAAGAAAATTCCGATATTCCGTGTCGGTAAGGTATGCAAAAAGTGACAGATTCATCTACTGTGAGATTGGCGTGCGGAAATATGGTATTCTTTTATATTTTTGTGTGCAGAAATATACCTTTGTGGAAAAAATGTGCGAAAATAATATGATTTCGCACGCTTGTCTCAAAATAGATGAATCTACACTGTGCGCACACTTTACAGACCCAGAATATAGCTTTCTTCAGGCATGTGTTGCAAAAAAATATTTTTATAAATCACCGTTAATGTATATGAAACTGTTTTTTGAAATTAATATCTCAGTGTCTATCGACGTGTAAAATGACGTTGGATTGTTGCCGGTTCCGGGTTATAAACTCAGCACGAAAACTCGACTAGTCTGGTTCGGCTTCAGGTTCAACACGCCATTATTAGTTTCTTTATTCCAAGCATATGTCCATGTTCTAAACTGATAAAATATATTTTTTTTGTAATTTTAAGAAATTTCTTCTGGAATACAACAAAACATTTCTTTCATTTAAAATAATATGAGCGTTGAAATAACGAACTTTTTCCTTAATTCAGAAAAAAATAAAACAACAAAATTTCTTTCACGCAAAAAATTATTTGATTCAAAGAGATTAAAAAAAAAAGAAATTTTTTCATGATGAAGAACGGAGCTTTAATTTCCTGATGAATAGTAAGCTCTTCGATATTTTGGACCAGAATAAGCATTTTTGTGCTAGTTCAAATTGAAAAAGGGAGTTTATCAAGTCCTTAAACTCGTCGGGCGTTTTCAAAGAAAAAGCTTAATCGCTAGGACGAAGTGCATGCGCTGCAGTATTGCACAATGGCGCGTAATAACGGCATGGTCAGGTTTGTCGGCAAAGCACCTATCCTGTCGGTTTGTTCACCCATTCGTTCGCACCTTCATACGTGTACTCGTTTACTATTACGCGGCGTTGTGGGTCTCACAATGGTGCGATAATTCGAACTGTCGCGCCATCGCCGTACGTAGGCACATGTAGAGGTAAGCGCGCATACGTGTGCATAGGAAAGTAAACCGCATTCGAGGACGCGAGTAAAGAGAACGAGATTGCGAGCGAGTAATCTCGTCGAATCATGAAATTGCTACGATTGCCGAGACCCTTCTTCTAGCTAAGAACTGATACACGTCACTAACAATACATTTTTCTGAATACCATTAGCGTCTTATTACTCCTTTTTCTTCTTTGTTTAACTTCTAAGAAGATGGGAAGATACTCAGGGTCTCTACATATATTTGCTTATGTCAAATTTTCGGAGAATTAAAAAAAAATAATAATTTGTACCAAATTAGCGCTAAATTAATTTACAAAAAATTTTACTTCATCTGTTTTCACTAAAAATTTAATATAAATTCCTGTTCCAACCGGTCAACTATTGTGCGTTTCTTTCAAAATATTTTTGCCATATACAAACAATTTCATTCTTTTCTACCGAAAAACATTATTCGCGAGTTTAAGCCACTAAAAGTGATAATTACAGTGTGGCAAGGATCACACAATTCATGCCTGGTGGCAATGATAATTAGGGCACTTCATGCAAAAAAGAGTATTTTATTACAAAATTTTTATCAGATTTTTAAGAATTTCAACGGAATTTTGTAATGTTTTCGGTGAATCTCAGAAGATGAAAAAAAAATTGCTGGGCATTGGGAAATATTACGAGGAATTTTTGATTGATTTCAATAATTTGAAGGTATTGCAAAGAATGTTTGAGGTAGGAAACTTATTTGAAAGACTTATATCTTCAAAGACCTGGAATCTTATAGTCAAACCCAGGCGGAAATATTATATATAGTTTATATATAGTGTGAAGTATTATATATAATATTCATTTGTTTTATATAAAAAATGTATAAAACAAATGAATATTATATGTAATAGTTCACACTATATATGAATATTTCCGCCTGGGAAATTTTAGCGACCAAAAGGAACGCAATATACTGCGTAACGAATTATCAAGAGACCTTCAAATTCTCAGTATAAGTGACTCGGTCAGCGAGTGCGGTACAAGAATTTTACAGAAATTTTGCTCCATGTGTTTTTACTAAAAATGTCATATAAATTTGTCATTCAACCAGTCAACGATTGCTTGTTTCTTCCAAAATATTTTTTCCATATACCAAAAATTCCATTCATTTCCAACCAAAATGATTATCCGCGAGTTTAAACAACTAAAAGTGATAATTACATTCTGACAATCATACCACATTTCACGCCTGGTCTCACTGACAATTAGGACAGCTTAAGCAAATAAAAACAAATGTATAGGAACATATAAAATTTAAGGACATTTTCGTAAGCTTAGGAGAGATATACACACTTCCTCATCTATAACTACACTACAGAAGGCTGACAATTCAATTATAAAATACAATAAAATTGAAAATATAACGATTAACAGTTTTTCAATTTTCTTTGATATTGTTCCAGCGGTGTTATATTACAATTTTTGTACCAATCGGTTGAATAGTGTCACCTCTAGGCAGACTGAATTCCTACCATGTGAAAATATTACATTCTTTTTTTTTCTGAAATACTGTCAGAGACGTATACAAAAAGTGTTAAGTGCTTCTAGATAGCCTGAAAATATATTCGCATTTTTTAATTGGTGGCGATTCACTACCGCGAATCTTGAGTATTAAAAAGTCGAATTTTCATTCATAAAGGTGAAATATCTCTACAAAGAATTCATGAATTCAAATCTATCGAATAATATCACTGGAGCTTCATCTAGTCAATTATAATCTTGACATTTTTATATAAATCGGATCGGCTGAATATTGTAGGCTCCAGGTCGGCTAAACTGCAAAAAATGATACATTCTTCATCTTGCCTGAATTTGCTGCGTTCATTTTCTAAAAAACGAACCGTGTATTTGAGTTTTTATAACCAGCCTTATTCTTATAACAATGAAAGGATCATCCGTTCCAGATAAACGAATGTAGCAATGTACTCGCAGCGGAGATCTGCCTCGAATGCTTTGGCAAGTGTTCAGGACTACGAAACGAAAACACGCAGGCAGCTAAACCTAAGCGTCACTGCTATTGTACTTTTGTTTTTGATTATTAAACAAAATACAAATATTTTTACGAAAAACCGCCTTTGCTTGTCAAACTAGAATACTATTTAGATGACATATGCAAAAGGTTAGACAAAAATATTCAAGCATTCAGCCTGAAACTTGAACTCCGTAAACCCATCCTGATGAAGGGCCTTAACTCCTAAGTTCTGTAAGTGACTCGTTTGCCTCGCTTGCACATTACCTGTGGCTCAAATCACGAGAAGAGGATGATTTCTTGTCTTAGTGGGCTATAAATCTGCATATATAAGTCATATAGCCCTCATGAACTTTTCTATCGAGGAGAACTGTCATGTCCGTAAGGACAGTCCAAACCCACTATAGGCGGTAGTTTTCGGAACAGAAAACTTTCCCACTGCAGGACCAGATGTTACCAAGAACTTCTGGTGAAAGGAGTTACCTTTTATACACAAACATCTGTTCTACTTTGTATTGTGAACAAAATTAATTTAAAAAAGACTAAACAAATAAGTAGTGCAGTTACAAGAACTTGTTGTAACAAGTTTTATTGTCCATTTTTTATATAAAAATGACCATAATCAGGTCTTACAAAATACGCAGATATGAATTTTGTCTCTGTCTTCACTGTTGAAATCTGCGCAAGACTGATGAGCCCAATTGTCACACGAACTGCATTGGACCCACTGTTCGATCGAAAAATCATGATAGACAAACAATCGGGACCTTCGATTTTTACATTTGGCAGAAATCGAAAGCAATGTGCTTTCTACTACATCACGCGCGGTGTCCCGTTTTTCCCCTTCTTATTCTCCCCAGAAGTACTTTTTCCAAAATGATTCCCGAAAATTGCAATAATACTTACAATCAAAAACGCCTCGACGCAAAATAAGGGCTATTAAGTACACAACGGAATTTGCTGAAGCGATTTTAATTAAACAAACATCTGTAATTCTTACGTGTAGTTCAATATCTGTCAATATTATAACTGGGTTGGTAAACGATCCATGCATCTCATAACTTGGAAAATAACAACAGAATTATAACAAATTGACATTAGAAATCTCGGGAACGACTTAAAACGAAGTTCCTAAAATTTCCAGTAGATCGCGTACACCACAGAGGAGATATAATCATTGTCATGTTTTGCCCCTCTCGTCATTTTGCCGCACGTTCCCCCACCGTGACAGCATTTTACGTGAAGAAGTTCTCAGACGTAGGTGCAGAACGTGTCATGCACACTTTGAGTACTTAGAACACATACTGTCCAGGTGTCCCACTCACGCGGGAACGACGTATCTCTACGAGCTTAATGCGGCCTTAAGAGCGCCTTAATACCATCTTTTTCGCTCTTGCGGTATTGGCCGCGACTCTGCTTTGCTGAGTGCTCTGAGGTAAATAGAGTCAATGGTCCAAAATGAGAATTGCCAAATTTTCTGGAACTACGATTTTCGGACAGCAGTCTCCATTGCACACTCGAGGCCTCACATCGTCCTCCAAGACTTCAAGAAACGAACTATATTCGTCATCGAATTTTCGGCTTCGGTCGAATACAACATCACTACCAAGGAGAAAAAAAATGAGGAAAGGTATCAAGACCATAAAAGGGAGCTGGAACGACTGTACACAAAATGTTCGGTTAAAGTAATTGTTCTTGTGATCGGTGCTCTCGAAGTGCGAAACTATTACTGTCTCGTAACCTTAAAGCCATATCCGCGTGCCAAAAATATGGCAAGGCGTTTGCGCGATGGATCCAGAAAGCTGTCACCCATGGGTCGTTTGGAGTTCTCAAGATGCTTTAGGGTTTTGTCGGTCTCTCGTTGTGATTTCGTCGTGCCCTGGGGCCACCAAGGTCGCGGTCGTGAGAACGGATTCAAGTCTTCTGGGAGTAAGTGTATGGAGATACTTATAAGCTTAATGAAGACGCTTCAAATATTTTACACTTTCGTAAGTTTTGCCAAAGGCAACCGTTGCAAAGTCCAGCAGTGGAGTGTTAACCAATTGCTGCTGAAGAAGTGAAGAAAGCTATAGCTAGAACTAAGAACTTTTCAGCGCCAGGGCGAGATAAAATCAAAAACTTCTGTTGGAAGAAGTTCACTTCTACGCACCAACATCTGGCCCGTATATTAGCTACTCTCTTAAGCAGAGAACATCCTGTCCCGCAGTGGTTAGTGGAAGGACGCACGATACTAATCCCTAAGACCGGAGATTTGTCAAATCCTAAAAACTGTAGGTTCTTCAAACACCAGCTACAAGCTATTCACTGGCATCCTCGGAGAGAAGATATTAATGTCTATCGAGCCGGTGTGGAGTGCAATAGTGGAACAACGTGGATGCAAGGAAGAACCGGCAGGTTGCAGAGAGAACCCGTTAATGGACAGATCATTACCTAGGACTTGATTCAGCATCGACACATTCAGTCCAAGGTTCCGATTGACTACCGTAAGGCTTTCTACTAAACGAATCTTGACCTGGTTATTAAGCTTCTTGAGTGCCTGAAGGTGCATCCAAGAATAGTGAGATGCATGAAAAGTTAATACTCTTATGGCGGACTAGATTTGTCGTAACATTTGACAAAATACAGGCAACTACTAGCTATGTCACTGATGAGAGGGGGGGGGGTCTTCCCAGGTGAATCTCTTAGTGCGGTACATTTCTGCATCACCCTCTTGCCTCTATCTGTTCTGCTCCTAGGCAGTAGCTCTGGATACATCTGTATGGATAGCTGTAGAGACCTTAAACTCTTTACCTCTTCGGAAAAGGACCTTAACATCCTTGTTGTGGCGGTAAATAGGTAGTCATATGTGGTAGTCATATGTAACTCATATGTGGAAGTACCATGCAACAATTCGTGATGGAGAGATATATGCATATCTTGGAATACCGCAAGCGGAAAACCAAGATGTGCGCGTGGTAAATATGGCCCTTCAAAGAAGTTATCACCAAATTGTTAGAAAAAATTGGGCTTCCGAATTATCTGGGAAGAATAAGATCCTGGCGAGCAATATGCTGGCCGCTTCTATACTGCTCTACAGGTTTGGTGCAGTAAAATGGAACGTCAACAAGTTGAAGCAGCTTGACGGAAGCACACGCAAGGTGATGACAATCCGTCGAAGTCATTATCCTAGATCTTCCGAACCTCAAATGTACCTTCCTCGCGATAAAGGAGGTAGAGGTTTGCTGAGCTTGGAATGTCTTCATCGAAAAACGGTTCTGGCTACAGCCTGCTCAGTTCTAAATAACACAGATTCTCTTATGCGATTCGTCAATGCTGCGGCGTTTCTGAAACGTACTGCAGATGGCCTAGCATCCCTTACACCTTTAGTGCTCAAGAGTTGTATACTGGAAGCAGAGCATACGCTTCTACTAAGAGAACATGGTGACAAGCTCCTTCATGGTAAATTCTACAAGATTATACGTTGATAAGAGCTATCGAGGTACTGTACAACATGCTTCTAAAGTCTGCTGGATTAGGATCGGAGAAGATATTTTAAGAATCTCACCTTGTAAAACTGTAGTTTATGAAAGAAATATTTCATATTTTTTCTTAACAAAAAAATAATACATGAAAAATGCTTCAAACGTAGCTCCCACGTTTTAGGGTGCAAATATCACATTTCCCACTTTGCGCTTAATAATATATTTACCACGCACTTCGCGCTTAGTTTTTCGACTTATCTACATTTTTGTATAGATATTTCATAAGTTAAACTTAAACCATTGACAACTGTAATTTGGTAACTGTGAATTCCGTATTGTTAAAGCTCCTTTAACTTCGAAGAATACATCCTGATCACGTGTCGGGTGCTTCAGACTCGATTAATGTATATACAAAATTTTATATATTATAAATGTAAAACTCTATTGTATTGAATGTATGTTATAATAATTCCTGTTACTTGATCTATGATTGCATATTTAGATATTACGACACCATGGACAAATTTTATTCTAAATTTATATTTGAATATTGTTTCATCATTTCGCTTTAATCTTTATTCCCAGATACCGTACTAAATGTATCATTTAAAAAAATGTATATTATAACAATTTATTGAAGACGAATAAGAGGGACAGAAAAGTAAACATTTAAAGTGATGGCCCAATTAAAAACAAAATATTTAGGTTTTTTTATTTTCACCCTCAAATGCAGTATTTTTCAACGCCCCGCATACGCCGGCTTGGTCCCTCCCTCTCCTCGTCATTGTAAACAAATTCACTTCTCAATATCATTTTATTCATTCTTTCCCATTTTATAAAAATTGCCCCCAATAAATTATTCTATTGGTTTTTTACGTTCAGTAAAACTTGAACTATGGGGAAAGAGGGAGAAAGAAGAGAATACACATTTTGGGCCAATTTTAGGAAATTCGGATCAAAATACTTTGCAAAAAGACTTTTTGCGCCTTTTTTACATGTTTGCCCTATAGTTCAAAATGCTTTGCAACAATAATGATTTTTCCTTAGCCTAGAAGGGCGAATTTAGTATCTTGTATACCATAGAGTCGACCGCAGTATATACAGCCGCACTGAGTAATACAATCTGTAGCAGTGACGAGTAAACTGCATCGACGGCAACGCCAATATTACACCTCTGGTGAGGTCGAATATACTTTTTTTTACTAGTTACGTGGCATGGTATTTATTTTTATTGTGACAACTGATATGTTGTGTTACGTCAGCTTGATGACATTAATGTTACATGAGAATATCAAACTACGCTAATCGCAAATCTTCAACGGATAGTTTACCTAGAGCGTTGTACCAGTCTGGGAAATGCTATTTCTAGCCGTTCGTGATTGACCCCTTCTCTAACTCACTTTGTTGGATTTTCGCTCAGATGCGAGGAGTTTTGTCTGTAGAATGAGTTCCGCCATTCGTGGTTTACGTCAGCTAATATATTTGAGTTTGCTGAAGAGCGCAGACCATTTAACTGAACTAAACGATAATGTTTCTGCTTGTCAAAGACTAATCAATAGCTGGGAAAATCCGATGATAGCAAGTGAAATTGTATATCAATATTCGGTTTACTGGTGAAGCAGTTTAATTAATGAACAAAAGGAAAGCTAGTTTCGGTTTAGAAAGAATTGCAGATAATGAAGGGGCGAGGATAAACGTTGATATCTTATATAATTCTATAAAACGCAAATTAAATGTTCAAATCTTCATCAAGTTCTAATTTCCCGCAATCGCCGCAAAAATAACTCACCATCCAATAACTCACTGCTCTCATTTATACCTATCAGCTCACCAATTTCCGTAATCAGAATAAACGGTACAATGACTGGTCACGTTTAGAGTGCACATATATTATAAAAAACTCATAATTTAAGTTCGAGGAATTGATTAAACGAAAGACAGTGCGACATCTCAATCAAAAATGTGGGAATATAAAAATTAGGATCATGCGAAGTACATCATTATTTATTCTTACGGCAAAGTATAATAAAATCTAAGACCTCAGAACAATAGCTGTACCATTTCTTTATGTAAGTATTCCTGAATTTTAAAACTCTGTAAAAGTTAAAATTTTTTTGTTAAATTACAATCAGAGGAAAACCAATTTTGCATTATCATTACAGTTCTCCAAGGTACCATGTCCTGACAATTTAATATAACCTTTAGGCTATAAGTTTTCATCTCGAAATTTAATAATTTATTATGAACCACTGGTACTTTTTCCGTCTTTAGTTTTTCTGTTTTGTTCCAACAATATTTTTGTTATTTCATCGAAACATTTGTTTCACAAATACAAATTTGTTGATTAAGCAAAAAGTTTTTCATAGTATACAGAAGAAAATTTATTTATGTTTTTAAAATATTGTGCGACGGAATATTTTAAAAGCAAATTAATTAATGCAACAATGATGGTGAAAATAAAAATATTTTAACTCGTGTCAGGAATGTAAAGCTCTTCTAAGTCACTTGTGTATTTTCGTTATGAAATAAGTATAAGTACGTGGTTTGGTTTAGTAAAATTTAGTAATTTTTCACTGCACTGTTTCTCGGATTATATAGTAGTATCAATACAAAAGAGTAAGATATACTTATAATGTAACAAATCATTTTGATTCTACACTATATCGCAGAAAAACTATAAGCAATATGTGCTAAAAAAATTAGCAAAAGAATACTTTTATTTATTTTCCTTAAATAAAAGTCAAAGATTCGTGGAAATTTCCGAATATATATTTGACTTTCTACTGCAAAGTTTAAAATTTTCAATTAACAGGACTTAATTTTGTGTAAAGAAATAAAGGTAACAATCACTATCTGAGACGCACCTAGTAAAGCATCATTTTATGACATTGGTCAGGGTTTCAATAATCATAAATTAAAGACAATTAAAAGTGATAAAAATCTATTAATTTTCATGTTCTGTCATTGTATTCTTTTAAAAATCTTTCTCCATTCAAAAATTTTGCAAACTTGTGCTTTCACTTTCAGCTGGTAAACTGTAATCTAACTTTAATGATAACTTTAATATTGCCGAAGTATGCTACGTCTTCTCTGTATCCAAGCACAAGTTGTTACGAAATCGTTTCAGGAGAGATTAGGATTGCCGAAAACAGAAAAGCACGTTAATAGAGTTCATAATCCAAAATAATCTATCTACTTTCATTTCTTTCAAGTATTGAGGATTTTTGTAATTCTATTATAGATATCATTGGACTTTATTTTCAAAAAATAATTATAATATTTACAACGATATTGTGAGCATAAAAGATTATCGCGCTGTTAGATGAGTACATTGGCTAAACTAGAATCAGACGTAGAAAGAGGGCTCTTAATGGCACAGGCAATTCATTTTCTAATGACTGCGTAATTGAGGCTTAATTAAAACCCGTACCTCTACGTCACTTCCTTTGTGTGCACAAACCGTTCAAGCATCTCACATGCAATTAAGCGAGTATGCATATGCACGGCTGAACATCTGTTTGCGCCAATGATCCTAACACTTACGGGAAGCACGTCCTTGTTAGTCAATGCGTTTGGCGCTAAGTACGTCTATCGACGATCTCCGATCCTCAACTTGTGTGCGTACTTACTCGCTCACATATATACATATGCAAGAGCTCGCATATCACGTAGATGTCGATATCAAGAACAGCATTTACTTTCTAGTTCCATCACGCTAAGTTTTAAAATTGCTTTTTTCTCATAGAGAGTCTATGTGTTGGACGAACTCTTAAATTCTAGTTTACACTATAACAATTTACAATCAAATGTACTACAAAAATGTACAATCATAAACGGTTAAAACTTTTCGGAATTTTACCACTCTTATACTATACGAGTGTAAGGTAAAATTGTAATACATGTATTGCAATTTCGAAGAATACACGCCGTTTACCATACAAGTATGGCAATTTCACTTCACCCTTTAGTTAAGCAAGATGACAATTGCGCCCTGCTAGTCTAGGGTGTAGCAGACTCGATTTAGATCTTCGCGGTCAGGGTTCAATTCCCCGTGCCTGCGAATGTCGATTCTTTTTATCTTTTTTCCGCAACATTACATTACATGTGTGTGCAATATTACAATACAAGTATATCAGGGGTAAAATTTGCGAAGTGTCCCCGCCTAAAATTTGTTGTCGTCTATCTCATTGAAACTTCTTCAGATTGTAGCGCTAGTGAACCTCTTTAAATTTTGTGAAGGGGGTGCCCCTAGTATAATGGGTTTTCAAGATACAGGGGCCCAAATTTTTGACGATTTACCCCGACCCGCTAACATTCAATTGTACCTAACTCCTGATACAGTTATCCAATTTCACTTTTTTATGAGGTTTTTGGAAAGTTCTTTTAACGAGGTTCACAATAGAAATAATCGTCATACAGTAAAAAAAATTATTTCACCTTGATTTTTAATTTTGAAGAACATTTTTGATTTTTTCTCCAAATGCGAAATTTTTAGTTTTTTTTTTTTTAATTAAGCTAGAAAAAAGCTTAGTTTTTTTTCTCTTGGAGAACATCCCAAAACGAAAATATGATGAGAAGTATTGGGTGAGTTGTAGAAGGTCATAAAAGTGCGGGTGTCCCGTACCAACTAGCCGCAGCGCTACCAGGCGTGCTGCAGTGTCTCTGTGGTTCTAATACTTGATACAAATTATTTTTTCGTAATATTTTTCATCTCCAAAGAAAATCATACCGCCACTAGCAGTGAGAATCTCGAAACTCGGTTCGATTCTGCAAAGACTGTTCCACTGTACCACTGTGAGAGGCAAGGGGACTCATAAGAAAAAACACCCCAATACGTGAGAAGCAAGGGAACTCACATCGAAAAGCACCCCAAAATGTGAAAGGCAAGGAGACTCACACCAGGAAGCACCCCTTATTGTTATAATCCTGGAAATTAACACCAAAAAACACTCCAAACCATGAGCGGCAGGTGGACTCATCAAAAATCAACTCGAAATGTAACAGGTGAGGATAACCATCCACCACAATCGCTTATTATTTTTATATTGACCACAATTTTTCTACAATGAAATCGTTTTGAAAATTTGATTGAAAAGATATCTGAATCGTTCTCCAAATACAAAAAAGTGAAATAAAATAAAATATTGGTTACACGTAAACAGAAAAATCATTTATATCAAGTATTAGAACCACTGACCTCTCACGTTTTGGGGTGCTTTTTGATGTGAGTTGCCTTGCCTCTCACGTTTTGGGGTGGGGTTTGGTCTGAGTCTCCTTGCCTCTCACAGTAGTACTTAAAAAATTATCTTTTATTAAATTTAACGTTCAATTTTACTTTCCTCTTCGCGATCTTTCTCTTCGAGAAAATGGCATGCTGTGCAGATCACGAATACTTCTTCAAAATGAGATTTTATTTCCGGGAGGGTACAAAAAAATGGTATTTTTGTGTGCCCTACACAGTCTTTGCCTAATCGAATGGAGTTTCCATTTTTGCACCAGTCGCTGCATAATTTTCTCTGGAGATAAAAAATATTACAGAAAACTCATTTTTATCAAGTATTAGAACCACTGAGACACTACAACATGCCTGGTAGCGCTGCGGCTAGTTCGCGCAGGACACCCGCGCTCTTATGACCTTCTACAAGTTAACCAATACTATTTATCCCATTTTCGTTTTGGGTTGTTCTTTGAAAATCAAAAAATCAAGCGTTTTTCTAACTTACTTAAAAAAAATAAAAAAGGCCGCATTTTGAGGAAAACTCAAAAATGTTCTTTAAAATGCCAAATCAAGGTAGAAAATTTTGTTATTGTACTATGATTATTTTCATTGTAAATCTCAATAAAAGACCTTTCGGAACGCTTATAAAAAAGTAAAATAAGATAACTGTATCAATTGAAAGTTAGCAGTCAAAGTGAATCATCGAAAATTCGGGCTGTCCATATACCACGTGGACCATTTTTCTATCACTTTGCCCCTCCCCCTTGTGGACAAACGTGCACTTTTTACAACCACCCTTCTGTCTTCTCTGCCCACGTGGACTCATTCCATATTTTATGAAAATTTTGATATTTGCTATGCTCTCATGTTTTTTCTCAAAATAAATCCGCAGGTGCAGGAGAACATGCATCCACGTGGTTTCAGACCTGGACCCTTAAGAATTCAAAAGGTTCGTGTCTGGACCGGCCCCTGAGAATTTAAAAGGTTTGTGTCTGGACCCGACCCTTAAGAACTTGAAGGGTCCAGTGCGACCCGACCTCTAAAAGAACCTTTCAACCTCGGGTCCAACCTAAAAGGTTCCGATCCGTGGGTAGAATATGTTGGAACAATGGTCGATAAACGAAATTGGTCAATATTTATCATTTCGGTTTTCCGACCAACCTGACATTGGGCTGATGAAAATTCGCATCCAGAGTAAAATATTTGGCCTAAAGTTGGACATATAATTGACACAATTTGTCAGAAAATTGGCCTTAGACATTTTTTCAATGCATTTCGTAATTTCCCGTGGTGGAACCATGGGATTCGGACACAAGCCATACTTCAGTCACACTATGGGCGAAGTATGGGCAAAAACTTATTCAAGACTAGAGCCATGGCACTTGTGTTTTGTCCCATACATGGGGCGATATGAGCCAAGCGAACTACTTTTCTATTTTCGTTTCTAATTCCGCATATACTTCTTTATTTACTTTTATCTTAGCAAAATTATAATTAAAAATGTTTATAGAATATATATGAAGACTTACTTTCAAGCAACGAATTAGCAGATTTTAAATACTGACGTGAAAAAGACAACTATCCCCATCTAGCTCCATACTGCCCTAGGAGTGAATAGGGTCCACAGGAAGTCAGAAAATTTTAACTATTTGTATAGATGTCTATTTAAAAATTAAATTTCTGATTAAGAAATTACAAAAAAATTAGCTCTTTATCAAGTCACATGTGACAAATATTTTTGCGACATGCCTCATCTGCGGCAAGTCACATTCGCCGCTTATCACACACGTGGCATCTCTTACTAACATTTTGCCACTTTTGCGGTATGTATCCCGCACTTTAAAGTCACCCCTGTCTAAACCCTTGAGATATTATACTTTTTACCGTCAAAATAAACAGAATAGTATGTTGCATTACAAGGGATGAAACACAGCAATTGCAACAAGCGTGAAGTTTGCATATTATTTTTCATAACAAATCTTTAAAAAATTCGAGTTTCGGTACCTGCAGAGCGGGTTGAAACACGGTTTTTGCATCCCTAGGGTTGAAACATTTCGTTTCAACCCTAGGACTGAAACAGCATGTTTCAACGCTAGGTATGTAAACAACGTGTTTCAACCCGCTCTACAGGTACCGAAAGTCGAAGTTTCAATAAAGGCGCGATAAAACGTTATTTTGACATGTGCACAGAAAAATGCCGATACCCATAAGTACGCCGACTCGGTATCGCTTCGAGTTGCAAACCAATGAGACACCGGAGAAGGAAAATGCAGCAATGTTCATATTGTAGTTCACATTTGAAGTATTCTTATTTTGAAAAAATACCTTATTTCGAAAACATAACAGATAACCTGCAAAAAATGAGCCTGATTTCTTTCTGTGTAAACATTTATTTTGAAAATTTGCTTCAATATTGAATTCTGTGAGGCTACTGAATATCTTGAATCTCTCAGCATACCTTAATTCTTTTGTTTTTAAATGGAACTGTAATACATTTTGGCACAAACAATATTTATTTTTTACTCAAGGGTAAAAGTGTTTTCGGACAAACTTACTTTTTAAAGAAATTTCCTTGCTATAGAAAGTATTTTGATCAGATTTTTCTTATGAGATCCTTAAAGTGGACGGTTCAAATTGTCATCGATTGTACTTCGTTAAAATAAAACCATGTCTTAATAATACTGCAAGATTCATCAATAGTTATTAATAGAATTAAATAAAATTAAAATTTTTGAATTAAATAATTTTTATAATTTCACAACTGAGATATTAAGCAATGAATAACACTTCCAATTGTAAAACTGCGTACCCACAAGATATTATGTACTTTTCACAGATTTAATAAAACTCACTGATGAGGGCCACCATTGTGTGCCGAAAAGTTTGAAACAACTTAATTCGTTTCACTTCACCTGGCCCTAAAGCCAACAACTTACATCAAAAATTTCTACACAATTTAATTTTTGAGGGTCAATACAATCCCCCAGCGATTAGCAATACTTAAAAAAACACATTTTTCTGGGAATCAAAATTAAAAGCTAGCACAGTGGTGGGTAAATATTTCTTTTTAAACAACAATATTTCATGCAAAAAAGTCAGAATACAATTCGTGAATCATCTTGTTCGGGAAAAATGCAATATTTCATTCATAAACTTACATTTTTCACCTATTACGTACTTTTTTTGAGAAACCTACATCAAAATGTAAAATGTAAGATGAAAAAAATTGTTATGGAAACAGTAGATAATAAGTATGGTATGTTAAAAAAGTGTAAAGCGTCTCTATATATAATATGTACGAGTACAAAACTCTCGTATTCGCAGAGCGTCAGAGCGGTTGACCTAAATCGACAGAATCGGTATATTTCAATTCCTTTTTCCGTTAAAGGTGCAATCGTCATAATTTCTGTTGAGAAGCTGTATGTTTATTTCGCTCTCCATACCCTCGCTCCTGTTCGAAGAAAATGTGTTCTCTTTACCGAAGCCAATATTGCCTCGTCTGTGGTAAAGTGAGTACGCGATATTGAAGGATATGTAAGCTACCCTTAACCGGGTAGCATGGAAACATCGTTTACGCGGTACTTAAGCTTCGACTATATGTATCTCATGCGGTAAACATAAGAAGAACCGTAGTAAAAGGGTTTTGGTAAATAAAGTACCATTTGAGTAAAGTGTACAAAATTTAACAGAAATCTATGATATAACGTAGACATTCCACATGGGCTTTGCAGGTTTAGATTTTTCTAGATATTTCTTATTTTATTTCTTTTCTGTTTTCAATTATTTCATTATTAATAAGGAAAAACATTAATAAGGAAACTTTTATTTACAGAATGGTTTTCGCTCTATCGCCATGTGTTTATGAACTGAAACGTCAAGTTATTTATTGTTGTATAATATCAAATGCGAAGTTCGCTACAGTTTTCATTCGTTTTAAATTCGTATTTTTATAGTTTTATTCAAAATGAGAAAGTATTGTAAAATTTTGATTTGCCCCTTTTCATCAAGTCTACAGGTTTGGAGACTCTCTGTGTGGCAATGATTTTTACGAGGGTGTCGGCCTGTCTGTAGTTTATAGTCTGTTGCCTTCAGTCAGAGGTCTGTAGGCACGATAGATTGAGACATGATTATCAGATTGGATTATGCTTTAGCCCTTTCTTTTAAAGTCCAAAAATAAGGTCAAGTTCTTTAACCAGCCTTTTACTGACAAACGTTTCTGATTCTATCCAAAAAGAATGTTATGAAAAATGTTTAAATTCAAATTTTGATCATACCAACGCGAGATATGAAAAAGTCCACAAAACAAATTGTTTCTCTTGCAAGAAAAGCTCTACAATATATGGCTACTGAATTTTATGATATCACAAGAACAGTTTTGACAAAGGTAGCTACGAAATTGAAGACTACACTGAGAAACTTTAGGTTAGAAAAATTACTAAAACGGATAGCAAATGGGGGCAAAATGCTTAAATTTCGACATTTTAATACATAAATAATAAGTTATACTATTTTTATAAGAAGATTTCCTATTTGGTAATAGCAAACCTTACTATTTTCTGTAGTAAAATCCGATGTAGGAAAAATTAGTAGAGAAATTAATAAATTGTACAAAAAGAATAAAAGTAATAAGTATTTTAAATAACATAATATACTAAATATGTAGAAGAAATTACTATTGTCTGTAGGAACACGATGTGTATTATGGACATTTTCTACTTTTTGTAACAAAGGTTAATACCAATTATTAAAATTGGTCCCAAATATTACTAACTGATTTAGCAGACGGTATCGAGCCTTGGACCGAGCGCAGCCGAGTGCATCCGACGTGTGTCGATCGCCGATCAACGGATTGGAGGTTAAGATTTTACTGTGGCGTAAAGAATTTTCAAAATGTTGTATTCCTGAAATATAAATATATGCTTTAAATTTACTTTTAATTGTGTTTTTTGTTATAAAAATAATTAAATTTATAATAAATATTCTACCTACATTTCATTTACATTTAAAATAATTTAATTTTGAAGATTTACAATTTAGAATTATTTTTAGGTAGCGAAAATGACATTTAATTTATATTTCAATTCAAAATCCGCAAAAAAACGTAATTTAAAAAAAAAATTTACTTATTTTAATTACATTAAAAATTTTGTTGTTTAAAATTATAAAAATATCATCAATATTAATCAATTAAGGATTAAATAAATTAGAACCAATAAACTTTCTATCATTTAGGTCATATAGAAGTTTTCATTCTGAGTCTCAAAATGTCTTATAGGTAGATGGATCATCGCCCGACTGCTGTCCCGGAGACGCGTGTTCGATTCCCGCCAGCTTCGTTTTCTTCTAACCCGATTTTTCTGTTTCAGCTTTATAATATAAAACTATCTTTTAAGAATATATACATATATGTAATTTCTAATGTTGTCAATTCTTAATTTAAATAAATGTGAATTATACGTTAAATGTAGAATATGTGTGTAGGTAGGCTTGTGTGAAAGTTAGCAACACGTGTTTATATTTTTTACTATTTTCACTGTAGCATATTTTGCTAACCAGTTAGTAATTCGGTGCGCACGGTCCCTGCGCATCATTTTACTACAGTACTTTGTAAATACTGTTATCTTCTACAGATATTAATCCAACAAATTTACTATTTTCTCCTATCAAAATTAGTAAATGGCAGTAGTGCAGACTTGCAGTTTTACTACAGAGGTTAATAAATACTTCAAATGTCTTTTACAATAAATGCAATAGTTTTAACTTTTATTCCAATATATTTTATAATTCTTTAAGTAGCTACGAGTTACTATTGAGGTTAGTAAATATTATTAAAATTTGCTTTTTGCCCCTCATTGCAAAGTTCAGATAGTAAAATCTAGTGTGATTTTTAACAAGAAATACAAACAAGGGTTTCTCAGTGTACACGGAGAAATAGTATGGGGTAACTTTCACCATATTATATGGGTTTAAAGAGACGAGTGACGAACAAGAAAATTCATACGGAAATGTTATCGCAGATTGACCCATAAATGGAGTATAATCTTTACCAATGAGTATCATAACCTAATTTCGCGTCCAGACCAAATAAGAAAAATAGAAGTAGGAATATTTTTTTTAATATGTTATATTTTTATTATTTTCAAAGTTATAAATTCAAGATATACATTTATTACGATTTCAGATATCAAAAATTTTCTTTGAATGTTTAAAACTTGAATAAATATATGTAATGTATCTCGTAAACGAAATGAGATACGATAAAGCAGATAACATTTTTGGATTCAATTCCAGAGTTTTCCAGTATATGATTCATAATGATAAAATATTATATATAATGTATAGATTCATGAATAAATATATTTATAAGTAATGTTAATAATTTGAAAGAATATTTCAGGAGTGCGTTACTGTCGAGTGTGGTAAAATTACCCTTAATTCTGTACACTCATACCATTTATATTTGGCAGTCTTGAGCATTTCGAGGTAGCTCTAGCCACCAGGAGTTAATATACTTTAGAGTAAACTCCCCTTTTTTTACATTTACATACCTTATTTTCGTCTAATAAATAACCTACCAACGTAAGGTACGTCTTACCTCATTTCTCACTCATCCCGTCAGATCCATAGAATATGGTTAAAGTTACCAAAAACGTTTTCTCCATCCAATATAAAACAAAGAGCAAATAGGAAAATGATGATAAACGAAATTTGTATTTTACTTTGTATTGTTCCGGGTGAAAATTTACTACCGACGCTGCACTTGTATGTCATCGCACGTGCTTTTGGCACCCTCGACTGGCGACTCCTTCTGAAAATATCGCGCAGGACAAAAAACGTCTGTTTCCCACACTAGATGCACAATGTGATATTCATGTCACGGGTTTCGGTCACTATGCGGGTAAAGTTTACCCTAATTGTAAGTATATTTTCACTCATAAAAATGCTACAAAATACAAATGATATATGTTGCAAATAAGATTGAGAAAGCTATATAAGTAGGAAATTGTGGGCAAAATTATTATTAATTTCTGTTCGTCCTGCTTTTTGTGTAACGGTGGTTATGTAGATTGTGTGGAGAGAAAGGTTTCGTAAAAAGCCCTAAGGCAGTCGGTAAAGTGGCTGTCCGTCCGTGAACAAGTCTAGCACAAAAAGTATTAGGTCTAACGACTTCATTTTTTGCATGAAGATGCGTTTCATGTCTCTAATGTGAGAAAAAAATACCCTGTTAGCACGCCTAGAGCGAAAAGTACTATTTCTATTAACCTTATCTTTTGCATGCAGATTTGCCTTGTGTGTCTCATGTGAGAAAAAATAGTGAGTACCCTGAGAAAAATACCCATCAAGACATGTATATTGCTATGCAAAAATATGAAAATTTAGGTCCTGTGACAAAAAAATCTTCAAACTATCAAATTTGATTATCTTTTCATTCTCAATTCAAGGGACAATGTAGTAATGTTAATGTTCACCTTAAAATGACACGTACGCATATTTCGATAAAAGTGGTTTCAATCCACTTTCCGCTGTTGGATTAAAGTTCTAACCTCGATAGAATCACCTCATTTCACTAAATGAATACAACAATAAAATACTTTTGTAGATAGTAAACGGTACTATTTTTCAAATAAAACTGTGAATGGAGGGGAAAGAACTGTTTAATATTATAATTTTTGCGTTGAATTAATTTTTCGAAAGGTCACCTAAAGTAACGTGAAAAATACAAAGTTTGATATTAAACAAAAAATATTTCAGTGAACTGCTTTCGCTCCTCATAAACACTTCTGGTAAAGAAAAGAGTACCGCTTGGTGTTCAAAAAATATTTATTGCTAGTATTTATGGAGTGAAATAAGGCAATTGAATTTTGAGGTTTAGACCTTCTGCCCAACATCCTTATAAAAATTTTTTATTTTTAAATAAACGTACCCGAATTCTTCAGAAAGGTTTCAGAAATGTTTAATGAATATCTTCTTTTAAAATTTCTCATTAATTGATAATTTATTATTTTATACACTGCACTAAATTTTGCTGTTAAGTCACGAAAAAGAAAACTTTCCTACCAAGGCAAAGGAGGATAAATATTTTTGAAAAATCATCATCATATATTATTATTAGTATTGCTAGTATTGCTAGTATTTATGCGGTAAAATTAGATAATTGAATTTTGAGGTTATGGCTTCGGCCCAACAGCCTTATAAAAGAACATTTTTGTCAAATAAAATTACCCACATTCTTTAGAAAGGTTTAAGAAATATTTGATAAATATCTCCTTTTTTAATTTATTATTATTTATCAATTTATTATTTTAAAAACTGCACTCAATTTTGATGGTAAGGTACGAAAAGGATAACTGCCTCACCAACACAAAGGAGGATATTATATTATATGTGTGACCGTCCGCGAAGAAAGGGATCTAATGATGTCCGAGAAGTTAGGACACCAACAATTAAGTATCCAACTTTTGTTTAATGGAATCGTTTGGATGTCGTTTGGATGCGTTTAGAAGCCAATTTTTCTCGTTTGGACGGCAAAACTCAAAAAGATATTGAGTTTTCAAAATTGGCGTGCTAACTTCACGCTGCGGAACAAATTTTAATTTTTTTCAAAAATTTGTTTATCAATCGTTTGGATGTCGTTAGGATGCGTTTGGAAGCCAATTTTTTTCGTTTGGACGGCAAAACTCAGAAAGATATTTAGTTTTCGAAATTGGAGTGCTGCGGAACAAATTTTAATTTTTTTCAAAGATTTTTTTACGAATCGTTTGGGTGTTGTTAGGATGCGTTTGGAAGCTCACTTTTGACGTTTGGACCATGAAATTGTTTGAGTTATCGAATAAAAAAGTAATTAGCACCATATTCGTGAGCGGCGCCTTCTCAAGTGGTAGCGACCTTCTTTGGTCAGCCGTGTCCTTAAATATAATATGATGCGTAACCGCAAAAACTGTGGCACCGAAACTTTCCAAAAATGTTTAAAATTTTTGGATTATCTAAATTACCGTATATTTTCAAAATTTCTAAGATATTAAAAATTTCTGAAATTATAAAAATTATCAAAATTTCTGAATTTTACAAATAGTTCAATTTTCTCAAATTTCCCAAATTTTCTAAAATTTGTAGAAATTTGTCATCAATTAATTTAAGAAATTTGAATGATTTTAGAGGTTTGTAACATTTCAAAAAATTCAGTAATTTTGATAAGTTTAAAATTTTTGAATATTTTACAAATTTTAGAAAATTTGACAAAATTGAATATTTTGTAAAATTCAGAAATTTTTATAATTTCACAAATTTTGATCATCTTAGAAATTTTGAAAAATTTGAAAATATACGGTAATTTAGATAACCCAAAAATTTTTAACATTTTTGGAAAGTTTCGTTACCACAGTTTTCGCGGTGACGCATCAACATTTATATTTAAAGACACGGCTGACCAAAGAAGTTTACTACCACTTGAGAAAGTGCCGCTCGCGAGTATGGTGCTAATGACTTTTTTATTTGGTTACTCACGCAATTTCATCGTCCAAACGTCAAAATTGAGCTTCCAAACGCGTCCTAACGACATCCAAACGATTCGTAAATAAATCTTTGAAAAAAATTAAAATTTGTTCCGCAGCACTCCAATTTTGAAAACTCAATATCTTTTTGAGTTTTGTCGTCCAAACGAAAAAAATTAGCTTCCAAACGCATCCTCACGACATCCAAACGATTCCATTAAACAAAAGTTGGATATTTAATTGTTGGTGTGCTAACTTCACGGACATGACCTAATGGGCGGTAGCTTCATTTTACAGGAGGAGCGACTGAAGAGGCGGTACAAAACAGTAACTTAATAAGAGGCCCTGATTTTGCAGTTGAATGGAAATTCGAATTTTTTATATATAGAAATAATATTTTTCATTATGAGGGAGCAAATAAGAAACTATCGATAGGTGTAAAAAACTGAAAATCGATTTTTTCAAATATTGCACAGCTCCACACAAAAAATCGAGAAAATTACCCCTGGAGTCTGACTATGTCTATCATATACCCCATCACGTCAGGATTTTCCATAACCTTGAAAAATAGGCCCAAAAACCCAATAAATCCTCTATCCATTGACCACTCAATCCCCATAACCCCATACCCTCAAAATGCCATAACCCCAAAACCCCCGAACCCGGTAAAAAAGAGACATATGCGCGTTGAAGCCCTGGAACACTGTATGTGCGAGCCATGCATGCTTCCTGAGCCTTAAGCCCACATTCTCCAATGACCCCATAACTCCGAAACCCCATAACCCGGCGAGAATAGCCTGATGTACGAACTCTTATGAGTCAAATCTTCGGACATCATTGCTGTACTACTTATTCGTGTTTTTGCAATCCAGGGTTTCTGGGTTCGGCAAAACGTAGGTTCTCCCAACGAGAGTCTCGTTCTCACCGGGTTATGGGGTTTCGGAGTTATGGGGTTATTGAAGAATGTGGGTTTAAGGCTCGAGCAGCATACATGGCTCGAACATACTGTGTTCCAGGGCTTCAACGCGCATATATCTCTTTTTTACCGGGTTCGGGGGTTTTGGGGTTATGGGGTTGAGGGATTATGGGTTTGAGGGTTTAAGGGGTTATGGGGTTATTGGGATTGAGTTGTCAATGGATAGAGGACGCATTGGGTTTTTTTGGGTTTATTTTTGAAGGTTATGGAAAATCCTGACGTGATGGGGTTAAATGGACCCTGAATTGTGATTCAGCGATCCCGAAAACATATGATAGACATAGTCAGACTCCAGGGGTAATTTTCTCGATTTTTTTGTGGAGCTGTGTTATCATATCTAGTATTAGAAAGGAAAGTCTGTAGCCTTTCATAAATAACGAACTTGTTTTAAACTCATCACTAATGTATATATTTTCAATCGATTCGTATCGATTTGCATGCTCTCACGCACATATGGATACGAGGAACTCGATGCATACAGAAACTCGCTGGAAAACTGGTACAAAGCTTTTCGTTTTCTAGCATGCATTGACTACGAAAAAGCAAGGGTAGCCGTACATTCGGACGGTGAAGGAAAAAGAACGTCCATTAAATATCAACGTGCTTATAAATATCTACTGTTAGCTAACCTGAATACGGGCTCGCCAGAAGCCTCTTTGAACCATAGCACCATAGAAACGGAATCGTTAGAATCACTAGGTTGTATATCACATGGTAGAGTTGCCATTTGTCCAGCTACGCCCTGAACGGTAAGTAAGCTTACTGAAAGAAAAAAAATACAATATTCACATAAGTTCCTTGCTTCTCACTTACATATTTCGATATGATAACATCCTAAATATAAACTAAAAAAACCGTCAGCGATATTCACATACCTATATATTATTCAGAAGGGAGTTTTTAGATGATATAATCAAGATATTATTAAGGTAAATTTACACAAACGGCTACACGTACGATGAACATACATAGAAAAAACAGGGGGTTCGGTGATCGTGTAGCTTAAGTAAAAGTTGGCATCCCTTAGAACTAAGATTCCAGTAGAACTCTTTTTGAGGGTTGCTGTTTAGTGAGTTGATATCCAATAGATAACGAGATAAAAGAAATCTGCGACCGGTAAAAATTTCAAACATAACCTTAAAAACTGTGACATCTCATGTCTATTATCTTTCTTTCAAGAATGACTAATCTCTATATTTTAGTTTCTTCATCAAATTTTTCCCAGAGTAATGTCATCAATTCTGTACTACAACGTAAACGGCTGTACAATCTTCAAAGTGGATCGAGGCAGAAAATGAGTTCTGTACGCAAATTCTCTATTAGAACTCATAATTTGGGCTCCTTTGGAACAATTGATCATTTTGAGTTCCTTTTCAGCAAGAGAGGTTGCTTTTTGTTGCAAATCACTTGGAACAAAGAATCGGTTCTAATAGAAACCCTTCACGTCGATCAACTGAAAGTGTGTAAAAATGTCTAACATATCGGAATTATCTCTTCTTTTATACTTTCTGGACTCTCCTTCATAAAAAAAATGTCAAAAAAATTTGACCTCTTCACAGAACTTCTGTGTTGTGTCCTTCCATGTTTTCTCAGTTTAACAAAAAAAATCGCAAGAAAAGTTGAGCAGCCCAGGTAAAAACTATTTGTGATACAAATGCGCAATCATACGAGTAGCAATAATCGCCTATGCGCACGTGTACCACACACTTTTTCTTGCAAAAACCGTCCGAGAAAAACATTTAGACCTTGTTTGCATTCTTCCACCAAATTTCCGATCCCGTATATTGGTTTTCAGTCAACCTCGCGTAGAATGATTTGAAAAGAATTTTCAAGAATATTTTTATTTTCTGGTTTGCAAAGTTTCTTATCTCTAAAATGCGCATGCGCCATTATTATTCTCACGCAATCTGCTGGATTGAAGCACTTTGCACATTATTCCGAGGCATAGAAGTCCTCACTCAACCTTTTTCTAATATAACAGACGATTAGATAGTACTTTAATGTATCCATGTTCCCAGTACGAAAAAATTTCTAAGAAAATGACTTTATCCTGATAATACCTTGATAAATAATTCGATATGTTATAATTTTATAAAAATTGTATTTCTTTTCGCATATTAACCAAGCGAAGGAACGTTGTTATTGTTTAGAATAAATAAGAGATTTGTGTTTAAATATGAGGTAGCCTGATATAGCAGTCTGTAAGTTTACATGAAGGGATTATTTATTCAGATTATTTTATAATAATCAAAGAGAATTTCCGAACCATATATCTAGAAAAACATCAAACTGAAACTAGAAAAAAGTAAACAGAACGAAACAAGACCAAGTTTAAATGACTATGAAGGGTATAAAAGCGCAAACACATAAACACCAACACTCCGAGGGCGAATGTAACGAAGCAGCTGTAAGCTATTCCGAAAAGTAACCTGAAGGAGTGCTTCCGAAAGAGGGAGGGTCGTTGGAAGCAGGTTGTGGCTTCCAAAGCAGGGTACTTTGAAAGGGATGTCATCTACATTTACTAGAATTAACTTTTACTCCACAATATCAATAATAGCATAATAACATGATCACAATAATGACTTGTAGTTGGTTTTGTTGGGTTATCAAATTCCTCCTGAGAAGGAGGAACTTTGAATATAATTGAAAACAAAAACTTTTTTGCAACACCCACCTCGAAAGTACCCCGTTCCATGTAGCTCAATTATATGCAAAGTGACTCATTCCGGATAACAATGCGGGAATAATATTGGCGCATGCGCAGTTCGATTCTTATATACTTTCCACATCAGCGGAATGTACGCGCATGCGCACTTTGCAGATAAGCAACTTTCCGCATCGCGACAATTCGGCGGCAACGTAGCAACAGCAGCGCTCAGTGTCCAAGCGAACAGCTGATGGCAGGTGTGAGGTTAAAGTCGACGTGTTTAGAGTGCAAGTGAAATTTTCCTTCTCATTGTCAAAAGAAGATGGACTTAAATAAAAATTCGAATCAAACTCGTGAAGAGTGTACTGCTCCACCAGATAGTATATTAGTTAGTTTCATATATTTCGATTTAATTTAATTAAAATTTCGTATTTTTAGAATTTGTTTTCGTTCCGCTGAGGGTTTCATCGCTTACCCCCCCCCCCCCGCAACTGTAAATATTCTTCCTTTGTCTTTCTCTTAGTGCAACTTTCTCGGAAGGTTGTTGCAAAAAATAGCGTGTGATACACGTGCGCACAGGCAATTGCTGACTCGTGTGATTTCAGCATTCGGCTTCAGCTCTTCGCACTCGTCCTCGTTTTCGCACTCGCTTCGCTCGTGCGCTAACCTCATCCGACTCGTGCTTCGAGCCTCCGGCTCATGCTGACAAATTTACACTCTTTGGCATTCGCCTATTTTGCGCACTTGTTGTTTTCTACCCGGGCTTGTTTCCAAAGAGTGGGGGAGGGGTAGGATAAACAGTGTAGGAATGGCGAGAGGGGAAAGGCATGGACAGTGGGGGGGGGGAAGAAGGAAGAGATGGAACGAATTGTACGTCGTGCGAGGTACACGTGCGACTGTCTCTCGAGTGGCAGTGCGAGAGAGCGAGAGGAAAAGAGAGGGAGGCCTAACGTGGCGGGGGCCGGGCGTTGGCAGGGCTCTGGCTAGTTTGGCCTAGCGGAACGAGGCTGCGGCTGAGCTGGGGTCCGATCGTTGAGCCACGTGTCTAACCCTTTCATCCCTTGTGGTAACTTCTTTTGGCTCGTGGGTAGTGGCAACGTAACCCGTTTAATGTCGCCCTTCATGAGGCGCTGCCATGCAGAGAGACCGTCCATGACGGGAAAGCGTGCAGAGAGAGAGAGAGAAGAGATATGGTCGCCGAGTGCGGCATTTGTTTTTATTTTTGTGTTGGGGGGGGGGAGGAAGAAGGATAGGAAAGGAGAGGTGGTGCCTGAAGGCCTAGGTGGGTTGGTCCACGAACGACTCTGCCTACCCGGTAGGGAGGGGTAGTTGAGAGATCGCCCGGCGGTGACCCCTTTGTTTTGTTTTATTTTATGTTTATTTTTATTTATTTTTTTTTTATTTTTATTTTTCCGCGGATGTCGCAGTTGTCATCGCTGAAATAAGAAAGGGGGAGAGAGGCATCTTTTCATTTCCACGGGAGGTGAGAGAGAGAAAGCATCAGTTTGTAAAAGCGAAAGAAAATAGAGCACGAATTCAAAAATCGAGATTCCTCCGGTGCGACCCTTCCTTCAAACGTTTCGACGGCGGTGAGAACAAGGAAGGAGAGAACGTCTCCGGCGTTTGGTCGGCGGAGAGGAACAAAACGTCCTCGCTGGACCCCGGTTCCTTGGCGGAACGAGAGGGAACCGGAGTGAGTTCACGTTCGGCTACGTGTTCTGGAAACGGCCTGTCGGGCCGTGCTGGAGAGTGAGAGCGGACTTCGTCCGCGATTCGGGGTGTTCCTGAAGACGGCAGGACCCGAATTTCTATAAATTCCTGCGGAGCAGGAAGAGGAAAAGCAGGAGAAACCTTCAGTGCCCTGGGGCAAGGTGGCGAGTTGTAACTGTTGACGATGATTGGACCTCGGCTAGTGCTGACTTCCGGCGAACGTTCTCGGCAGGTTATGTTACGAGGCGGAAACGTGTGACGAGGTTCCTCGATGAACCTGGGGACCTTTAACCACAAAGGAACGGCACGGTTCGTAACTCCTTGGCGCGAACGAGGATCGTGCGTTCCTTCACGACCACGACGAATTTCTAGTAGATTCCATTCACCTGCTGGGAATAATCCGGGTGCCTCCGGATCATAAGGGCGAACAACGACCTGTCGTGCCCGCTCGGCTGCGTTGCGTATGGCCTGTTCCGCGGCCTGACGGCGAGCTATCTCCTCAGCCCTCCGTCGCTCCTCGGCGGCACGCCTGGCCGCCTGTACGGCTGCTCTTCGTGCGCGCTCCTGCGCGATCCTTCGCTGTCTTTCGATTGCCGCGAGCTGTCGCTCGGCAGCCCTTCGTTCTCGCTCCTCTACAGGAAGCGAAGCCTCCGCGGCCTGCAGAAATTGCCGCCTCCGCGTCCGAATATTCGGGCGGTTATTCTTACCACTCCCTGTCATCAAGGGTTTTGTCAGTGTCCAAAGAAACCTCCCGTACACGGACCGGATCGGTGGAACGAGAGAGGTAGGACCTGAGTGAACAGTGTGTGTTCACGTTAACGTGAGAGTGCCAGTCCCGATTTCCAAAAATTACTCTCAATAAGGATGTGCCAAGAAGCGCCGTCCTTATGAAGAGAAACTTAATCGGTCGAACGGATCTAGCCTGCCGGCCGGGGTTCCGCTCAACCAGATGGAAGAGACCTGTACACCAATCACACACCGTCACTAAACACAAACCGTTGGTGAAGATTAAATTCACCCGGTACACTTCACTTTAAAATAGACACTGGAACTATAAACGATTCCGAAACTGGGAGACGAACGCTGGAACACCTCTGGATCTCTGAGTTGTCGACCGAAAACCGAAGAAAAGAAACAACCGACGATACTCCGTGATGAGGAAGGTAGAGTCGAAGAAAAACTGTCACTTTAAAACTGTGTAAAAATCGAGTTTATTGTTGAGGAAGGTAGCAGAGCGAAATTGCTATCTTTACAAGTGTCTAAAGACGAGTGTCCTCTTCGTTCGAGATCTCGCTCCCGGTGACCGGGCACGGAGTTCTCTGTGGCGGTGGGAGATGGCTACGGGCCCGCTGATTGGCCGAGACCCCGACAACGGAGTCGCAACCGAGCAGTGGGGGCCGCCTGCCTCGTTCCTACTCACCGCAGCCTCCGCGCGTCGACACCGAAATCGACAAATATATAATAGTTTTAATTAAAAATTAAAAATAGAATTAATTATGCTAAAAATCTGAAATTAAAAAGAGTAGCTTAAATCTATCCCAGCCTCATTTTCCAAAAAGAACCGTGAAGCTGGGTCAAATAGAACGGTCGTTCCAGTTTATTTGTTAATAACTAATTATTAACAATTAAATAAATTATTTCAACTTAAGTTCATTGGACTCCTGGAACGACCCTTCTATTTCCAATAAAAATAATTAAATAAATCCTTATCTAATGTCCTTAAATGAATGATTCTTATTCTAATATTTACGCTGGTAAATATTCGTTATTTCTAATTAAATAAAGTATGCTAAATGGATGTACGAGCATATCCGAGTTCGGAATTGCACAGACATCCATCGGTAGTTGATATAAAGCGACTAACCCGAGGTGTTCATTGTTTATAAAAACTCGTTATGTTCTTTTTTTTTTTTTTTTTTTAAGACGGTACAGGGACCCGTTTACTGTTAAAATTCCCCGAGAATACTTAATTTATTATGTTTTGAAACCCCCAAGTAATTCAATATTTAATCCCTTTATTTATTATTAAACTAAATTTCTTTAAGATACGGATTTTAAAAGTTTTCGAAGTGCCGGTTGAGCTCCCCGGCTTTGACCTGTGCGCCAGAGTGAAAAGGAAGATGAGCGTAGAGAGAGAGAGCGATAGAGTTGAGAGAATAGATAGCGCGCGTGGGATAAATAGAGAAAGAATCTGGCGTACGTGCCTTAGGCCTGCCGCAATGTTTTCACGGAGGTGAAAACACGACGGCAGCATGTTGTCACGAGGTGTTCACGTGACCGGGAAGGTTTTCCGGCACTTACAGGCTAATCCGTTTGAAAGCGAGAGGGTCCCAATACAATAGGATGATTCATTGGGGATGAGCAAACTCGTCGTTTAGAACTTTGAAAAATCCTCAATTTGTCACGTAGGTCCTTCAAAACAAATTGCCTATTGGAAATTTGAGTGAAGGATCACGTGGACAAATTGCTCGTATTTTCCGAGGTTCTCAGTCAAACCATCTGACATACAACATTGTATCACAAATAGCTATCGAGGAAATTTTGAACGTATCTAGGCGCACCTGGGTATACAGATACTCAGAACAAGCTTCAAATACTTCTACCGCGACAGGTTCAGACTACTGACTCCACTCCTGTGCTTTTCAGGTATGCCCTATTTATCTCCTAATTTACCGAGCCCTATCTGCGCTTCCCCCTTCGTATCTTTCCCGCTTTCACTCCCATACTACCTCTGGGTTGCTGCTTATCCAGTGGCACCACCAGAGGGCTAGATCTTCACAGAACCGATGGATTCCTTCGTTTTCAGATTCTGCGGGAAAAAATTCAAAAGAAATTGCCAATTAAACTTTTTTTATTGGAATGGAAAGCAGTGATAATTTAGATTTTTTTTCCTAAAGTTTTTCTTATATTTTAAGGAAGAGAACCCTGTCAGAATTAAAATGGATTTTGTTTAAGGAACAAAAATATAGGTTTAAATCTAATTTTCACCAAAAAAATAGGGTTAAATTCACCAGTGATCAAATAAAAGGGTTAAAACTAACTTATTCCAAAAAAATAGGCTTAATTCAAGTTGTACTCTAATTGAACTGTAACAAAAGTACGACCTTTTTTCTGTGCAATGTTTTGTGTCAAATTCGTCCTAAAGATGATATTTTTAAATTCTAAATCAATTGTTTATATTTGGAAAGTTACAAGTTTCAAAGTATTTTTCCACTAATTTCCAACTGTTTAAACAATTATTATTTCTTAAAAACAATTTCCTAGCCTTTCAATAGTGAAAATTTATTATTTTTCGCGAGAAACGATACAATTGATGAATTTCAATTATAATATTTCTAACTCAACATATTTGGTTATTATTTTAAAAATTTTCTTTTGTTTAAACAATTGCTTCCCTGTTAATCGTGAAAACTTTTTCTGGACTAAATGACACAATTAACGAATATTAAAATCAATATTTTTTTGTTTAAGATATTTAGTCATTGTTTAAACAATTTTCATTTGTTCTAAGAATTTTTTCATTCTGTAAATCGTAAAAAGATATTATTTTCTGGAATTATTGGTGTAGGTAATGAATGCTAAGAGTGATATTTTTTGTGAAAGGCAGTCTGCAATATTATTTAAAGAATTAATATCACTTTCTGCTTTTCATAAGAAAGATGGACAAAATGCTAGTTCAAAAAAATGTTTATTGTTTAAAAAATCAGCGTATTAGTTCTAAAATAAGAAAATACTGAATAATACGCGACATAGTGTAAGAGATTAAGAAAAACAAGAATTTTCTCCACCTTTCCTATGTGAAGGCGCAAGTAGATGATTATTAATTGTTTAAATACATAATTAAAAAACTGCCTCTCACAAAAGATATCACTCTTAAAATATATCAACTGCAACGTTAATTCCGTAAAATAGTAACTTTTCAAGATTCATACTCTCAAGATTCGTTAATTGTGTCATTAATCTCATAAATTAATAACTTTTTACGATTTACGGAAAATTAATAATAGTTCGAGCAATTTGAAATTTTTCATAATCAGATCTTCCCGGGCTACGGCCCAAGCCACATCAGCGGAAAGTCCTGGACTGTCTACGAAATTTTGATACACTAGGAAAAAATGTGATCTAATTAAATTTCCGAAACAGTCTGGGAAAATATGAAGGAATTTAAAGCAAAGAAAAGCATGTTTACATTGTAGTTATGTCGTAGTATCTATCCTAGTTTGGAATAAGCCTACTTTACGCATGAGAGTATCGGTGGTAGTGTTTTTCATATAGGCTGCATATCACAATGCTTTGAATAGGAGTATCTTGTAGGCAAAAACTTATAAAAACCTAATCAGGAATAATGCGAGTCTAATACTAACTTATGTTACTAACTACATTACACTATGTACAGAGAGAGCGAGCTAAAAAACTCCGCATGGTCAAGTTATGATAGGAGAATATGATGTGGAAGTTTATGCTTGATTCTAAAATGAGCTGTTTCATGATTGATACTAGAGATATCTTTGATCAAATTAATGTGAGCAATCTGTTCCTCATAGAAGATTTTAGTTAATTTATAGATATGTTCTTTAATTGTGTTTATTGAATATTTCTTATGTAAGTACTTAATCTTAGCATTATTATCTATCATTTTCAGGCATTTATTTTGTACTACTTGTAATTTCCCGTAGTTTGTATTGCATGTATTACTCCAGATTGGAGCCGCATAGAGCATAATAGGTCTTATGATAGTTTTTATAATAATCAATCTCTCTTAATCTCTTAATCAATCTTATGGCCAACAGCCATACCACGCTGAAAAAAACAGTTCTCGTCAGATCACTGAAGTTAAGCAGCGTTGGGCGCGGTTAGCACTTGGATGGGTGACCATTCGAGAAAACTGAGTGCTGTTGGCACATCGTGGGTGTGGTGAGCCCACACTTGTAGTTATTTACTACAAGTTATCAACCTAGAAACACTACCCGAATCGGGTAGTGTCACGCCTACCCCGAAAGGGAAATGGCTTAATGGTATACAATCTCTCTACACAATAATGCATAAAGCATTCCTATCGCTTTGTAGGCCTTCTTACAGGCCTCCCTAACATGTACACTAAAGTTGAGCAGTTTATCAAGATACTGTCCTGAGTACTTGACGAAATTTTTTAATTCTATATCCTGATCATACATACGCAATGATACAGGAAAGTCTTTGATCTGTTTTTTGGTAAATACTATTAGATCAGTTGTATCAACATTTATTTTAAGTTTCCATTTCGTATAATAATTCTCTAAGTCTAAGATATGTCGTTGCCAGTATTTTGTTGCCATGCGAATGTTGGGGGAAGATGCATAAATAGCAGTGTCATCCGCAAATAGCGCTTTATCAGTTCGTTCGGTTGAAGATATGTCATTAATGAAATATATAAAATACCTCGGCCCCAATATGGACCCCTGAGGTACCCCCGCCGCAATATCTTGTTCATCGGAATAGGTATCATTGACTAGAACTTGAAATTTTCTGTCGCTTAGATAGCTAATAGAGATCTTAATTAAATATAAAGGTATGTTCAGGTTACTGAGCTTGTATATAAGGCCTTTGTGCCACACCGTGTCAAACGCTTTTTCTAAGTCCAAGAGTAATAGCGCTGTACATTTATTTTCGTTGAATTTGGTAGAAATATGGTTTGTCAGTCTTAAAA
>CAKNYM010051669.1:0-24099 GCA_932195095.1 Andricus curvator | reverse complement strand
TTGATGTACAGTATTGTGTCCTTGTCTGAAGCCAAATTGTTCGGGTATTATCTGTTTATGTGTTTTTTCGTGATCAAGAAGTCTATTGTGACTCATTTTCTCAAATATTTTACTGATAGTAGGCAGAAGGCTGATTGGTCGATAACTCTGAGGAAAGAGTTTATCCTTTCCTGTTTTATGAATTGGGAGAATGGTAACCTTCTTCCATGAATTTGGAAAGTAAGACATTTTGAGGCAAGAATTGAATATATAGCTCAGTTGTACAATGGCTGTTTTAGGCAAGTTTTTAAGGACTCTATTTGGAATATTATCATATCCAGGAGCTTTTTTAGGTTTAGTTTGTTTGATTGCTAACTTGACTTCTTTAGGTGTTATTAATTTAATAGTATCTACATTTATTTCAGAGCTGTTGATTTTATAATACCTTTGATTAACGATCTTTTCTGTCTGTTTGTTACTCATGTCAGTAATTAGTCTGTGAAAATGTTCATACTGAGATGCCAGGACATTGGCTTTGTCTTTGTCTGCGTAAACTAACCCTTGGGGTCCATGCGGAAGTGGCACAATTGTTTTAGTGTCTCCTTTCAAGGTTTTGTTATTTTCCAGAGTGAGTTATCTTTAGTTTGTAGTTTAGTTAGCTTTTCAGTCCAGTTGTTATTTCTATTTGTCCTTTGCTCTTGTCTAATTATTTACGTTAATTTATTTACTATCGTTTTCAGGTAAGGGGCTCTGTTTTTCAGGCAAAATTTTTTGATTTTATTTCTGTCGCTAATTAATTGTTTAACACGAGCGGGTTAGTGTATGTGAGTTGAAAAGGCTAAGCTATCGGTATGTTTCTGTAAGTTGCTTGGTTTAAGACACAGGATAAGTTCATCCAGTTTAGATTCATATTAAAGGTTGTTATTTATTTTAATGTTCTGTTCGGTACACTCTAGGAAACCGCGCCAATTTGCTTTTTTGAAATTAAGGAAGGTTTTACGAACAGTTTGTAAGTTATTTAAGTTATTTAACTCAATTATTATAGGATTGTGATTCGAGTATGGTTCATAAATAGTTTCAATGCTAACAAGATTTTTGATGTTTTTGGTTAAAGTGAGATTTACTGTACTGGGTGCTGCCATATAATTATAGGGGAATAGGGTATGGCCATTAGGGCATTCCAAGTTGAATGGATGGCTATTGATATATTTATATAGTGTATTGCCATGTTTGTTGTTAGTGGTACAATTCCAAGCTGTCTGCTTCGATTGGTCCTTATATACTGACCAGGAAAATTTTCGCCGCTTTTGAGAAATGACCAGTGGCGGGCCAAAGATTTGTGGTGCCCTGAGTCATATTTAATTTTCATATTTCAACCTCGAATATTCTTTTACATTCCTCATTGAAATGTTGTATGGTAACTACTGCATTTGATTATTTTCAATGGAAAATATATTTTATGCAATATACATATTAATTTAAAATATTAGATTGATAATGTAAATAAGATAAATAGTTTTGTTTTAAACAACTTGAAATATACATCTAAATAAATATAATTCAAGCTGCACCAGAAAATCAATTTTCTTAATTATAAAATAAGATATCGCAGAAAAATAGGCAATAGATTTTTTGCTTTTTCTTCAATTATGCAAATTCCTTAAATAAACGGTTCAAGATTTTAATAGTCTTATTTTAAAATTAATTTTTTTTCTGATTTGACGATTTCAATTTTAATTTTCTTCTGATTCAAAATATTAAAATTTTCAATTTCAACCAGTGAGAAGATAAAATAATATTTTTCAAAAATTATATTATTAATGTCAAGAAAATTATCATTAATAGAATAAAAGGGAAAATTTGAATAATCTTCAAAAATAAATATAATGAAATCATGAAAAAAATGTGTCCTCTTTGACCTGATGTCACAACCATCTTTCTTCATGCGCAGTGTCGACTGCGAAAATAGATTTTCCTAGGCTTTCTAAAGACTTCGTGCAATAAGAGCGCAATATTTTTCACTTTGGGCATTTACAAATTTTCTTCCGAACCGAATTCAAAATATTTACAACTTTACTAAATACAAAACTTTCCCCCCAGACTATTATCAAGAATTACAAGACTCGTTTGCTTTAATATTGAAAAGTTTGAAATCTTTTACTAAAAGTCACAAATTTTTTCCGTGCGTCTCCAATTTTTACTTCAGCCGTAGTTCGTGATGATACTTTTAATCGACAAGGAATACAGTTTAAATTATTTTGCTAATCTATTTAAAAAGTCTAGCTTTTTATGACAAAATAAAATATTTCAAATTTTATTTTCCTCATTTCACCATTTTAACTATCTTAGTATACGTACAGAACCTGGAATTTTCATAATACCACAAAATATTTGTTACAATAGAAGATATTCAACAAATTTAACAATAAGAAAATCGCATGTAACTTTCAAAATCAAATTCTGATTCTTTGGTTAAGATTCTATATTTTAAGATGAACCACCATTCTCAACTACTTTTATATTTCTACTTTGGAATAAAATACCTGAATTGCTTGTGTTAAAAAATAGACTTTTGGCCCGTTTCTTCAGCTCCTATCCTACTCTGCCGTACTAAGGAAAAACTTATATACGTATAGGTGAAATTTTAAACAAAAATGAGGTTTGGTATCAGTAAACTCGTAAGTAAAAGTTACATCTAACTGTGGTGATCAAAATTAGCAGTTGTAATTATTTATTGCAACGGAAGGCTACTAAAAATTGCGAAAAATATAGAAAATTAAGAAATAATAGATAAAAAGTATGCCAAGC
Organism: Andricus curvator; assembly: GCA_932195095.1. Classification (NCBI taxonomy): domain Eukaryota; kingdom Metazoa; phylum Arthropoda; class Insecta; order Hymenoptera; family Cynipidae; genus Andricus; species Andricus curvator. The sequence goes on along the minus strand of CAKNYM010051669.1, from coordinate 21,312 downwards.
AATTAGCGTGCCCTACGAATCATACGAGGTGTCCGGTTCGTCTATAAAATAGTTGTGAAAAACCCACACACAGTTCCTTGCATACCTGTCGCGCCAAGAAAGATGTGTAGCGTGACTTTTATTTTTGAAATAAAAATCACGCGTCGGCTGCGCCGTGCAACTACACGGTTCTTCCGAAAAGAGTAGTTAGAGTTGACCCCACAATTTCGAATCGGATGAATGGGACGCCCCGTACAAGTGCCACTTGCGTAAAATTTTGTATCTGACTTTGGGTAACTTTTTAGTTATTATTTGTCATAAGTGAAAAACGCAAATTGATTTTCTGATTAGAGGGCGATTATTTGAATATTCTATTTTTTATTAAGAAATAAGAAAGATCACATTCACCTTATCCAAGTAATGAATTCTGATTTTGAAAATATTGATTCTACACTATAGTTCTTGGTACAAATAGTTTTTCTTGATTATCTCTAATCAAATTTGTGCTTACGTAAGTTTTTCCTTAGCGCGACAGCACTGTGCACTGGGGAAATAAAGTACCCATTATACTAAATTATAATAACCTATCAGCATACATAGGCGTTTCAAGTGGTACCTCAGAAACCAGCTACCATAAAACCTGACAGCAAGATCAAAATCGTTTCTCGTCTCGTTAAGTGGAATTTTAAGTACGCTTAATGAACAAATTGGCTTAAGAGTCAGAACGTGCTGCATTCCAGATTTTAAGTTTCACGTAAAAGCTTCGAAGTTCAAATATTTTGTGATCTTAAGTGTAAATTTAAATCTGTAAACTGTTTTTTTTGTCACTTAAAAATGTATGTTCATACAAAATTACTTCTGCAAGCAACAAATGCTTAATTGACGGGTTAGATGCAATAAAGGTTTTCTTGCATTTTCAGATTCTACTTGTTTTTCATTTTTTCTTCATGAGGACACCGTTATTGTACCCAACATCTCAATTTTGTTTTGTTGTAATTTATATTCCTTAAAAGCTTTACGAATTAGTTAATTCAGGGAAGATTATAAGAGGGTAGTTTCTTTCAAAAACTTTAATTGTTCTTATACATATCATAAGTATATCAAGTTACAATGTAGAAAAGGATGGTGATGGTTCAATTTTGCAGTAAAATCCGGTTATACTGTAGACTCTGACAAAGCGCATTCTCCCGTGAACGTTCTTTTCAGCACGTGCCTCCCCCTTCCATTACCTATAAATTCGGTATGCACTTCGAGCGTGTTATTATAAGCGCGTGAGCGCGATGATATTAAAATAATCCTCCAATGCATCTCAAGGAGCTCCACAATGAGATTCGTAAACGTCGACATTCGAACGTACATGCGCATCTGACGCCATACGCACGTTGTTAACAACTGTCGCAGCGAGAAAACGAAGAATGCGAAACCGCAAAATTACTCGGACTGTTGGAAACAATGTGCGTATGACCACAAATACGCTATACATTCGTGCGTCGACGTTTACTAATCTAATTGCGAACTTTCCCTCAGATATCTTTCCCGCCAAGCCCCAGGGACACACAGTGGGTTGAATCGGGAATTTACTGTTTGAAATTCACTAAAACCAGAACTCTTAACCGATTTTGATGTTTTTTTTAAAATAAATATTTAGATTTTAATTTTTCAGGAAAATAATAATTCCGATCTTCTAGTTCTTTTAGAAAATTAGTTCGGGATTCAACCGAATTGCTACAAATAAATGATATAACTTTTTCAAAGTAAAAATGCCTATATCTCCACTGGAGTAATGCTCAGCATAAAAACTAATCATAAATTAACAATGGCTGTTGTTATAATCATTTTGATCAAGAAATTGTAAATTTTTAGGTTTTGTCGATCTCACGGTTTTTTCTCACAAAATACTTCGGAATGAATTGAAAATTATGATTTTCAAACACAGAAAATTCTAAATAGTGAATTTTGTTATTGCTCATAACAATATTATAAACAAAATACTAAATATAGCATTTTTTAACGAAAAAATTAATTTTTATAGTAAACGATGTTGCAGGTACCGCAATGGTAATGTTCCACCAAGAAAGTGTATCCCCAACTTGCAATTTTTATTGTTATCACCAAATATTATAAACTAATATTAAATTTATATATTTTCATCAGATTTTTTTTTATTAAATCATGTTGCAGGTGACAAAATGGTAATTTTCAACTAAGAAAGTGTGTCACATACTCTCAATGGTTCTTGTTATTAACAAGTTATTAGATAAATAACTTGTGGACGCTGGAACCGAATAAAGCAACAATTGATCATTTTTAATTATTAATTGTCAATAATATCAGAATTCAACATTTTCGTTACTGAATCTCATTGGAATTAGGTTTTAATATGAATTTTTTCAGTAAAAACAAAAAATTATAAAAAATTAGTTTTCATCTATAAAAGTCTCAATTTTTTATTATTATTTATTAATAATAATACTCACTTTTAATTATTGAGAAATTCACTTATTGAAGTACCACTATCAAGTTACATTAAAATAATTACATATGGGGACACATTATTTTTGGTGGAACATTACCATAAAAAGCTATCTAAACACATGATTTCATAAAAAAATTCCGTTAAAAATGCCCGAATTAAATTTGTTTATAATAATGTTATTACAAATAGCAATATTTAACGTTTGATCTCTACCATGTTTACAAATAATAATTTTTAAATTATTTTAAAACATTTTGATGATAAAAAAACCTTGAGATGGAAAAAAATTTACAATTTTTTTATTAAATGTCTATAATCATAGACAGTGCTTATTGATGCTTATGATTTGATTTGACGTTAAAACTCCTGCGGAAGATTGAGGCGTTTTTACTTCCAAATTTTTTTTTTATGCAAGTGACTTTCATTCTGATACATAACCAGTTCATTTCGCTTTTTTATTTATTGAAAGATAATTATATTAGTATAATATCTAATTTTTAAGCTCTATTTATTTAAATAATTAGGTCGACAGCATGAAATTCAAAAATGACATTTAGTTTTGCTCCGAAATATTTGATTTTTTGCATTTCTAAAATAGAAACATCAAAGTCGTTTAGCCGTCTATCGCTAATCGTCTAGCGTTTAAAAATTAATAGCTGAAGAAAAAAAAATCAGTTCATTATTTATTGTTCTGATTTGCTGTTCAACAGCGTTTAATGTAGTTAAAAGCATTTAAATTTAATTAAGATAATAAAAAGGTGTTGCTCAGCATACTTATTACGAAAAACCCGACATGTCCGGCCATAAACGGTTCGTACCACTGACGCCTGCGAGATGCTCGGCTTTTGTCAGGCGGGGGCCTCTCTACTGTCTGGGCTTGCGGTGCTTGTTTTTCAACCGATTGTGCGCCCTTGCGACATTGCCAGTTTTCATCAAATCTCCACGTTTTAAGACCCCCTGAGTAAGAAAAAAGGGTTTTTACAGGGATGTACATATGTCTGCCTATAGTAGTATCAGTAGTTAAAGTATTTTTTTTAGAGGATTTGAGAATGCATTGACCAACTGAGTTTGGGGCTCACCGATGTTCTGCCGACTAAACTAACCTCACTACACGGAGAAAAATGGATGGTCAAAGTTAGAGGGTCAAAGTTTAGAGAGCCAGTCCATTCTTCTAGATGGTCTAAAGAGCCTTTCAGAATTTTTTTAACATTGTCAGAGAGACTCTGATTTTATGGCCAGTCTGAGTGTTTTAATAAGGTCAGACCCACTATCAGGGATAATCGAAATATCCTTTCGGCATGGTCAATACGATCATCTTGTTTTCACTCATTTCGACGATCCACGGAAGAGCAAATGACCCATCGCGGATGGCCGACCTGATTAGTTACCATTTGCGTGTTTTTTTTAAATGCATAAATATATTAGTCAAATGTTCACAACAAATAATAAATGTAAAGTGCATAAGATTATTAGGAATTATTGTAAATTCATGTTTAAGGTGAAAAATATATTTCTTTCTTTAAAATTTAAAATCTATCATTTATTTTTAAGGAAAAAATCTAATAAATAATTTAAATTTTACTTTAAAAGTCCTTCTTGTGAGCAAAGAACTATTTTTAATAACTTTACTCTTATTATTTGCTTTTTAGAATTGCTTTTCACATTTCATCATTTCAAATTAGCGCGCCAACCTCAACCAATCTGGTTGTCAGCGCGATGGATGCAGTGTGAAAGGATACGAGAGTTGTGAGCACCGTGGTTCAGAGCAATTTCGGAGTGAGTGAATGTCATTGAGCCGTTCAGCGTCACATTTGCTGTTTATTGAACTTAAACATGTTTTTAATAAGTTTAAACTGCTTTTTGATATTTCGAATATGCGTGGAGAGTGAAGTGCATAAGAGAGAACGTCAAATTTGATGCTTCCAAGGGATTTAGGATAAAGGCGTAACTGGATGTTCAGCTATCAATTCGTTGTCACCGTGTCGTTTCAAACTGAAAACGTGCAAAAAATTTTATCATTCATTGATGATGCAGAAAGTAACGAGATTTGGGTTATTGGTTTATGAATTCACTTCATTGTTTGAAATCTTACAATTCAGTCTGACATCGTGCCATGTGCTTAGCCTTTCGTGCTCCAAAAAATATATTGTGAATTTGCACTGATTTGCATATCAAATTATGTCTCATACACCGGACTCTCCACAAAGAATAAAAAATTCTTTCAGAATTCATGTATTTCATACAAATTTTCAGGTTTTATAGGTTCCACTTAATTTTATAATTTCCAGTCTCTTATAAGAGAGAGACTGGAATAAGTAGGAAAAGGACAACAAATATAGATAATGTAGGATAATCAAATCGACCCCTTAAGATAGCCAGGTCGACTGTGCGAGGAGATCAAGTCGACTATCTGATATGAGCAAATCGACCTTCTATGATGAGCGATTCGACCCTTTATAATGATCAGTTCCGCCATCTCTCATGATCGGTTCGACTTTCTATGACGCTTGAGTCGACCGCTCACTTTCAGTGGATAGCTGCCAATAGGCTCAGTACGCTGTGCCTCGGCAATAAATTCGCAATCAACTTGAAAACCTGGAAAGCTTCGTACATATAAGATTGATGGAACTAAAACCCTTTTTCGGTTTTCATAGCCCTGAATTGAAACCCTTATATTTTTGGTCAGGTGTACGTCCGTTTCTCCGTCGTTTTCTTCCTGCTAAAACCAAAATATTGACACTCGAAAAAGGGAATGAGCGCCAAAGTTTAGAACTCCAAAGACAAATAAAAGCTTGTAAAAATGCCTAACGTCCTACCAATTACTTTAATTAATTTCATTGCTGTTTAACTAATGATTGTTGTAAAATGCGTGAATGCGATTTGATTGCGGGTTGAAGGCGGGTTTTTTTACGGTTTTGTGCGTTGAATTCTAGTTCGCGGGTTGAATGCATATTAGCGGGCTGAATGCGGGTTGTTTTGCGGTTTGCGGGTCAACCCGAAAATCCGACCGGATCCGACCTGGCCCGCATAGAACCCGACCTGAATTTAAGCACTGACCTTATGCTGGTTTTTCTCTTTTCTCACCCCCTCCTCCTATGGCTGATTTCTTTGAAAACCCTGCAAAACTTCAAAAATAATTCATACTTTTGCAAATTACACAAATTAAAATGACTGAGTTTGAATGAACTTGCCATTGGATGAACTCCAAAGTTCTGCTGCTATTGTCTCCGTACACGTAGCAAAATATGTAGAATGCGAAGAAAAAGCACCGTAACCCTTCCAAAATGCTGTTGGATCATAGACTGTCCTATGATGAGATGAAATTATGAGTATCTAAGAAAAGTTACATAAATAAGTAATAACTAAGCTGACTCACTACAACAAAGTTGAATTGAGGAAGACTAACATTTATTATTGAGTACGGGTTAATCTCTGCTTCCCGCAACCAGTACTTTCCCATTGACGATATATTCTGTAAAAAAAAACCAGTTAAATTTTCAACAAAATGATTAAATTTTCACCAAAATGGTATAATTTTCAACGTAATTCATGGATCTTCAACTAATTTAATTAATTTTTAAAAAAGAAGTTGAAATTGCAACCAAGTAGTTTAATTTTTAATCAAGAATGATTAATTCTTAATGAAAAATATCTTTGTTTATATTTCAACCGAAAAAAATATTTTTATATTCAATAAAACACAGTCAAAATTATCCAAAAAGATAAATTCTTAACAAAAAATTTAAAGGTTGATATTTGGACCAAAAAAGATTTGAATTTAAAATAAAAAACAGTTGACTTTTAACAAAAAATACGAATTTTCAACAAAATGGTTAAATCCTCAACAAAAACAGATTTACTTTAAGCAAACAGTTGAATTTTTCACCAAAACAGTTTCATTTTCTACCAAAAGAGATGAATTTTCAAACCATAAATATGAATTTTAAAAGAAGCCGTTAATTGTCAACCAATTAGTTGGATTTTCTACAAGAATAATATAATTTTTAACCCAAGAAGGCGAATTTTCAGGAAAATACAACGGAATTTTTTAAGCGAAATAGTATTATTTTCAACTGAAGACGATCAATTATCAACCAAAAGTGGAGTAGTTGGAGCAGTTTAAATGAAACGAATTTTCAACAAACTAGTTGAATATTTAACCAAAGGGATGGATCTTTAAATAATAAAATAAATTTCTCATAAAGTAGTTCGACTTGCAACGAAGCAGTTGAATTTTCAATCAAGAAGACTGATTTTGTACCCAGAAAGATTAATTACAACAAAATACATAAATTCTCAACTAAAAACTATCTATTTTTAACCAGTAATGGAGTATTTAATTTTTCAGTTAAAAAGATTAATTTTCAAGCAAAAAAGTATGAATTTTCCACAAAATAGTTAAATATTTAATAAATAAAATGAATGTTTGATAAAGTAGTTGAATGTGAAACCAAAACAGATGCATTCTCAATGCTGAATTTAATAATTAAATTTTCATTAAAAACAAATAAGTCAAACATGACATAAAACCAATACCTCCTCATTAGGGTGAGAATTTAAAAACAAATTTTTAGTAAAATAGTTTAATCTTCAAGCAAATAGTTGAATTTTTAACCAAAAGAGGTAAATTTTGATCAAAAAATATAATAATAGGCTTTTCAATTAAAAAGAATAACCCTTTAACGAAAAATAGTTGGATTGTGCTATTGGGTTCTATTATTTCAGTTTGTATTCAAGCGATAAAAATGTGAAAAATGGGATGTTTCTTGTAAACAGGGAAATAACAGGAATTTATGAAAAAAGGGTTAAGAAGATACCTCTTTCTCTCACTTCGTTACACGACGATGCAATATGTATAGTATGCAGACAAAAAATATTGCATTGCAAGCGGAAAAGATGCAAAAGTGAGATGAACGTTTTGCATCGACATGTGGAAGACTGAGAGAAATGTATATTTTCGACTTGCAAAGCTTTCTCAATGAGAAAGAAATGCACACAAGAAGCCACAAATCCAGAACATCATTAAAAAGCTTTTCCCACTTACTTATGGGACAACGGTGTACAAAAGAGTGGCATAAATGCAAATTTAAGTGGCGCGAAGGCTTGCCGCTTATTGTGCACATCACAGATAAAAAAAAAATATATATATATATATAAAATTAACTTACCCCTTTTTTCAAGAATGTTGCTTTTCGATCCTTTTGGTTCCTTTTTCTTTTCGAACAAATGTCTAATGACTCACTTTTTTCACTGTTATAACTACAAAATGTTTGACAAAATATGCTGAAAATATTGTCATTTAGACGTTTGACGCTACATTAGATTAAGCATCCCTATCTTTGTTCTGCTTGAATTATCATCACTGTTAGAAAAATCTGTATTAAATTTAATACATATATGAAGTCATTTGCATACATGGGAATTGAAATTTAATATACATTAAGATATGAATAGCTGCACACTTTATATTAAATTTAATATACATGTCGGTATAGCAGCGTGCTTGAAAACTCAAAGTGCTTTTATTTCGTTAAATCTTATCAAATATTCGCAATTGAGGTAACAAGCTAGAATTCGTCGATTGAATTGCTTTTTATGATTAAAGTGCAACGTACAAGTGGAACTCTTTCCAAAAATTGCCCTGAATGGTAGAAATTTAATTTGAGTATAGTTGATTGTAGGTTAGGTCTGTCATTTCTTTACGTAATTGAACTTTTCGACTTAAAATCCAATTTTATTTTTGATTAATTGCAAGAAGGTATCATGTTTTATTATTAAGAATCGAAAATTACTGCTAATCTTATTTTGATTTTGTGTAAAATGGAATTATCTGAGCGATTATCATGATTGTATATGAAATTTAATAAACACGTACCTAAATAGGGATTTCATATGCTTGAGATATTAATTTTAATATACATTGGTATTTTAAATTTAATACTATTTTTAACAGTGATGGTTACAGCACGTGCTGTAACCATATAACATACTTGTCTTGAAGTGATACCGTACAAATGTATGGAAATTTCAGAGGGCATGGAAAATTTTCTACTGGCCAACGGAAAATCTCCATGCTTGTATGGAATATTTGAAAGTATGGGAAAATTTTTCTATTTTCGTCTGGGAAAATAACGATTATTTGTTACGGTGTGGCCTTAGCACTGGGTCCTCTACAGTGTAGGCCGGCTAGGAAATTCCTCTCTAATCAACAGTGAGTCGCCTGGACTACGAGCTCCGTGTCGTAGTTTCGGAAAACCGGAGAGAACAATCAGCTTGTAGATACAGTGTATAAATGTGCCCTGAAATGTGCCATCGTCCTATAAAGGTAGGTCGAAGCTTAACGTAGAACTTTACATTGCCAGGCCACGTATTACATTTACCTCGTAAATGCATGCAAGAAGGGTATCTAATCTCAATCCTCATACACGATAAATTTTAACCTTTGACCTTTCAAATTGCATCAGGAAAAGGATGCTTACAAACGTTTTATATCGCGCACTCGCTATGAAGCATACATACGTTCTGCCTCTGGCATATAAAAATTGTGTATACATACAGCATGTTGGACAAACAAAAAATAAACTGAATGCAAAGAGGCAGAAAATTTGAGTACCTATATGAAAGTATTTTCATATAGGTACAAAGAAATATTTTCAATTCTCAATAAAACTGTAACAAAAAACTGTAATATAATATTATCTCATCAAATCAATCATTTTTAAATGATTATACATCCGTACGGTCAGCCTTGAGAATTTTCAACCAGAAAATTCTTGCATTTAGCTTTTCTTTACAGAATACATTTTTCTGATAATTTTTCAGTATTTTATATAAAAATGGAATTATAAATCAAATTCGAATCTAAGACATTTTAAAACATATTTTACATTGTTGTTTTGAAAGTGTTATTTATAATTAAAAGCTAAGCAATACAATTATTATAAAATAATTGGATAAAAGCGATGCTGAGTAGAGGAAACATTTTTCCATGAAGAAAAAAAATAAAATCGTAAAAATTGACTTTTCCCCCTCTTTGCATTCAAATAAAAGTTTGAACAAACAAAAATTCGAAAATCGGCTTTCATAATTTTCTTAAAATTTAGCGCTGAATTTTTCTAAAAAAAATCAGAAATTATTCATGAATTGCGTTCTACAAGTTCTTTTGAGCCTCGGTTTTTCATATCACCCCAATGTTCGGCGGTGTGATCTTAGCTTAGTAGGAATAAGAGATCAATTTCTGAAATACGATATTTATTTAAATACTTTTGTTTTCAAATCCGCTCTGTTCATTGAAAAGCCATACCGTTTCGTTATGAATATGCTACATATAAAAGAACCGTTTGGTCCAAATTTATATTTTGTCATCACAGTGGGATAGAAGCTCAAAAAAACTGGCCAAAAATCAAGATTTTGTCGGATTTGTATAAAACCTGGTATAATCTGGTATTTGACGTCCTTGATTTTGACTTTGACATACAAAATTCAAAATATCAAATGGTGGATCCAATATCGCACCCAAAATTTCGAAAAGAAAATTGGCCAAAAGTCCAGATTTCGACTAATTAGTTTATACGCTTTCTCCTTTTCGAAAAAAAAGTTAAAAATAAAAGAAATGTCCAGTGCAGACGCAAGATATTGTTAACAAAGAGTTCTTGGTTCAAGTTCCAAAATGGACTTTGAACTAAGAAAAACAAGAGGAAAAATCGTCTTTTTTTGCATTGATGCATTTTGACACGCTGCGTTATTCAAGAAGGGTTATTAGTATACCATTAAGCCATTTCCCTTTCAGGGTAGGCGTGACACTACCCAATTTGGGTAGTGTTTCTAGGTGGATAGTTTTTTTGTAGTTATAAATAACTACAAGTTTGGGCTCACCACACCCATAATATGCCAACAGCACACAGTATTCTCTCGAATGGTCACCCATTCAAGTACTAACCGCGCCCAACGCTGCTTAACTTCAGTGATCTGACGAGAACTGGTTTTTTCAGCGTGGCAGTTGGCCGTTGATTAATTCTTTATATATTTGATGTGCACATGTTGAAACATGTCAAAACATGTCGAAAACCCTTCAAACACACCCAGCGAAGTATATGTTTATTATGTATATGTTTTAGGAATTTGGGGGGGGGGAGTATCAAATCCTGTTGATCTCCCGCATGGATACGGCCTTCTGGAAGGGCACTGGACACAAAGCACTTTTGTGTGAACCTTTTAACCCATGTTTTGCGTCACAAAGCCGTGGGGTACCGGGAGTTTACAAATATTTACTAATGGGTTGGGTTATTTATTAAACTTTATTCTTGAAAAATTTAATTTGATTAAAAAGAGTTTACAAAGAAATTGTTCTTGCCTAAATATGCATGCATAAAATGAGTTATAGAGTTTAAAATTGGTTATGGTTATTGGGCTATAATCAAAGAAATATTTGTTTTTATTTTCACATTAATAGAGCTATCGAAAAGTAAAATATCATAGGTCCTCTTAATTTTCTGAAATGTAGTATTCCTTACCCAATAGTTCTTCATCTGTATCTTATATGTTACATATGCATGAAAAGCTTAAAATTTTTGGACTCTTTATCCTTAGGATTCCAGCATTTAAAAAACACAGAATTTGCTTCTATCTCTGAAAGTATCCTTACATGAGCGACTGCAAAGTGAAATCGATTCGCACTAAGTCAGATAACTAAACTAGCACCTATTGTTGATAGCGGAGATCGAGGGAACTTCAGAAGCATTGCCTTTAGTCTGCTCCACCCGGTTCTAAGCCGAGAATTCTAAGAGTTGAAAGTAGTTGCTCGTAGTTCTTGGTTCGACGATGGCAAAGCGAACGGTAGGAAGGCCACTATGACGACGTTTATATGGTCGTAACGCCACTTTGCGGATCATAAATAACTCTACAATATTCCACCGAAGAGAACACGGTATTTTCCTAGAATCGAATTTTCTGCACGTGAATCCAGGAGAATTACACTCACCACAATGTAAAGAAAACTACATTAATTTGGTCACCTGACAATTCCCACCACTTGAAAAGCAAATAATTGCTCATCATTTTGACATTTTCTACATTAATTTTTTTTAAATCACGTGGAATCAATATACCATTCAATTTAAATGAATGTTTTAAGACTCATTCTAAATCGCTTGTGAAGCAACTTGAACCTGAAAGTGTCACCTGAACGCAGTTATCGGTAGGCGACTCAATTAAGGGACTTACCGGAATTGTATTTAACGATGTTCTTCCAAACAACGAGTTTTACAAGTTATCCATACCATCATAGTTGTCCATCACTATCCTTCCTTTCAGTTCAAGGACGGGTTTGCAAAAAACATTAACGCTTCATAGCATTAGTTTTTTTTTGTATACTATATCTTTAACTCCCACCCTTTCACCTACTACATGTACTTCTCACCCCCTACTACCACCTGCGCCTTTCTCCAACCAACATACTCACGATTCTCGTTATTTTACCCCTCTCACATTGCCCGTCTTATGCCCTCCGCCTCTGTTTCGCTTTATTTACCCTTCCCGTCACATTCGTAAGATAACTCAGAAACGTGAATGTTAGGCTGTCGTAGTTCGAATTTATTTTTACCCTCAGACGTTATTTTAATTTTTATCCGCAAGAGCTTTACTCACTTAGCTTACTTGTGTTCCTATGCAGGAGGAAATAAAGCGAAATCATCCAATCACAAACTCCGAATCGTCGAACCGCGAACGGCGCAATGCCACAGTTTCTTTACCCCGATTGCCTTAAAACATGAAAATCAAATTCATAAACATGCAGAATCAATTAGTTTTCTTGCATAATTGATTCATCACTTTATCGGGATATAATTCAAGTTTAAATATAAGATTTTCTTAAAGTTGAGTTCATTAAAAGTTCAAATTGTTCATCATAACAAATTATACGCATTTTGATGAAAGATGTGATAAATAAAAGTGTTACGCGACAGAACGACACGCATCCGGCGTATACATTACATTAAACAGATTCGGCGCCTGATTGGCTCTTCTGTATTTTTGGAGTTTTCTATTTTTCACTTCTCAGTACTTATTTTCATTCATTCATATTTCACAAAGTTACTTTTTTTTATCAAAAACTTTGAGATATAACCGCCAACCTTAGAATTTTTAATGTCACGATCGAAATGTCACATGGTGTCGGCCATATTACTTTTTTCCTTCAAGATATCAGAAACAGGAACAAAGGAAGGAATATGGCCACCATCATTTGACATGTCGATTGCACCCGTATGGGAAAATGTCCTGGCAGTCTGGCGCCAGGTCTGGCACAGGTCTGGATTCCTCTAGACTGTCTAGTCTGATAGATCTGACCTGGCCCAGGTCTGGACTGATCTAGACTGTCTAGTCTGGAATATCCGAACTGGCCCAGGTCTGACGCTAGTCCGGCCTATGTCTGACTTAGTATAAACCGTCTAGTCTGGAAGGTCTGGTCTGTCCCAGAACTGGCGCTGCTCAGTTATCCAAGAACAATAAAAGTTGTCAGTCCGGTCTGAAAAGTATGGTCTGGCCCATGACTGGCGCTGATCAGCTAGCCAAAAATAAACAAAGTTCTCAGTACGATCAGCAAATTTTTTTTGGCATTTCAAAAAAGTTACAGGGTGTCGAGGATGACAAATTTTAGCTAAATACAATTATAGACAAAAAGTTTTTTTTCAAGTGATTAGAAAAATCAAGTTTCGTCCCAAGAAATTGGGACGAAACTTCAACGAATCTTCGAATTCGTAACTTATCGTTTCTGTACCACATCACGTATTTGATATTTTTTTAATTTTAAAATTAGTGTTACCTTCATTCTTCATTTGTATTCAGCTCTTGTGGAAGGACCTGATTAAAATTCAACTAATAAATCAGTTACAATTATATGTTTCAATCAGGTCCTAATGCGGTAAATTGTTTCCAATCGGTTCAAATTATTTTCTTTTAGAAGGGAGACTAGCCAGCGACTGACTGGCCTCCCACTAGAAGCTGACCTGGGCCAGGCCAGCGTCAGCACATTTTTTCACACGGAGCAGAGTTAAACGATCTCGAACTCAAGGATATCTCTCTAAGATTTTTGATTATATAACTTTGTAAAAAGTGAATTATTTAGAATAAGTACATAGAACTGAAAAATACAAAAGTGCAAAGGTGCATTAAGGTGGGCGCTGGAAATGTTTAATTTCGTGTGCTAAGCTAGAGGCATGTCAAGATCTCCGAACTCCAACTTCTATTTGTCACAAGTTCCCTGCAAATAAGATAGATTTTTTCATTTAAAACAATTTTACTTTTGATAAACAGAACTTTAAAAAAAACTTATATTCATACTTTTATATATTGCAATAAAGTAATAAGTATAAGTAATAATAAGTATAAAACTATTCTCATAATCAAAAGATATACGCCCACGACTTCCTAATGATTATGTTTACATAATTAATGATAATGACTAATGATTATGTTTGCAGGTTTCTAGGAACATTTTTTTTAAATTGAGCATCCTTCTTATTTAAAAAAAAAAACCATTCAACCAAATTTCCATTTCAAGTCATGACGTCGTAAACTACGTCTTAAACCATGTCAGAAACGACGCGACGTCGTAATGCATGTCAATAATTAGGTTGTATAGTACGTCGTTTTCTATCCCAATTTCCGCCGTAGTTTATAACATCGGTTCCTGCGTCGTTGCTGGCGTGGTGTCCTATGGGTGTGATTTTAAAAATTATACTTTAATTTCTAATTTAATAAAATTTCACTTTTGGACTTTCAAAATTCTCCTCATCATTAACTTAGTTTATTATAATATAACATTTTAAAACTATTTTCACTGCAAAATCTTTACAACGATAAGCTCTCTATCATAAAAATATTTCTATAATTTTCCCATAATATAAAATTACGCCTGTAAAAGGACTTTATAAAAAAAAAAACATTTTGAAACAAAATTACGAAGGCATACACTTTTTGAATATTTTTGGGAATTCTATGAATTTTGTGAATTCCATGAATTTCGTGAATTCCATGAATTTAGGGAATTCTATGAATTAAAATTAAAATTCCGTGAACTAAGTGAATTCCATGAATTTTGTGCATTCTGTGAATTCCATGAATTCCGCGAATTATATGAATTTCGTGAATTACATGAATTCCGTGAATTACATGAATTCCGTGAGTTCCATGAATTCCGTGAATTCCATGAAGTCTGTGAATTCCATGAATTCTATGAATTCACGAAATTCCGTGAATTCCGTGAATTCGATGAATTCCATGAATTCCGTGAATTCCATGAATTCCGTGAATTCCATGAATTCTGGGAATTCCATGAATTCCATGAATTCTGTGAATTCCATGAATTCTGTGAATTCCATGAATTCTGTGAATTCCATGAATTCTGTGATTTCCATGAACTCCATAAATTCCATGAATCCTGTGAATTTCATGAATTCGGTAAATTCTATGAATTCCGTTAATTCCGTGAATTCCACGAATAAATAGGTAGCAGGTCTGAATACCCATGTGCATGCAAATTTCCTGATCGGATTTGACATGGGTAAACCCGCCCGGAAAATTTTGTGCTGGATCACTTCAAAGTCACTTGATGTTTTTGGCATGCCGATATGGCTTTGAGGTTACGAACCAGGATAACGGTACACCTCCGAGAGGACCGACCACAACGACAATTATTTTAACATATTATTTTAGTTATAGTTTGCCGCAGCTTCCTTCTAAGGTCTTAATACCTCTCCTCCTTTTTCTTTTCATTGGCAGTGATGTTGTAGTTGGCCGGTGACAGCAATTCGATTACGAATATGCTTGTTTTTTCGAAGTCCTGGAGAACGATGTTAGGCCTCGAGTGCGCAATGGAGACTGCTGTCCGAAAATCGTACTTCCAGAAAATTTGTCACTTCTTGTTTCGGACAATTGACTCTACCTTCCTCGGAGCATTCGGCAGGGTACGGTCGCGGCCAACACCGTAAGAGCGACAAGGATGGTAGTAAAGCACTCTTAGGACCGCATTGTGTCTGTAGAGAAACGTTGTTCCCGCATGATTGGGTCACATGGATAGTATGTGTTCTAGGTACTCAGCGTGTGCATGACACGGCTCTGGGAAGTTCTTGACCTAAAATACGGTCATTTTTGTTATTATTATTATATGAATGGGCAGGGCAATAACTGCTCATAGCACTTACTGCGGTAAAACCTTTCGTACTATACACTAAAATTTAACTATCTCCCATAAGGTCAGTTTTTACTATAGAGGCATACACTGATTTACAGGAGATGTGATGAAAGTCTTGTGGTTCGAACAAATAATCCCTCAGGATTTCTGAGGCACGCGAGTGTATCGCATTCACAAAGTATGTGATTAGCTGTCTCCTCGCAAAAATAACACTCTTAACAACGAAGGTTGTCTCCAACCCTCATGTTGGTCAAGTGTTTTCTTAGTCTGCAGTGTCCAGTAAGTATCTCTACTACGAAATTAATCTGCCTTCTTTCGATGTTTAAGAGTTCATCAGTCCTCTTAGTACACGTACCAGATATGAAATTCTTATAATGCTTCATTTTTTTGGTTCCCTTCCAATATCTCGCATGCTCCTCCGAGAGCCATTCACCAAGGGCTGCTTTCGCCAATGTGTATGAGATACCGCAGGAGAGTTCCGGGCCAATCAGGGGTTGTCAGGCTGCCATCTTAGCCAGTGGATCTGCTTTCTCGTTACCTTCAATATTTAGCCTGGAAGCAAACTCTTCAGATGTTAGAATCTTAAGTGCTGCTTGGCTGTCATCACACATGTAAAAGTGATGGCCTGCATAAGCCGTCTTACAAATTTCCTCAGGCAAGCCTCAATAGGTATTATTTCGGACCGAAAAACTGTAGAAAATGAGCCCAGTACTATTTTTATCTCAGCCTTGGGCTTTTTTCCTTAGATTCTAACCCCTGTTGCCAAGGAGTCTTCAGAGACGTCTGTGTACTAAACGAAACCTTTTAGTGAAAATAATTCTGCCCTTCTCCCATTATCATGGCATTATTCCCTTTTAGAGCAGATGACATCGAAGGGTTTCATGCAGGATGATTTCCTCAACATTAAATTAGTTTGCATAGTGAGAATATTATCCTCGGATAGCATGCGTATACTGATATCATGTAGACCTGGGTCTGGTGTTGTTTTCATAGCACCAGTGATCGCCAAGCAGAAAACTCTTGAGGTGCTTTCCAGCTTTTCAATAGTACTGACTACTTCAGTCCTTGGCCACCAGATCGTTGATGCATATGCTATTATGGGTCTGATTATCATTATATATAACAAGTCATCCTGGGTTTTAAGCCCCAGGTTTTCCCTGTTGTCATCCACAGGCACAAAAAGTCATCTTTACTTTTTTACCATTACATCAACATGGAGTTTCCAGGTTAAATGCATGAGTCCTGTCTTGTGCGTAACACTTGTAGCGCCATTGCTATACTATTTTGAGCGCTGACCGCATGAATTCCAATTAGGTGCCCTCATGCTTCCCTGTTACCAGGATCGCCAGGTCATCTACATATCCTTGAGTATAAAGACCCGATTGGTTTAAAACACGAATTAGGTCATCAATAATAAGCGCCCACTGGGTGGATGAAAGAATTCCTCCCTGTGTGCACCCCTTTCATCTTGGAGTGCACCAACCTGTTTACCTTGTCACTAAATCCGTATGTTTCAGCAGAACCGTATATGGATTTAATTGGGGTGCTAATAAATGCCCCCTCTTTTTCTATCCCTGCTCCCTTACCCTTTACCTGCATAACACATCCACTACCCCTGGATGGTATACAACCCAGTGTCCTGAAAATGGAGTTGGCGTTCAAAAAAACTCCGTTTTGGGCTTGAAATGACTAATACAGAATCTGAGGTAGAAGGTAGAAGTATCAAAAAAAAAAAAAAGAAAAAAATTCATGAACCATTGTCACCTACACCACGAATATCTCAAAATAGTCAAGATCTCAATATATTCAAGAATCACTCTACAAAAATGCAACTCCACTTTACTCTTCATCTCACTGTATTCTTGATTTACTTGATGATGCTTTTGACAAAAAGGAGGAACATTTGGCTCTTTTGTGCTCTCCACAAATAATTTTTTTGCAAACATTGCAGTTGCTATAGCTTTTTCGGTCCTTTTTCTAGGGGCAGGAAGCGCTCCGACGTTTTGACGATGACTGGCTGATAGGGTAATTGGCCCTCTCCACACTCTGCAACAAGTCTAGGAGTGCGCAGGCGCAGGAATCTACGTTCTGGGTTGTCTACAACCCGGTGGATAGGGGAGCAGGGCTAGAAATGCTGCAATTGCTACTTCATCTTTCCGCATTGTATTATCAATGCAGGAAGTAAACGCATAGAAAGCCTCTAAGGTAGATCTGCCTTTTTGAGGGGCAAATTCATTTTCATAGAGAGGTTTTCCCATTAGGACTTCTTCTCTTAAGTAAAAGTCTCTAATTTTTCTAGTGTTTTTAGCATGACCGGGGTCATGCCGACCGGTGAGAAGGATTTTGCTTCGTAGAAGATACCCTTATCCGACTTTGGAATGAAGACCGCCTTAAGCTTCCTCCATACTACCGAGGTGTATCCCATTGATAAGTATACCCAAAAGATGCCGCACGATGGACTCACTAAGAACTGAAATCCTTCTTGAATTAATGCAAGGAATATTTTATCATCTGCTGTAGCTTTAAATGGTTTGAATTGTTCAACTACCTAACAATAATTTTTGAATGAGTGACAATATGACTGGTTGCTTTCCAATCTTCCATTCTGTACTATTCTCGTGAACCTTTATTATGTGCTCAAAGATTTTATATATATATCGTCTCAGCCTAACAATACCTTCTCTATAAGTCACTCACGGCATTTTGTATCTCATTATTATATCTTGTTAAGTTTGCTTTGTACAAGTCCCAATTTCCATTTATTTGGTCCCTGTTGAAAAGGTGTCAAGTGTCCTTTTTAAGGTCCTCCAGGATAGAATTCCACCAGTGTGCACCCCTGTCTATCTTCCTAATATGAAAAGGACAATTGTCCTCATACGCTTTGTTCATACCTTTTTGTAGTATGTCGACAGTAAATTCTATTCTATCGATACACTTAATTCTGCCTAGTATAGCGCCCAGTAAATTGTTGAGATTCTCCCTATAATTAATGAAGTCTGTTGCTTTTGGGTTCCAATACCTTTAAGCCTTAGGTCGAATGGCTGTCATGGAGAACCATATCTGTCTATAATCTGATAGGAACGTATCCGACGATACATGCCATCCCTTGAACACTTTGCTAATACTCACCGAACATAAGGTCAAATCAATTACCTCGTGACATCTGGTAAGTACGCTGAGCAAATCAGCATAGGTTGGCGTCTTCCCCCTAAATCGTGCCACTAAGTCTCTACAAATGAACCTTTGCAATTCAATAAATTTAATATTGCCTCTAACATAAAGTGTTGCCCTGAGTGTTTCTACAGGACTATTATGAATGCCTCATCCGCTCTTGTTACTTAATCCTCTAACTTTTTCCTTGTAAGCCCAAGGTTCTTGTATTAAGGAAAAGGCTGTTTTTTCCGCTGTCAAACGTCTGCTTAAGATAGCAGATTCTTCCTAAGCGTGTTGAAAGTTCAGCTGGATTAACTCCATACCAGAAGGGGGACATCTAGTGTCCATTTCAACTTTAAGGTGACTCCTATACCTTTTTGAAGAAAAATCCGCAGCTCTATCTACGGGTGTAACTTTTGTTTTTGAGAGGGTCTTTATATTGATCCTGTCCAACCCATAGTGAGACCTGCAGTCGATCTTCTTGAGACTCTCGATCATTTCTGGCTCTGCAGTTATCTGTTTGGTTTGCTCTACCGGCACTAGTATCACCCTCGACACAGTAGTTTATGTTTTGGCTTAGGGACCTGTTTTGGGAATCAAGAGCCACCCGTCTTTCGCTACTTAGTGAAATTCACGTTGATACTTCCACCCTACTAACCACAAACTCTTGCCCATCAGGGCCGTCCTCGTTGTGGCTTCCGGGCCATGTCCGGACTTAAATTCTCCTCGGACAGGGAATAATTACCCACCGTGAGGACTGGTCGAATTAAGATGGTAATGACACAGTCATGGCACGCAAAAATGAAACCCTTCGTGCCTGAATTGAGTCTTGATCATCTGAGGAAAGCAAAAGTTAGCTCCTTTGGCAAGGGCTGATTTTCTACATTACTGTGAAAGTAAGGCATCCAGATGGAGTAAAGCACTTTCCTCACTTCCGATGTTAAGATTCAGGCCAAGGGTCTCAGCCGCCTGTTCTGTGGCTTTGTAAAAAAACGCCCCTATCCCTATTATCTCGTGTTTTTTGAGTATTTTTAAGAGACGATCTCTTCCATAAGCGACATTGTAAACTGTACCTGCGCCCGACTTGACGGCTTCGGGTGTACTATCGCGGACTGAATGAATTGATAAGCACGACCTTCTGCATATGCATGATTTTAAATGTGGCGATATCGAGGGCCGCAAGTTTGTGCTTCGCCCATGAAACTACCCCAAACAAGCAGAGTAGAACCGTGACGACAAGCATGCTAGTCGCAGGTACCCTGTTCAACGCCGGCAGATTGGAATACCAAATCTGCTTCAGAGAGACTCCCTTACCAATTTTATCTCCTAAATTCGGCTCTCAGGAACGCCTCGAAATATATATGTCTCTCCAGTATCAATATGTCTAATAACACTTATATCTACAAGCTCAGGATCCCCGGGAACGTTAGTAATTCGTCCTCGCTTTATATGTATCTCGACACACTTGTCCAATCGAGTGTTCATGATTGGACAAGTCGCATTTTTTCGGTAGGAGTACAGTGCATCCTAACATCAGCCACTGCGGCACGGGCATCTCCGACTTCAAATATCAGGTGAAGATGCGAGCCAAATGTTGGTATGCAGAAGCAAACTTCTTTCACCAGAAGATCTTGATACCATATGTTCTACAATTGTTATGTCACATGACTGTAACAATGTTATGTATAAATGTGATATTGTTGTTACGTAGCATTTACAGAACGTTTCCGTTGGGAATCTTTCCTTCAGACATTCTTCTCTATCTCGCGTTGTTATGTTAAAATTTGATTTTTGTTTTCATTTTATTTTCGATGGATAAAACCAAATATCCTACAGGTCTTCTTTCAGACTTTTTACGTATTTCGCGTCTTTTGGCATAATATGGAAATTTTCGATTATTGCATATGGGGCATAATTTCTGAAGTGTACCCACCTCGAAAATGAAAGTTGTCCGATCGGGCTAAAAATTGGCCCAAATGTAGTCCTATTAGATAGTACTCCTCACACCAAAAATTAATTCATTTTGATAATTATTTATCAAAGTGGAGGGGGTACAATTTTGTGTTTTTTAAGAAAAGCTTTACTTTCAAACGTTTGTAACTTTTGTCCTATTGCCTTAAACAAAATTTCATTTGAAATATTTTAGATAGAATTTTTCACACGCTTTCTGGTGGCAATAACGATTTTTGAAAAAAATCAAAATTTGACCCAAATTTTCGAAAATCAAAAATAAATTTAACTTTTTTTGAAACTTGGGCACTTTTTTTTTTCTTCAAAATAGTTTTAAAAGAAAGCTGAGATTTTTTCCTATAAGACCTCCAATTTTTAGAGTGGCAAATTAATTTGTCTTTGAGCAATAGAACGATACATAAACAAGATGCCGTGATAGGGCCGGTGCGGTGGCGCGCGATCTCCCCTAGTGCGCTCAGGCCGAGGATCTTTGTGCAACGCTTTAGTGCCAGTTTTTTAAGTTAAGTAATATTATATGCTGCTAGAATAACTGTTCTCTGCATTT
>CAKNYM010051668.1:322396-335146 GCA_932195095.1 Andricus curvator | reverse complement strand
TATATATTTATATTATATTATACAAATACATAATTATATTATATAATAATAATTTTGGTTGAATATTGATATTTTCAATTAAAAATTGATCTTTTCTTAGTTGAAAATTCAACTATAGATTATGAACGGCCCCTTATGACAATTACTATTCAGTTAAAATTAATAATCTTTTTTTAACAATTTAAAATTTGATCAAAGTTCTTAAGTCCTCTTAATTATATTCACCCATAATGCAAATTAGAACCCTATAGATTTTATTTAATAATAATATATATATATATATATATATATATTTATATTTATATTTTTTATATATAAAATAAATAAAATATCAATTAATAATATATATCAATAGTTGAAGTACTTTTAACAAAATTCATTTCTGTTATTGAAGATTCATTCATTTTATTTGAAAATTTAACTATTTTGTTGAAAACTCTTTTTTTGTGGTTGAGAATTAATTTTTTTAACTGCAAATTTAGCAATTCCATTTTTGGTTGAATATTGATATTTCCTATCAAAAATTAATCTTTTCTAGTTGAAAATTCAACTATTTGATTGAAAATTAAACTATTTGGTTGAATATATATATATTTTTTTTTTTTTGAAATTCTACTATAAATTTTGAATGGCCCTTATGACAATTACTATTCAGTTGTAATTAATAATCTTCTTTTAACAATTTCAAATTTGATCAAAGTTCTTAAATCCTCTCAATTATATTAACCCATAATGCAAATTAGAACCCTATAGATTTTAATTAATATTAATATATTAATAATAAAATATATATATATTTTTATATATAAAATATCAATAAATAATACATATCAATAATATCGCGGCTATAATATAATATAAATAAAATATATCAATAAATATAATATAATAATATTCAATATTATTTAAATTACTAATTAATAATTAATCATTAATAATAACCAAACGAGAAGAATTCCGAACCAAAAATATAATAGCAGACTTTTCAACCAACAGTAGTTGATTTTTCTTATTGGGCAGCGGAACTTTCTTTTCAAAAATTCAACTCTTCGGGTTAAAATTAAACTGTGTATGCTAAAAAAATTGTGAAAATTTTTAAAAAGTTTAACAAAATAGTTGCATTTTCAACAAAATAATAAACTTCTCAACCAAATACTAGAATTTTTAACCAAACGAGATGAATTCCGAACCAAAAATATAATAGTAGACTTTTCAACCAATTTTTTCTTATTGGGCAGCAGAACTTTCTTGTCAAAAATTATTCAACTCTTCGGGTTGAAAATTAAACCGTGTATTCTAAAAAATTTGTCTTTTCGTCTCGAAAATTCAACTATTTGGTTGAAAATGCTACTAAATTTTTGGTGTCGATAATATTGGTCTTAAATGTGTAATTTAAAATTTTTTGTTTTAAAAAATACTAACAATTCAAAATTGGTTCCTAAAATACTTCATTACTGTACAAATTTTCTTTTCTCTCACACTAACTATCCCACCCTCGATTGCAATTTAAAGGCCGAAATAACTGGGGAGTCCATCCTGGTTAGGGTTACATGGGTATTAGGTATATTCGATCCTGGAATTATTTTAGGTACATTTGAGGATAAGATAAAATCTCTTATTTCAGATCCTCTTTTTTAACGTCTTAATTTCTCCCCTCGCTTTCAAGTCGACTCTTCCGACAAATTTGAAAGCCGTTTTTTGGCAGAGGGCTGCGATAGAGATTTTCGGGATTATACGAGTTCAATGATCCGATCAATTTATAAAGTTCAAGGTTTGAAAGATTCTGAGGCTGGGGCCATTTGGTTTTTTTTACTTCCACCATTCTTAATGGATGGCTCCTATTTTTATATTTTCATAGAAGAGAGTCTTATCTACTCTAAATAGGAAGATTAGCCTCCAAAGTGGAGTGTTATTTTTGAAAATCTGAGCTCTTACGTAATTTATTACTCACTTGGATTAAGAAAGTAAATTGAATTACGAAAAAGCACACAATTTTTGTATTAAAACATTAAATTAATAGTTATTATTAAAATAATACGTATTTCATAGCATGTGTCCATTTATTAACAAACGGATGGCGCCATTTTCGATTATTTCTCGAAACATCTCGAAATTACTCGAAACAATTTGGAACTGTTGTTGTCAGGAAACCCGTGTTCGTGATTGGATGAAGCTTTCATTTTTTTGCCATTTAAAAAATATATAATATAAAAATGAAATTTTTTAAGAATTGTAAAAGGTTTCAAGATAATAAACAAATTTCTTTAAATTCCTGGGAAAATGTAAACTGATTTATTCTTTTTAAAATAATTTCCAAGAGAAAATTCACAAAGATTTCAAAAGATTTTAAATTTTTTTCTAAAATTTCTAAAAAGAATGGGAAAGATTTTCAAGCAAAATCTTTTAAGTAGCAAGATTACAAAGATTTATGAAAAATACGAATAAGTTTAAGACATTTCGAAATTTGTTAAATATTCAAAATTAATTTGAAAGTTGAAAATATTTAAAAAGTTTTAAAAAATGTACACTTTTGAAAATTTGGAAAAAAAATTTGAAGCTTCTTAAGGATTTTGAAAGGATTCACTATAATTACAAATTTTTCTTAAAATTCATGGGAAAATTTGAACTGATTTTTTATTTTGAAAAAGTAATTTTGAGAAAACATTTTAAAAGATGACAACAGATTTTATGAAAAAATTCGATCAAATTTAAGAGACATTTCGAAGTTTTAATAAGATTCAAAATTAATTTAATCTTGAAAACATTCCAAAGAATTTAGAAAAAAACGTAAATTTTTGAATATTTGGAAATAAAAAATGTTGATGCTTCGAAAATATTTTGAAAGGTTTGTCGATAATAAAGAAATTTCCTTAAATTCCTGGGAAAATTTAAACTGATTGTTTATTTAGAAAAATAAATTTAAAGAGAAAATTGACATAGATTTCACAACATTTTAAATAATTTACTAAAATTTCGAAAAAGAATATGAACGATTTTAAAGCCAATATTTTAAATTAGCAAGATTAAAAAGTTTTATAAAAAGATTCTTAAAAAGTTAAAAAAAAATGTACATTTTTTGATATTTTGAAATAAAAATTTTGATACTTTTATGCATTTTGAAAAGTTTCGCGATAATGAAAAGAATCCCAGTGGGCAAAAAAATTAAGGATGTCCTAGAGACGTCTTCGGGACATCCTTAAGACGTCTTTTGGAACATGTATTTTTGACATCCTAGGGAAGCTCTTAAGACGTCTAATGTCAGTACGAAAGATGTCCCGAGAACGTCCTATGTCTTTAAGACGTCTTTAGGACATCTTTAGGACATTGGACGTCTTAGAGACGTTGATTGGACTGACACTGGACGTCCTAGGGACGTCCCAAGGACGTTCTAAGAATGTTCATGGTTTTGTGCCCACTGGGATGGTAATGCTATTTAAATAATATATATATTTAATAATAATATAATCAATGTAAGAAGGGTGTCCAGCATTTTGATAAACAAAATGTAATTTGTAGATTATTGAAGATTTGAAAAACAAAAGCTTTTTAAGAATTTTTAAAGGGTTCAAGATAATAAAAAAATGTACTATTAAAATCCCTGGGAAAATGTAAACTGATTTTTTATTTTGAAAATAAATTTTAAGAGGTAATTGACAGAGATTTTAAAAGATTTTAATTTTCTAAAATTTCGAAAAAGAATGGAAAAGATTACCAGCAAAATTTTCCAATTAGCAAGATTAAAAAGATTTATAACAAATGCGAGTAAGTTTAAGACATTTCGAAATTTTATAAAGATTTAAAATTAATTTAAAAGTTGAAAATATTTCAAAAGTTTTAAAAAACGTACATTTTTGAATATTTGGAAAAAATATTTTGAAGCTCTTTAAGGATTTTGAAACTATTCATGATAATAAAACAATTTTCTTAAAATTCATGGGAAAATTTGAACTGATCTTTTATTTTGAAAAATTAATTTTAAGAGAATACTTAAAAAAATTTCAATAGATGACAACAGATTTCAAAAGATTTCTAAAATCGTCATAACAGATTCTGGAAAACTTTAAGGCAATTTTTGTAATTTTTCAGAATTTTCAGAAAATTTTTCCAAGAATCCGAAGAGTTTTAAAACATATTTAGAAGTTTTAAAAGTTTTGAAAATGGTGAAAAAATGATCTTAAGTTGAAAAAGATTTGCAAAAATTTTGAACAAAATGTAAATAAAAGAAAATTCTAGAAAATAAAAAAAACTTCCTCAAAATTCCGGGGAAAATTTAAACTGACTTTTATTTTGAAAATAAATTTTGAGAGAAAATTGACAAAAATTTCAAAAAATTTGAAATTATTTTTGAAAATTTCGAAAAATCTTTCCATTAGCAAGATTCAAACATTTAAAAGAATTAAAAAAAAGTTTCAAAAGGTTTCACGATAATACCAAATATTTCTCACAACTCATGGGATAATTTAAACTGATTTTTTATTTTGAAAAATTTATTTTAAGATAATATTTAGATAAAATTTTAACGATTCAAAAGATTTTCAAAATTGTCAAAACAGAATCTGGAAGATTTGAAGGGAAGTTTTTTAATTTTACAGAATTTGAAGAAAAATTTCCGAAGAATTCGAAGAATATTAAAAGATTCGAATCTTTTTAAGAAGTTTGAGAGGTTTCAAGAAAATAAAAAAATTTCTTGAGATTCCTGGGAAAATTTTTTATTACTTTTTATTTAAAAAAATTAATTTAAAAAAAAAATTGAAAAAGTTTCCAAATATTTCAAAATATTATTATAATTTCAAAATATTTCTACAAATTTCGAAAATATCTGAACGATTTAAGGGCAAATTTTTTTATTTTGAATGACTTTTCAAAATTTTAGGAATATTTCGAGTCAATTTAAAAGATATTTATCTTCCAAACTTCTAAAAGTCCTAAATATCTTTCAAACTGACTCAAATTTTTCCTAAAATTTTTCAAAATCCTGAAAAATAAAAAAATATACTTTTTCGACATATCTGGAAGCTTTAAAATTTTTTTGAATTTTCTTGAGAATCTTAAGAAAATTATATATTTATTTAACTTCAAAAACAAATGAAGAAATAAACTTGCAAAAGAAATATTTGGTAGAGATTTTTATTTTGTATTTTAAATTATTTATCCCCCAAAAATGATAATTTGTGTAATCTTTCTTAAGATTCGATTTTTTTTTCACTAAAAATCCATTATTTTAGTCAAAAATTCATCTCTTTGGTTGACAATGTCACAATTTCGTTTGAAATTTGACTTAAAATTAAAATTTCATTAAAAATTTTTTTTAAATGTTTATAAATTTCTGACGTTGGCTTCACTACGAATAATATAAATTTTATAAACTCGATTAAAATTACAAATTACTTTATCAATATTTAAACTGACTTATAAAGTTTATATATTATACTATGCTAAATATTTTAGCATATTATACTATAAGTAAGCATATATTTAGAGACACACTTTTTTCTCTACTATTTTAATTGAAAAATCTGAAAATAATGTGAAAAGTTTCCTTGAAATTTTCAAAATAAAAAAGTTTCAGACTTATTTCAACGTTTAAGCGAAAATTCAGATTACTGAATAAACTATTTCAAATTTTTCAAAAGGAATAACTCTTCAACTGAAATAGATATGAATTTTTAACCAAAAAGATGAACTTTTAACTAAAGATGGAATAATTACATTTTCAATTGAAAAACTTAATTTTGGACCAAAGAGATAAACTTTTCACAAATGAGTTTACTTTTAACCAAGTAGTTTTATTTCTAACCAAGTAATTTTATTTTTAATCAAAAATATGAATTTTCAACCAAAAAGATGTAGTTTAAACCAAAGATGGAATAGTTAAATTTTCAATTAAACAAAAATAATTTTCAACCAAAAAGATTAATTTTCAAACAAGAAGATTAATTTTCTAACGAAAAGCTGATTTTTCAATAAACGACTTTAATTTTTAAAAAAACATTTCCACAAAATAGTTTAAGTATTATCTGGAATAGTAAAATTTCCATTTAAGAAAATTAATTTTCAGCCAAAGAGAAAACGAATTTTCCACAAAATATCTCATTTTACAATCAAGGAGATGAATTTTCAATTGAAATTATGAATCTCCAACGAAAAAATTTTATGTTTCCAATTTTAAAAAAAATTGAGTACGCCCTCAAAAAAATGTTCAGCTTTTCCAGGTATATAAAAATTCCCTGACAATTCCAGGTTTTCCGTGCAGGGCTATAAGGGACCAAAAATTAAACGTTTTAACATAAAGACGTTTTTTATTTCTTAAAATTATTATTCTTGATCCACAGAATTAAATATCTTTTTTAAGATTGGTAAAATCATGCATACGCGCGCGTAGCGCGCTTTTGCTACTTGTCCTATATTAAAAAGCGCATGGCGCCATTTTCGATTATTTCTCGAACCATCTCGAAATAACTCGAAACAATTAAAAAATATTGTTTTCCGGAAACTCGTTTTTGTGATTGGATGAAGCTATCGTTCCTTTTTTTCCCGTTTAGAATGAAAATTCTGCAAATTTCAGGCTTATGACAAATTTAAGGTTATTTAAATAATATATTCAATAATAATAATCAATGGAATAAAGTTCTTCCGTACTTCAATATACAAATTGTCATGTGTAGATTTTTGAACATTTCAAAAGTGAAGAAGCTCTTTAAGATTTTAGAAAGTTTTGAAGATAATAACAAAAATCCTTGGAAAATTTAAACTGATTCTTTATTTAAAAAAAAAACAATAATAATTTTAAGAGAAAATTGACAAAGATTTCAAAACATTTAAAATTATTTTTAAATTTTCGAAAAATAATATTGGTCATTTTAAAAGCGAACTTTTTCAATTAGCAAGATTACAAAGTTTTATAACCAAATTCTGTCAAGTTGAGGAGACAAATTAAAAGTTTTAAAAAGATGCAAAATTAATTTTAAACTTGAAAAGATTTCAAAAAAGTTAGAAGAAAACGTACATTTTTGAATATTTGGAAATAAAAATTTAAAAACTTCTTAGGCTTTTTGAAACGTTTCGCGATAATTAAAAATATTTATTAAAATTCGTGGGATAATTCGAACTGATTTTTGATGTTGAAAAAGTAATGTTAAAAGAATATTTAAAAACATTTTAAAAGATTTAAAAAGATGTCCAAAATTGTCATGACAGAATCTGGAAGTTTTGAAGACATTTTTTTTAATTTTTCAGAATGTTAAGAAAATTTTTAGAAAAATTTGAAGATATTTCCAAGAACTTAAAAAGCAAAGTAAATTTTCGAAAATTTCAATAAGAGATTCCTGGAAAAATTTTGGATGACTTTTTATTTTGAAAAATCAATTTTTAATGAGAATTTCAAAAAGTACAAAAACATTTTAAAAGATTTCTACAAATTTCGAAAATATCTAAAAGATTTAAGGTAATTTTTTTTTAATTTTCGACTATTTTTCGAAATTTTAGGAATAGTTCGAATCAGTTTAAAAGATATTTATCTTCAAAACTTCTAAAAGCCCTGAATATCTTTTAAACAGACTCGAATTTTTTCTAAAATTTTGCAAAATCCTGAAAAATAAAAAAATTATACTTTTTCGACATATCTGAAATCGTCAAAAAAAATTTTTCTCAAGAATGTAAACTGATTTTTTATTTTGTACATTTTTAAGAGAAAATTGACAGAGATTTCAAAAGATTTTAAATAGTTTTCTAAAATTTTGAAGGAGAATGGGAAAGATTTTCAAGCAAAATCTTTTAGTTAGCAAGATTACAAAGATATATAAAAAATGCGAGTATGTTTATGACATTTCGAAATATTAAAAAGATTCAGAATTAATTTAAAAGTTGAAAATATTTCAAAAGTTTCAAAAAATGTACATTTTTAATATTTGGAAAAAAATTGTGTAGCCTCTTAAGGATTTTGAAAGTATTCACGATGATAAAAAATTTTTCTTGAAATTCATGGAAAAATTTGAACTGATTCTTTGTTTTGAATAAATAATTTTAAGAGAATACTTTAAAACATTTTAAAAGATGATCAAATATTTTAAAAGATTTCTAAATTCGCCATATTAGATTCTGGAAGACTTTCAAGCAATTTTTGTAATTTTTGAGAATTTTAAGAAAATTTTTGGAAAAATTCGAATTCTTTTAAAATATAAGATAATTTGAAAATATTTCGAAAAATTTAAAACAAAATGTAAATTTTAAAGATTTTGAAAAAAATTTCAAAGCTTTTTAAGAAGTTTCAAAGGCTTCAAGAAAATAAAAAACTTTTGTTAAATTCCTGGGAAAATTTAAACTGATTTTTTTATTTTGAAAATAAATTTTAAGAGAAAATTGACAAAGGCTTCAAAAGATTTTAAATTATTTTCTAAAATTTCGAAAAAGAATGGGAAAGATTTTCAAGCAAAATCTTTCCAGTAGCAAGATTGAAAAATTTTATACAAAATTAAAAAAAAAGTTTTTTATGATTTCACGATAATAAAAAATATTTCTCACAATTCAAGGGATAATTTAAACTGATTTTTCATTTTGAAAGATTAATTTCAAGATAATATTTTAAAAAATTGTAACGTTTCAAAAGATTTCCAAAATTGTCAAAACAGAATCTGGAAGATTTGAAGTCAAGTTTATTAATTTTCCAGAATTTAGAGGAAAATTTTAAAAGATATTCAGAAGGATTGAAAGTTTTGAAAATGGTTAAAAAATGATTTTAAGTTTGAAAAGATTCACAAAATTTTTTAACAAAATGTAAATTTTTTAAGATTTCGAAAAAAATGTCGAAGCTTTTTAAGAAGTTTGAGAGGTTTCAAGAATATCAAAGAATTTCTTGAGATTCCTGAGAAAATTTTTAATTACTTTTTACTTTGAAAAATTAATTTTCAAAGAAAATTTAAAAAAGTTTCAAAATATTTCAAAATATTTCTACAAATTTCGAAAATATAATGAGGATTTAAGGGCAATTTTGTTTAATTTTGAAAGATTCTATAAAATGTTTAGGAATAGTTCGAGTCAGTTTAAGAGATATTTATCTTTCAAACTTCTAAAAGTCCTAAATATCTTTCAAACTGACTCGAATTTTTCCAACAAATTTTCAAAATCCTGAAAAATTAAAAAATATACTTTTTCGACATATCTGAAAGCTTCAAAAAAATCTTTGAATTTTCTCAAGAATCATAGGAAAATTATATATTTATTTAACTTCAAAAACAAATAAACTTAAAAAAAATTTTTCTATATTTTTATTCTGTATTTTAAATTATTTATCCCCCAAGAATAATAATTTTGGTGATTTTTTCTTTCATGACTGAAAAACCTTTTTTAGGATAATATTTGAACAATTTAGTTGCAAATTCGTCTTTTTTGATTAAAAATTAATCTGTTTTTGTTTAGGATTCCACTATTTTGTTAAAAATTCATTTTTTAAATTAAAAATTCATTATTTTAGTTGAAAATTCATCTCTTTGGTTCGCAATGACACTATTTCGTTGAAAATTCTTTTTTTTTGTAGAAAATTCATCTATTACATTAAAAATTCATATTTTCATGATAAATAATTGAACTGTTTTGTAGAAAATTTGTCTCTTTTTTTAAAAAAACTTAATCTTTTTTGGTTTAAAATGCAACTGGTAAAAATTAATTTTTTTGTTGGGGATTAAGCTATTGTGTTAAAAATTTGTCTTTTTTTCATGAATTAAACTATTTTTTTTTCAAAATTAAAATCTGTTTTGGTTGAAATATAATTTATGTTATATAAATAATATATTCAATAATTTGATAATAATAATCAATGGAACAAAGGTATTCGACACTTTAAAACAGAAAATTTAATGTTTTTCGTTTATGAAATATAACATAGAACCCAAGTATCTGTTAATTGCTAAAGTTTTCATAATTTTTAATTACAAAGATTTTTAACACATTAATTAAATTTTTTATTGTTGATCCACAAAATTAAGCACGTCTTCCGATATTCATAAAAATATGCATGCGCGCGCATAGCGCGCTTTTGCTACCTCTCCATTTATTAAAAAGCGCATGGCGCCATTTTCGATTATTTCTCGAACCATCTCGAAATTACTCGAAACAATTTGAAACTATTATTGTCGGGAAACCCGTGTTCATGATTGGATGAATCTTTAATTTTTTCCCCCATTTAAAAAAAGAGTCTGAAAACTTTAGGATTATGAGAAATGCAAAGTTATTTAAATAATATATTCAATGACAATATTAATCAATGGAACAAAGCTGCCCAGCACTCTGATATAAAAGAATGTAATGTGTAGATTTTTAAAGATTTGTAAAAAAAATATTTTTCAGAATTTGAAAATGTTTCAAGAAAATGAAAATTTTTCTTAATTATTTCCTAAAATTTCCGAAAATAATATGACCGACTTTAAAGCAAAAATGTCCAGTTAGAAGGTTACAAAGTTTTATAATATATTCTATCAAGTTCAAAAGACATTTAGAAGTTTTAAAAAGATTCGAAATTATTTGAAAACTTGAAAATGTTTTTAAAAAGTGAGAAAACACTTTTTGTGAATATTTGGAAATGACAATTTTGAATCTTCTTAAAGATTTTGAAAGGTTTCACGATAGTAAACAAAAATTGCTTAAAATTCCTGGCAAAATTTATACTGACTTTTTATTTTGAAAATTTGATTTCAAGAGGAAATTAACACAGATTTCAAGACATCTTGAATTGTTTTTAAAAAATTTCCAAAATGAATATGGATGATTTTAAAAACAAAATTTTTCAATTGGCAAGATTACAAAGTTTTATAAAATACTTCGATCAGGTTCAATAGACATTTAGAAGTTTTAAAAAGATTCAAAATTAATGAAAAACTTGAAAAGATTTTTTAAAAGTTAAAAAAATGAATATTTTTGAATATTTGTAAATCAAAATTTTGAAGCGTCTTAAGCATTTTGAAAGATTTCACAACAAAAAATTGCTTAAAAATCCTGGAAAAATTTATATTAATTTTTTCTTTTGAAAAATGAATTTTAAGAGAAAATTTACAAAGATTTCAAAAGAATTCTAAAATTGTCAAAACAATATCTAGAAAATTTGAAGGCATTTTTTTCGGAATTTTAAGACAATTTTTAGAAAAATTCGAATAGTTTTAAAAGATATTCAGAAGGTTTGAATGTTTTGGAAATCATTAAAAAATAATTTAAAAGATTTGCGAAAATTCAGAACAAAATGTAAATTTTTGAAAATTTCAAAAAAATTGTCGAAGCTTTTTATGAAGTTTGAAAGGCTTCAAGAAAACAAACAACTTTTCTTGAGATTCCTAGGAAAGTTTTTTAATGTCTTTTCATTATGAAAAATTAATTTAAAAAAAAATTTTTAACAGGTCTGAAAAGATTTCTACAAATGTCGAATAAAATCTGGAAGACTTAATGCGATTTTTTTAATTTTCAAAGATTTTTCAAAATTTTAGCAATAATTCGAGTCAGTTTGAAAGATACTTATTTTAAAAACTTCCAAAAGTCCTAAATATCTTTTACACTGACTCGAATTTTTCCTAAAATTTTGCAAAATCCTGTAAAATAAAAAATAAAAATATAATTTTTTGACATATCTAAAATCTCCAAAAATCTTTTTGAATTTTCTCAGAGAATCTATTCGAAATTTTTATTTTGTATCCAAAATCCGTTTTTTTTTTCGGTTCAAAAATTAATCTGTTTTGGTCGATAATTCCACTATTTTGTTGAAAATTCGTCTTTTTCGGTTAAAAATGAAACTGCTTGAAAATTATTCTTTTTTGGTCGAGGATGCAACTAATTTGTTAAAAATTCATTTTTTTATATCAAAGATTCATAATTTTAATTAAAAATTCATCATTTTGATTAAACATTCATCTCATTAGTTGACAAAATTGATTTGGTTATCTTTTTTAGTTACAAATGCAACTGATAAATTTTTTTTTTTTTGCAGAGGATTTAGCTATTTTGTTAAAAATGTGCCTTTTTTAGCATGAATTTGACTGTTTTTTTATTTAAAATAAAAGTATTTTAATTAAATTTATGTTATCTAAATAATTTATTCAATAATTAAAGAATAATAATCAATGGAACAAACGTCTTCAGCACTTTGAAATACAACATTTAATGCTTTACGTTTAAGAAATTTAACATAGAATCGAAGTAGTCAACATTAGTTAAAAGACGTTTTTAAAGTACAATCTTAAAAAAATAGAATATCATATTACCTTAAGAATATGAAAGGTCCAATTTTTGAAAATGCTGATAAGTTTGTGACATGCGTTTTTTTTTATGAAAAATATTTTTTTCATAAACTTGATTAAAATTTAATACTAGATTTTCCATAATATAAATCAAAAACAGTTGAATTCAACAAAAAAAAGATGAATTTTCAACGTAATACTTGTATCATCAAACAAAACTGATTAATTTTAATCTTAATAGTAAAAGGTTTATATAAATTGAGATTGTTGAAAATTCGGGGTCCTGATGATAATGTTTGTTTAAAAATGCTAATTTCCGATAAAAAATACTAACACATCCTAAAATTTTTATAGACCTTGAGTCTTCTTCGAAGCTTTATGATTTTATACTACAGTTTTTTTTTTACTAATTTCCAGCTGAAAGCACCAACATAAAGCATATATAACATTTTAAATAATTTATTCGATAATTTGAATGTTTTAATTTAACCTTTAAAAGGCTTCGAACTCACGCCACTATTGACACTTGTTGACA
>CAKNYM010051668.1:296233-322386 GCA_932195095.1 Andricus curvator | reverse complement strand
TCGGATCAAAGAACCGGTTATAACTTTCTGGCGCCTAGAGTAGGGGGCTCTCAGCGTCGCTTAAATTTAAGAGGTAAGGGGTCCCTCCACTCGGAGCGCCAGAAAGTTATAACCATTTCCTTGACCTAGGCCCTCAATTGTATACGGATTTCTTTGATTTCAAGTATAAATCTGTCCGGAATAGGAAACATAAATTAAAACAAATATTATTGACTGGAGATATCGCTAAAAGGCCTCGAACTCACGCCACTATTGACACTTCTTTGAAACAAAATGACACCAATGCTACTAGTACTCATATCAAAGAAACGGTTATAACTTTCTAGCGCCTAGAGTAGGGGGCCCTGAACGTCGCCTAAATTTAAGCGGTAAGGGGTCCCTCCAATCGGAGCGCCAGAAAGTTATAACCGGTTTTTTGATCCGGGTAGTAGTAGCGTTAATATAATTTTTTCATAAGAGTTTTATAGAAAATTGACAATAGTGCTGGGAGTTCGAGGCCTGTTAATGATATAACAGGTTATAACTTTCCGGCGCCGGTGTCATTATATTCAT
This sequence comes from Andricus curvator, assembly GCA_932195095.1. NCBI lineage: Eukaryota > Metazoa > Arthropoda > Insecta > Hymenoptera > Cynipidae > Andricus > Andricus curvator. The sequence continues at coordinate 321,834 of CAKNYM010051668.1, read as the reverse complement.
ACAAGTTTTGTCAAAAATTGTCAATAATAGCGCGCGTTATAGGCCTGTTAACAATATTTTCAGGATCAAAGAACCTGTTATAACTTTCTGGCGCCTAGAGAGGGGGCGCCAGAAAGTTAAAACCGGTTTTTTTATCCGGGCCCTCAACTATGCTCTTCCCTATCAGAGTGCACATGATTTTAATATCCATAAACGTTTGCATTTAATTTCTCGTGTTTCTCGTCCTTGGCTAAGTTCAATTGCAATGGTCTTCTTGTTTCTAAGGGAATGACTCGACAGAGTGTAATAAAAGGAAAATTAAATAAAAAGTATATAGTGCAATATAGGGAATATGATGCAGGAGCGATAAGCTGCTAGTCTGCGAAACTACAGTGGTAGCATTCCTACTACTGTAAAGACTTTATGGCTTTATTGCCCGCCGATTACTCCGCAGGAGGTGACTCCATTTACACATCACCTTTTAATGTGCTTACATTAAGTAGTATCTTCCTTTTAGTATCAATTCGCACAGACCTTTCTTATAAACAGATTTTTTTATTTTTTTATTTTGTCCAGGGCTTCAATCATCGGCTGCGATTTGCGATTTTGTAAACTATAGATTTTTTATTTGTTTATTTTAATTGTTCACAATCCTCTACTGGCTCTATTTCTTATCAGAATTTGAAGTTTTTTTCTTAGAAATTTTCAAATTAAATTTTTAAGATCCTCAAACTCTTCGATTTTACAATATGATTATGCATGCAACAATACATAAACAACTATACTGACAAAATTAGCAATTTTAAGAATATGATTTTTTATTTAAGAGAAAAATTTCTTAATGAACTCGCCATTGATTAGAATTAATAATATATACTTAAGGCCATGTGATGAGTGGGTCACGCGACCAGATTCCTACCTTACCGGCACTTTTTTTATTTCCTAACTTATTTTGACACGAAGCACCACATCGAGTTGAAAATTTGGGATGCTAAATAAGAAGTACTAAGACGGTGGGTCTCGTCCTGAATTTTTATAATTATAAAAAAAGTTTTTTTTTGTAAATAATTTTTTTTGTGCTCTTTTCATGATTATCAAAATTTAGGACAAGACCCACATTTCTTAGTGCTTCTTATTTATTATCCCAAATTTTCAACTCGATGTGGCTATTCATGTGAAAATAAGTTAGGAAATAAAAAAAGTGTCGGTAAGGTAGGAATCCGGTCACGTGACCCACTCGTCACATGGCCTCAAAGGAATATAAATCATTAATTGAATGAACGAGATAATTGTTATTTGAACAATTTATTTAAACGAATTCTCCAGTATAATAGGTTTATTATAGAAAAAAAATATTTTTATTTAAAATTAAAATCGTAATTTATTACGAGAATGGTAACAGTAACGAAAAATGATGACAATTTGAAAATATATATCAACAACTTATAAAGTTATAATCAATTTTTTAACCTACTAGCTATTACTTGATTTTCCAACATATGAAGGATTAATTTCTAACCAAAAATGGAGTAGTGTAATTTTCAGTTCAAAAAAATTTATTTTTAACCAAAAAAAAAAATTTTTTAACAAAAAAGTTAAATTTTAAATCAAAGAGGTGAATCTTGAAAAATATGAATTTTTTAACAAACTAGTTCAACTCTTCAACCAGAAAGTTGAATTTTCCAGCAAGAAAATTAATGCTCTTCTAAAAAACTCAAATTTTTGAACAAAATGCTTGAATTTTAAAACCAAATGGAGGAATTATCTACAAAACGGTTGAATTTTCAACTGAAAAAGATAAATTTTCAACCAAATAGTTCAATTTTCAAAAAATACTAATTTTCCAGCTAGAAAATTAATGTTCTACAAAAAAATAGGAATTTCCAGCAAAATACATTAATTTTCAACAAAAGAGTTGAATCTAAACCAAAAATATGAATTGAAAAAAAATTAATTCTTAAACGAATAGTTTAGTTATTTACCTAATTCTTGAATCCTCAACCCAACCAGAATAATTTAGACCCAAACATTTGCATTTTTAATCAAAAAGAATGAATTTTCATCCAGGAAGATTAATTTTTGACCAAAAAAGGCGAATTTGTAAAAAAATACATGAATTTTCAACTAGAAAAGATCAAGTTTCAATAAAAAATATCAACTTTCTACCAAAAATGGAAAAGTTATATTGTTCGTTAAAAACAATAATTCTTAACAAAAAAAAAACGAATTTCAAGAAAATAGTTACATTTTCAACATAAGAAATGAATTTTCAACTAAAATGATGAATTTAAAAAAATGAATTTTCAACAAAAGACGATTTTTTAACCCGGAAGGTTAATTTTCTAAAAATGGAATAGTTTAATTTTCAACCAAGGAGTTGAATCTTTAAAAAATATGAATTTTTAACAAACTAGTTCAACTTTAAACTAAAAAAGATGAATTTTTGAACAAATAGTTAAATTTAAACCAAAAAGATTAATTTTTCAACAAGAAGATTAATGTTTTACCAAAAAACATGAATTTTCAACAAAATTGTTGAGTTTTAAAACGAAAAGGACGAATTATCTACAAAAAGGTTGAAGTTTCAACCTGAAAATATGATTTTTTAACAAAAAATGTAATTTTTTACCAAAAGTTAAATTTTCGTTAAAATACTTTACTTTTCAACAAAAAAGTTAATTTTCAAGCGTTTTTAATCCAAAAAGATGAATTTTTAACCAAGAATTATTTTTGACCAAAAAATACGAATTTTCAAAAAAACATACATGAACTTTCAACTAGAAAAGATCCATTTTGAATCAAAAATATCAATTTTCCACCTAGAATGGAATAATTACATTGTTAGTTGAAAAATTGAATTCTCACAAAAAGAATTAATTTTCAACAAGAGTTCATCCCAAAAGATGATTTTTCAACCCAGAATTAGAATTGGCATCAACGGTTGGCATCCGCAAATATAAAAACAAAAATTTTTGCAATCGGTCAATATCTTCTGTTCTTTTTTTGATTTAAGAATTTAAAAACATGCTTCTATCGGTTCAAAATTGAGGGGAATTTTTCATATTTACAGTTATTACTAGTAAAGAATAATAAAAAATTCGCAACTAAAACAAAATTTTTTGAATATATGCCTGAAAAATTTATTTTCCATGAAAGTAAAATAATAACATGCTTCTTGGATTCAATCTGAAAAAATTTCAGGTTCAACATATTCAACTTTTTCCAAAAAAACTGTGCCTTTATTCCATAAAAAAAAATGTTTTTTCACATTTTCAAAAATTGTATATTAGGCAAAAAAACCGTCGAAATATTAACAGTTTCAAATTAAAAACGCGAACCCCAGGTCGAATCATAAATATTTTCAAATCAGAATAATTCTACGATTCAAAAAATGCAAAAATTGGAAATTTAAAACTTTCATAGCTTTCCAGTTGGAAAAATTGCAACTTTAAAGGCTTGAGAAACTCAATTTACATTCTCTAAATTAAAGAAGATCCAAACTTTTCAAATAGGGATTTCCTCCCTTCGAATTTCAGTCCTAGCGAGCCCGATATACTTTTTTTGTTCTCCCAGGAAGAATGTTTTATGGGTTTTTTTTCGAATGCGTGAATCTCTGTAGCCATGCCATTAGGATAATTTATGGTTGCCTGTCGCGCAAGATCTTATAATACACCCGCCTGCCGCCTCTCATGTACGCTAATAGCAACAAGTTACTTTTGTCCGTCAGTAGGATACACTGACTCGACTATATACTCTATATTTAGTACTCTCGTACTCGTACCCACTAGACGCGTGAAAATACAAAAGAAAGCCGAGTATAATGGCAGTGAAAGGAGTGCAAGAGGGATCATGCCGCGAGGGGCCCACGAGAGGAAGAGAAGCTCTACTCGCGTGAAAAAGAACCTTAAGGTATTCTCACAACACTGGAAATGTGATATGATAAAAGTGCGCCTCCAGGGGCGGCGGAATATGTACGGAGGGTATGGAATTCAATACTATAGACCGTAAAGTGTATGAAATTCCATACCATAGATCGTAGACGGTATAGAATTCCAGACCATAGCTCGTAGACGATATGGAGTTACGTACCATAGCTCTGAGACCGTATGAAGTTCCATAAGATAGTTCGTAGACTGTATGGAATTCCATACTATAGATCGTAGACGAGAGTTCCAGACCACAGCTCGTAGACGGTATGGAGATCCATACCATAGATCGTAGACGGTATGGAATTGCATACTCTATATCGTAGAAAGTGTTGGAATGCATACCATATAGATCATAAATGGTATAAGGTTCCATACCATAGCTCGTAGACTGTATGGAATTCCATACTGTAGATCGTAGACAAGAGTTACAGACCATAGCTCGTAGACGGTATGGAGATCCATACCATAGATCGCAGACGCTATGGAATTTCATACTCTAGATCGTAGAGAGTGTGGAATTTCATAATATCGCACGTTGAGGACAATAGTGTGACAACTCAAAAAAAGTCATTTCGGAAAATCGACTTTGAAAATTTTCAGATTTTCAAGTTTGGGGGATTTTCCTCCATAAACATTTTTCCTCATAAAAGTCAACTTTCCTGTTAGTTGAGAGTATTGACCGAGTTACCTATGCCCTGTTAGCGAATTTCCGCTTAAAATTCTATTTGTTCGAATTTTTCAAATTAAAGTTTCGAGTTGTCGCTGTTTTGATTTGTCACTCGGCACCTGTTGCACCTAGAGATGTCCCTCTGCTCTAGAACGATAGAGCTCGAAAAATGCTATCCAATCGTGGTATTAACTCAAAAATGAACTTTTTTGAGTTGTCACACTATTGTTCTTAACGTGCGATATGTAGATCATGGACGGTATAAGGTTCCATACCATAGCTCGTAGACAGTGTGGAGTTTCATACCATAGATTGGGGATGGTATGGAATCGCATACCCTTGATCGTAAACAGTATAGAGTTCCATAACATAGATCGTAGAGGGTATGGAATTCCACACTCAAGATCGTAGGGGTATGGATTTCCATACCATAGCTCATAGACGGTATGAAGTTCCAGACCATAACTCGTAGACGGTATGGAGTTCCAGACCATAGCTCGTGGAAGGTAAGGAGTTCCATACCATAGCTCGTAGCCGTTATGGAGTTCCAGACCATAACTCGTAGACGGTATGGAGTCCAGACCATAGCTCGTAGACGGTATGAAGTTCCATACCCTGAAATGGGAATTACTACAGACATTTTTTCACGTCATCCCCTTCCATTACTACCGGACAAAAAGAAAATCCAAACGCAGAAAAATGTTATTTCGCCAGCTCTGTGCTCCTCATCCTCACATCAGTATAGGAAACTGAGAATGGTACAACTAACTTCAACACAAAGCATTTCCACGTCAAATTCAATCGTGTTAAAACTACTTCAAAACTGCAAACCAAATCTATATTTCAGTCTCACTCCCTGGGGATTGAAGCGCGTCGTGATAAGAAGTTTGAAGCAATTCAATTTTTACCTAACTCTTTTATATAGTTCCAAACTTTTTAAAACATTAATGTGATGAAATTTGAATGGTTTCAAGTTGGAAAATTTCAACAAAATAGTTTAGTTTGCAATTAAAAGTAATCTATTTCCCAAAAATGGAATACTTAAATTTTAAACGAAAAATATTCATGTTTATTAATAAAAAGAGAATTTCAACAAAATAGTTCAATTTTCAACCAAAGAGATGAATTTTCATCTAAAAAAGATGAAATTTCAAACCGAACAGATGAATTTTCAACCAAAAAAGATAAATTTTCAACCAAAAATTGAATTCTTAAGTTTTCAGTTGAAAACTAATTTTTAACAATAAAAAAAAGAATTTTCAAGAAGATAGTTAAATTTTCAACCAAAGAGAAGAATTTTCATCTAAAAACTAAACATTTCAAAGCAAGCAGTTAAATTTTCAAGCAAAAATGGAATATTTAAATTTTCATTTAAAAACTAATGTTTAACCAAAAAAAAAAAAAAAAAAAAAATAGTTTGATTTTCAAGCAAAGAGATGAATTTTCAACCAAGGAGATTAATTTTTTTACAAAAAAACGAATCTTCTAAATATGCATAAATTTTAAACTATAGGATTATCAATTTTGAAACAAAAATGGAATAATTAAATTTTCAATTAATAAATAATTTTGAAACAAAAAAAATGTCAACCAAAAAGTTTAGTTTGCAATTAAAAATAATCTATTTCCCAAAAATGGAATACTTACATTTTCAACGAAAATATTCATGTTTATTAAAAAAAAAAAAGATTTTCAACAAAATAGTTCAATTTTCAACCGAAGAGATGAATTTTCATCTAAAAAAGATGAAATTTCAAACCGAACAGATGAATTTTCAACCAAAAAAGATCAATTTTAAACCAAAAATGGAATTCTTAAATTTTCATTTAAAAACTAATGTTTAGGAAAAAAACGATTTTTCAACAAAATAGTTAAATTTTCAACCAAAGAGATGAATTTTCAACCAAGAAGATTAATTTGTTAACAAAAAAACGAATCTTCTACAAAATGCATGAATTTTCAATCATAGGATTATAAAGTTTCAAACAAAAATGGAATAATTAAATTTTCACTTAAAAAATAATTTATAAACAAAAAAAAATTCAACCAAATAGTTTAGTTTGCAATTAAAAATAATCTATTTCCCAAAAATGGAATACTTAAATTTTTAACGAAAAATATTCATGTTTATTCAAAAAAAAAAAAAGAATTTCAACAAAATAGTTCAATTTTCAACCGAAGAGATGAATTTTCATCTAAAAAAGATAAAATTTCAAACCGAAGAGATGAATTTTCAACCAAAAAAGATCAATTTTCAACCAAAAATTGAAGACTTAAATTTTCAGTTGAAAACTAATGTTTAGCAAAAAAAAAATATTTTTGAACCAAAGAGATGAATTTTCAATCAAGAAGATTAATTTTCTACCAAAAAAAAAACGAATCTTCTACAAAATGCATGAATTTTCAACCGGAAAAATATGATTTAAAAAAAAATGTAATAGTTACATTTTTAGTTTGAAAAATTAATTTTTAAAAATAATAATTTCAAACATAATAGTTACATTTTTATCAAATGAGTCCAAGTTTCAATGAAGTAGTTCAATTTTCAACCAAGTAGTTTAATTTGCAACTAAAAAGTATAATTTTTCAAAGAAAAATGGAATAATTAACTTTCAGTTGAAAACTAATTTTTAATTGAAAAATTTTTTTTAACCAAATAGCTTAGTTTGCAATTAAAAATTATCAATTTTCCAAAAATGCAATAGTTAAGTTTCAACAAAATAGTTAAATTTTCAATGGAGGGAAGGAATTTTCAAGTAAAATAATGAATCTTCAACACCGAACAAATTAATTTTTTACATACTAATTCAATGTTAACCAAGAAAGATGAATTATCAGCGAAAAATGTAATAGTTAATATTTTTATCAAATTTATTTTTAAATCAAAAGCAATTAAACTCAACCAAAAAAGACGAATTTTAAGCCAAGGAGATGAATTTTTAATCGAAAAGATTAATATTCCACCAAAAAAAAACACGAATTTATAACTAAATAAATGAATTTTCAATTAAAAATGATCCATTTTCAACCAAAAATGGAAAAGCTAAATTTTTAATTAAAAAAAAATTCATTTTTAACGAAAATAGATAAATTTTTAACGAAAAATTTGAAAGTTAGAATTAAAATTTTTAATGAAACCCAGTTAAATTGAACAAACAAAAAAACGAATATTCATCAAAAGAGTGGAATTTTTAACCAAGAAAGAGCCTGCACTCAAGAAAGAAAAAAAAATCAACCAGATTGTTAAAATTTTTAACCATAAGTGCGAGACAATTGAATTTTTAGCCCAATAGAATGCTTCTCTATAAAAATGGTTGAACTTTGATCTGAATAATTAAATTTTCAACCAAATAAAAAAAAATTTGTACAAAAAAATGTGGATTCTCAACCAATAATAGTTGGATTTTCAACCAAAGAAACGAATTTTGAACTAGAATAATTAAATTTTCAGTTAAAAAATTAATTTTCAGACAAAAGAAATTAATATTCAACTCTGAAATTATTTATTATTCTTTTTACAAGTATTTAAATAGAAAAAGAAAATTGTTAATTCCAGGGTTGAGAAAAATGTATAAATACTTTAAATAAAAAGTTTTGTTCAAAACTATATAATTATGATCAGATTGATTTGAGAATAAATTAAACGAATAATTTAAGGGCGTAGTAATTGTTTTTCATTCTTCTACCAGTTTGGAAATTTCGATACAGCCAAACCCTTTTCGATATAAAATGTTGATCATTGATATTTTTGATGTGGTTGAATTTATTGATTCATCACCGTCTGAAAAGCAGAATAATTACTTTTTATTAAAGCGTGAATCAGCCCTCAATTTATAGTGACCGAATTAATTTGTGGAATCCAATGTCACTTTTAATATCCTGTCTTTCAATCATTGAGTGGGCCTCGGAGTGGGCCATGTTGATTAATTGTGGCCCACTTGGTCGCATTAGGATCTTGGAAATTATCACCAATTGGGAAGAACTGCATAGGGAATGCTTCATAGTTGCTGATTTAATGAATACTTTTTTTTCTACGTTATTTATATTTAATTATTGTTACAAAATATTTGTAAAAAATAATTAGAAGGCACTACAGGATGCCTTCAATAAGGAGCTCCTTTTCATAATTTTTCTCTGTGGAAGCTAAAGGAGTAATGGATTTCTCATAATTTATTTGTAGGTAAATTCTGCCACCGTTATCATCTTGAAAAAATTGTGAATATAATTATAATTCAATTTATTATAATCGGCTCTTAAATTGGTTTAACACTTAAGTTATTTGTAAATTATATTGCCGTAATAGATTTTTTATCTTATAAATTAAAAGAAATGTTATTTATAAAATAAATTGTGAATTATTCGTTTTAACATGTATATGAGCATATAAATTTCAAATTGATAAATACTGCGAATAATATTAATTTTCATTATTATATAAGCTTTATAAAGTTTAAAAAAATGAATGATACATAGAATAACCCGTGCAGAATTTTCAGATTGTCCCTGGTCGGGGCCCGATCTAGCAAAATCTGGCCCCAATCGGGTATCCCAGTTAGGGCCAGACTCGAAATGAAACGCCTAATCCGATCAGGGCCTGACTGGGTATCCATAAGGAAGGCCCGATCTGGCCCTAAACAGGCCCCTTCTAATTGTTATTTATAAGAATATTATTAAAATATAATTTATTTAATAAATAAGTAAACAATTAATTAAGAATATTAGACATTATATGAATATTTTGAAAAATATTCTGAAACTTGTCGTTAGATTCATGTATTTTGTTGAAAATTCATCTTTTTTGATAGAACATTAATCTTCTGGGTCGAAAATTTATCCTTCTTGGTTAAAAATGTAAGAATTTTGTTTGAAAATTGGTATTTATGCTCAAAGTTAATTTTTTATCAGAGTTTTTATCTGAAAATTTAACTATTCCATTTTCAGTTTATGAGATAAAAATTCGACTATTTGGTAGGAAATTTAAGAATTTGGTTGAAAAGTCGTCTTTTGGGTAGAAAATTAATCTTGTTTGTTGAAAATGTAACTTATTGGTAGAAAATTCATATTTTTTGTTAAAAAGTCGTCTTTCTGGGTAGAAAATTATTCTTGTTTGCTGAAAGTTCAACTTTTTGGTTGATAATACAACTAGCTTATTAAAAATTTATCTTTTTTATTGAAAATGATCTTTTCTGTTAAAAATTTATTTATTTCAAAGTCACTGTTTTCTATAATATTAGACTTTTCAGCTTAAAAACTTTATTTTTGTTGTTGAAAAATCAGCTTTAATTGTAGAAAAGTTAGCTTTTTTGGATGTAAATAAACTTTTTTGATGAAGAAGTGAGGTTATAATGCCAAAAAGTTGTCGACTCTTTCTCGAAGTTCACGGTCGGAAATCTTAGAGAGCTGGATAATTCTAGTTTGATATGAACACCTCACCCCGGTTTTTAAAGCGATTTATCCACATGACTTTACCGGTTTATCTGTTTACTGTTCGTCACTTTTACAAAGTTGTCTTCCTTTCGTCCGTTCGTTGCCAAATAATCGAAGGGAAGACTAATCGAATACATTCGAGATTAGCGCGGCAAATTCAAATCTAAATAAGTATAAACTCTAAACAGGTTAAAAAAATACCTACAATAAATAATACTAACTTGATAATTGTATATTTATTAACTGTATACTAATTTAATGCGTCCGTAAACATACATTTTTAGAGATTTTGTTCAAATGAATTTAAGCTTTTTTTGGTTTTTTCTCGTTTCTTATATTCTTTGCATATGAGAAGTTAAATTTAACTAATTAAGTTTAGGTTAGTCACTGAAATGAAAATTAGTTGAATATTCGATAATTAAGATAGGGAGTAATTTTGAATTTAAATAATTATAATTTTCAAACTAACTATGAATTAACAGAAGGTAGCCCGATGTGGCCCCGACCAGGACCACAACAGTAGCTATGATCAGGGCCGCATTGGGCTAACCCGATCGGGGCCACGTCGGGAATCAGGATCAAATTGGGCAATTTCTCCACGGGAATGGCAGTAATTGGCAATCTTTTAGTTTTTAAGAAATATGCTAACAAATTTTTAAATGATTCAAAATACCCTAAGATATTTAAAATTCTTCACAATATTTTTGAATTCCTTGAAATATGTTAAACACTTCAAAATCGCTTGCAATTTTCAAAAGCACTCTAAAATATTTCCAATCCTTTGAAACTCTTTTAAATTATTGAAATCCTTTGATTCTTTAAAAATCACTTGAAACTTTTCAAAGCTTACGAAAATGTCTTGACATCTTTTAAAACACTCTTAAAGTTCTCAAATGCTTGACCATTTTTTGAAATTCCTCAAAATTATTGATATCTCTTGGAAATGCCTTGGAGTCTTTTCAAATTCCTTACATATTTATTTTGATTATTTTAAAGTTACTTGAAAGTTGAAACTTTTTAAAGCTTTCGAAAATGCCTTGAAATCTTCTAAAATATTCTAAAATATTTCCAATCCTCTGAAATCAATTAAATTATTCAAATAAAAAAATTCCTTGGAGTCACTTAAAACTTTTTAAAGCTTTCCAAAATGCCTTGGAATCTTTTAAATTACTCTAGAATATTCCAAATCCTCTGAAATCAATTAAAGTACTGAAATCAAATGAAAAATCCTTGGAATCTTCAAGAAACCTCTAAAAGTTTTCAAATTCTTTACATTTTTTTGAAATTCCTTCAAATTGTTGAAATCTCTTGGAAATCCCTTGGATTCTTTTGAAATACCCTAAAATATTCCTAATCTTGAAAAATTCCTAAAAAAATCCTTTTGAATCAATGAAATTACTAAAATCGGTTGAAAATTCTTTGAAATCTGTTAAAATATCCTAAAATATTTCAAACCCTTTAAAATCTGTTGGCATTCATTGATATTATTGACATGTCTTTCAAATTTTTTGGATTCTTTTCAACTGCCCTAAAATATTCCCAGTCTTTTAAAATTCCTTCAAATTATTAAAATAAATAAAAAATTCCTTGGAATCTATTGAAATTCTTTGAAATATTTTCCTACAATATATCAATTTGAAATCTTTTAGAACCAATTGAAATTTTTTAAATCCTATTAAGTTAGTGAAATCAATTAAAAATTCCTTAAAATATTTTATAATACCTCAAATATTTAAAATTCTTTGAAATCTTTTGAAATTCCTTGCAATACATTATAGTCCCTGAATTTCTTTGAAATGCCTTCAAATTATCAAAATCAATTCCTTATTGATTGCGTAAAAATGCTTAATTTGAACATCTTTTTAAATTATAAATTAAATTATAAAAAACTTTTAAAAATCAAAAAAATTCATTGAATTAAGTAGAATTGTGTAAATTTAGAAGAATTCAAGTGAATAAAAAAAATTCAAGAGAATTCCAAGGAATTTAAAAGAATTGAGGGTAAATTAATAATAATTTAGGGTGAATTCCAAAAAGAATTTCAAATCTCTTCAAATCTTTGAAACCCTACTAATTTATACTCAAAAAAGTGAATAATGACTACAAACCAATTTAAAAGAATTTAAATGAATTAAAAATAATTTTGAAGAGCGAAAAAATTCCATTGATTTCAGTAAAATCTGAGTGAATTTCAAAGAATTGAGGGTAAATTAATAAGAATTTAGGGTGAATTCCAAAAAATAATTTCAAATCTCTTCAAATCTTTGAAACGCTACTAATTTATAGCCAAAAAAATGAATAATGACTGCAAAACAATTTAAAAGAATTGAAAAGAATTACAAATAATTTTGAAAAGCGAAAAAATTCCATTGATTACAGTAAAATCTGAGTGAATTTAGTGGAATTTGAAGGAAATGAGAAGAATTCGATGAAATTCATAAAAGATCAAGCTAAATTTAAAAATCAATCAATTGAATTGGAAACAATTCGAAAATATGAAAAATATGAAACGAATTTAAGGTGCGTTTAAAAGACTTCAAGATGAATTTAACAAAAACTTGTTAAAAATCGAATGAATTGTGTAAAATTGAGTAAATTTAGAAGAATTGAAAATAATTCAAATTAAGTTAGGATAAATTAATAAGAATTCGGGGCGAATTCCAAATAAATTGCAAAAAATATTTGAAAATCTCTTCAAATCTTTGAAACCCTACGAAATCCCTCACTTCTTGTGAATAAATTCTTTGAAATCTATTAAAATATTTAAATCCCTTAAAATTACTGAAACCCTTGAAAATCACTTGAAACTGTTTAAATCTCTTTTAAATCTTTTAAAATTTCCAACTGAACTCCCTTAAAACTTTTTAAAGCCCTTGAAAACGCCTGGGAATCTCTCGAAGACGCGAACAATTTCATAAAATTTTGTACTATTCTATTCCCAATATAAAAAAATCCTCTCATAAACGAGGAAAATAATTTTGTTGAAAAATTTAAAAACGATATTGTAGGTTATGGTAGCTCATGTAAGGTTCTTAGTTTTGACAATCGATGCGTCTCGACGACGCGAACAAATATATCAAATACATTACTGTTGTTTTTCTTATATAAACACATTACACCAATTTTTTTTTGAAACTTCATAAATCGGTACTAGTGGGTCATGAAAGGTTCAAAAGTAGGTGAATCGAGGCGTCTCAAGGACGCGAACAAATGCGCTACATATAGTTTTTTCGTAATTTGAATATCAAAAAAGTTTTTCCCATATAAATAGGATAAACTATTTTTTTGAAACATCATACATCGGTACTGGTAGTTTATAAGCTGCATAGGGAATGCTTCATAGTTGGTGGTTTTTTAAATTCAATATATTCATAGTTGTCCTTCTCATTTGAAAAATTATTTTTCAACTTTCTAAGCAGCTATTCATTAATCACGAATGGTAATCGAAGGTTCGTCAATAAATAAATTCTTGCGTCTCGAAGACGCGAACAATTTCATTAAATTCAGTACTGTTATATTCCCAATATAAAAAAATCCTCTTATAAACGAGGAAAATAATTTTGATGACAAATTTAAAAAACGATATTGTAGGTTATATAAAAGGTTCTTAGTTTTGGCAACCGATGCGTCTCGAAGACGCGAACAAATATATCAAATAAATTACTGTTGTTGTTTTTATATAAACAGATTACACCAATTTTTTTTAAACTTCATAAATCGGAACTAGTAGGTCATAAAATGTTCAAGAGTAGATCGATCAATGCATCTCAAGGACGCGAACAAATGCACTACATACAGTTTTGTCGTAACTTGAATATCAAGAAAGTTTTTCTCATAGTTGGTGTTTTTTTTTAATTCAAAATTTTCATAGTTGTCCTTCTCGTTTGAAAAATTTGAAAATTTCGCTAAGAAGTACTATGGATCTATTCACTTCCTCATTTTTTCAACTTTCTAAGCAGCTATTCATTAATCACGAATGGTAATCGAAAGTTCGTCAAAAAACAATTCTTGCGTCTCGGAAACGCGAACAATTTCATCAAATGCAATACTGTTATATTCCCAATATAAAAAAAATCCTCTTATAAACGAGGAAAATAATTTTGTTGAAAAATTTTAAAAACGATATTGTAGGTTATGGTAGCTCATGAAAGGTTCTTAGTATTGGCAATCGATACGTCTCGAAGACGCGAACAAATATATCAAATACATTACTGTTGTTCTTCTTATATAAACAGATTACACCAATTTTTTTTGAAACTTCATAAATCGGTACGAGTGGATCATAAATGGTTCAAAAGTAAGTCAATCGATGCGTCTCAAGGACGCGAACAAATGCACTACATATAGTTTTGTCGTAATTTCAATATCAAAAAAGTTTTTCTCATATAAACAGAATAAACTATTTTTTTTAAACATCATAAATCAGTACTGGTAGTTTATAAAAGTTTCAACAATAGGTCGTTCAATGCATGTCAAAGACGCGAACAAAACACTACATATAGTATTGATGTATTTTAAATATAAAACAAGATTTTTTCATATTAACAAACTGAATCCTTTTTTTAAAACTTCATAAATCGGTACTGATAGGTTAGAAAAGTTTCATCGGTTTCAAAGGTCGATCGATGCGTCTCGAAGACGCGAACAAATATATCAAATACATTACTTTCGTTTTTCTCATATAAACAGAATACACCAATTTTTGTTGAAACTTCATAAATCGGTACTAGTGGATCATAAATGGTTCAAAAGTAGGTCAATCGATGCGTCTCAAGGACGCAAACAAATGCACTACATACAGTTTTGTCGTAATTTGAATATCAAAAAAGTTTTTCCCATATAAATAGGATAAACTATTTTTTTTAAACATCATAAATCAGTACTGGTAGTTTATAAAAGTTTCAACAATAGGTCGATCAATGCATCTTGAAGACGCGAACAAATACACTACATATAGTATCGATGTATTTTAAATATCAAACAAGATTTTTTCATATTAACAGAATGAATCCTTTTTTTTAAACTTCATAAATCGGTACTGATAGGTCATAAAAGTTTCAACAATAGGTCGATCGATGCGTCTCGAAGACGCGAACAAATATACTAGATATTGTATCGTTGTATTCTTCACCGATTTTGGATTTATTTTTTTGAAAAAATTAGGCATTTAGTTGTTAAGAGATTTTTCTGGCCCGATTTTTTTTTATTTGTTTTAACATTTAAGATAATGCAAATAGCAAAACAAATGGTCGATTTTTTCGTTTTTTTTTTCGTGAACAAATTTTTTCTATGTTCAGCATACTATGTTCATACCGGATGCGCAGGTGTGTTTTAAAGCGAAAAAATTATTATCTGGTCAAGTTAATTGTTATAAATAAATGAAATTAACAGTCTAAATTATTGTTTTTTTATTTCCAAGACCATTTTTCCATTTAAATTATTTTCTTTCATTGACAAAATGATACTCGATCATAAAAATTGATCATCTTATATTTTTTAATAATTTTATAAACAAATTATATAAAGAAATTGCCAGTTTTGATACCTAAAGGCAGAGAAAAATAGTATTTTCTCTTAATTTTGTTCTAATTATGTTTTCAGTAATGTAAAATAATAATTTCAAAACAAAATTAAGAAATAAAAGCTAATCTTTTTCTTCCTTAAACGTCGACACTAGGCATTTGTTTATAGAATTTGTTAGAAAATTATTTTTAAATATGTTATGACATTTTTTGTATAATTTGTTTATAAAATTAATTAAAAAATACCGGATGAAAAATTTTTATTATTAAAAATCACTTAAAAGAAAATTTTAACAAAATTAAAAGAAAAAACGATTTCTCTCTGCCTTTAAATATCTACACTGAGCAGTATTTTTATATAATTTGTTTATAAAATTATAAAAAATATCGGCTGACAAAGGTTCATAATTAAACATTACTGACAACATTATGAGAAAAGACTATTTCAACAAAAAGTGCAAAAGATGATATTTCAACCAAAACAGATGAAATTTCATTTTTTTAAATTAATTTTAAAACCAAAAAGACGAATTTTCAACAAATAAAGATTATCCAGTCATGAAAGAAAAAAAATTCAACTAAATTGTTGAATCTTTAAGCCAAAAGACAAATTTTCTGTACGAAAATTAAATTTTAACCAGAAAATATGAATTTTCAGCAAGAAAATTAATTTTCAACAAAATAGTTGAATTTTTAGCCAAAAAGATCAATCTTCATTAAAAAAAAAATTTTCAACAAAGAAGTTCAAATTATACCCATGCAGTTGAATTTTCAATTGAAAATGATCAGATTTCAACAAAATAGTTAAGCTCTTAAGCATGGAGATGAATTTTTAACTAGAAATATGAATCTTCAAACAAAAAATGATTTCTTAAAAAAGTGGTTAAACTTAAATTTTCAAACAAAATAGTTGAATCCTCAAGCAAAGAGGATTAATTTTCAACCAGACAGTTGAATTTTCATTCAAAAACTGATGAAATTTCTACTAAAAAAAGATGAATTTTTAAATAAATAAAAAAACAATTTAAACAAAAAAATTTAATTTGCATCAAAAAAATATTCCAGTTTGAATTTTCAACCAAAAAGGATCCATTGTTAACAAAATTGTTGAATTTTCAACCGAATAGGCGAATTTTTTATCTAAAAAAGATGAAATTTCTACTAAAACAGATAGATTTTTAAATCAAAAAGACAAAATTAAAAAAAAATAGATTAATCATTATCCAAAAAAGATTTCAGTTGACTTTACTATTCAAAAATATGGATTTCAAACAAAAAATAAATTTTCGAAGAAATAGTTGAATTTTCAAAAAAAAAGTTGAATCTTCAGGCAAATAGTTGCATTTTTATCTAAGAAAGATGAAATCTCTACTAAAACAGATGAATTTTGAAGTCAAAGGCAAATTTTCAAAAAAATAGTTGAATTATTATCCAGAAAAGATTTCAGTGGACTTTTCAGCACCAAAATACGAATTTCAAACAAAAAATAAATTTTCTAAGAAATAGTTGAATTTTCAACAAAAAAGTTGAATTTTCAACCAAATAGTTGCATTTTTATCTAAGAAGGATGAAATTTCTACTAAAACAGATGAATTTTTAAATTAAAAAAAAGATCCTAGTTTGACTTTTCAAAATCAAAATATGAGTTTTGAGCAAGAAGTGAATTTTCTACGAAGTTACTTGAATTTTCAACCCAAAATGAAGAATTTTCAACAAAAAAGAATCAATTTTTTTAAAACTTGTTGAATTTTCAACCAAATAGCTGCATTTGTATCTAAGAAAGATCTCTAAAGATATCTAAGAATTTCTACTAAAACAGATGCATTTTTAAATCAAAACGACAAAATTTCAAAAAAAAAATAGTTGAATTTTCATCAAAAAAAGATTTTAGATGACTTTTCAACACAAAAATATAACAGAAAATATTTAACGTCTTTTCAGACTAGATGCTATGAAAGAAAAATGATTTTTAAATAATTTTTTTTCTGAAAAAAAGATCTCCTTTCTCTGCGCTGGGAAACAAACCACAGAACTACTGATTTCCGGTCATGTGCTTCCCCAGTAAGCTACTAGAGAGATCGAGAGAAGAAACTTTTTTCAGAAATACACGCATTATTTTGCTAGATGGTACAAATCAAATTTTTCAAGGAATCTGTATTATCACGAGAGAATAACAGAAAATATTTAACGTCTTTTCAGACTAGATGGAGATATGAAAAAAAATTATTCTTAAATAATTTTTTTCTGAAAAGACGTTAAATATTTCCTGTTATTCTCTCATGATAATACAGATTCCTTAAAAAATTTGATTTGTACCATCTAGCAAAATAATGCGTGTATTTCTGAAAAAAGTTTCTTCTCTCGATCTCTCTAGTAGCTTAATGAGAAAGCACCTGACCGGAAATCAGTAGTTATGTGGTTCGATTACCAGCGGAGCGAAAGGAGATCTTTTTTTCAGAAAAAAATGATTTAAAAATAATTTTTCTTTCATAGCTCCATCTAGTCTGAAAAGACGTTAAAGTTTCTCCTCTCGATCTCTCTAGTAGCTTGATGGAAAAGCACCTGACCGAAAATCAGTAGTTCAGTGGTTCATTTCCCAGCGGAGCGAAAGGAGATATTTTTTTCAGAAAAAAATTATTTATAAATGAAGGACTTATTTGATTTTCTATTTAAAAGTATTCAGAGCAAAAAAATTAAAAAATATAATTTGAATTATATAGTTAATAATAATTAAACTGGAAATGAATTATAGATCTTGAAAAGGGTGATTAAAGACGGTAGAAAAGACCTTATTCAACTTTTATAACTCAGCAGAGAAGATTGCAGGAAACTTTTTGCAGAAATCTGACTGAACTTTGGTTTATTTTCTCTATCAAATTACGAGCTAATGATCTTATAGACGTTGGTGAAATGAAAGGAGCAGAATCAAACTTCCGAGTTGGCAATCGAATGGTACTTCCAAGAAAGTAGAGGGATTACTTTTCGATTATCGTCACGTCATAAGCCACGTGAAGAGAATCTGTTAAAAGCGCTCTTATAGAAATTGTCTTCTATTTAAGATTAGCCTCATTCTAATTTTCTCAGAATGGACCAAGAAATGGTAAAAATTAAATTATTAAAAATTAATTTAAAAATTATTCAAACTAGGCGTCACTTCTTCAGCTAACAATCGCCTTCCCCTACTTCCCTTCCCCGGCGATCACTTCCCCTCTCCTACTTCCTCTTACTTTTCTAAATTTCCTCCCTGATTTCCCCTCACTTTCTCTACTTACCCTCCTCTAAATCCTCTACTACCCCTACGTACCCCTCACTTTCCCACACTTCCCCTACTTCCGTTCTCCTCAATTCCTCACGCTTCCACGACTTCCCCCTCCCCGATTTTTATAATTCTCCCTGCCTCCCCTCACTACCCCTACTTCCATTTCCCTCACTTCCTCTACTTTCCCTCTTCTCGCTTACGCTTGCTTCCCCTACCCTTATTTCCCTGACTTCTCATTCTTACCATCCCCTTCTACCCCTCACCTCCCCTTCTCCCCACCCATATTTCCCTCTATTTCTTAACTTTTGCCTTTCCTAATTTCTCCGGTTTTTCCTCCGATCAATCCCCCTACTTCCCCACCCCTTACTCTCTCCACCTATCCTCCCCTCACGTCACCTAATTTTCCCTACATCCACTCCACTCATTTCCCCTTACTTATACTACTTGCATTTCCCTTTTTCCCTACTTCCCCACCCCTCATTAACTTCACTCACCCTACTCCCCCTGCCCCATTATCCCTCACATATTCTTATCCTTCCCTGATTTCCCCTACTTCAACTTTCCTCACTTACCCTCACTTCCCCTACTTTCATTCCCATCGTTTTCCCATACTTGCCCTACTTTCTCTACACCCCCCTTACTTGCCCTCACTTGCTCTCACTACACCTACTTTTACTTCCCTTACTTTCCTTTCCCTCACTTACCCTTGCTTCCCATTTTCCTCATTTACCCTACTCCTCTCCTTATTTCCCCGAGTATTTCCCTCAATTCCCTCTTCCACATTTCCCTCAATTTCTCTACTTTTCACTTCCTCCACTTTTTTATTGCTTCATTTCTCTCTATTCCCCTACTTCCCTCTCCCCATTTTCCTCATTTGCCCTACTTCCCCTCACTACCCCTACATTCACTTACCTCACTTCTTGTACTTCCTCTCCCCTCACTCACCCTTGCTTACGCTTTCTTACCATCCTTCTCCTCCCCTTATTTACCTCACTCTGCATTCTTGCCATTCTCTTCTACCCCTCACTTCCCCTACTTCCCCTCTCACATCAACCTCAATTTCTCTACTTTTCTCTCGCTCAATTTTCCCTACTTCCTCGTCCCTCATTTCCCTGCTCCCCCTTCCCTCATTTCCACTCAATTACCCTACTAACCCTTCCCTCATTTCAACTCACTTACCCTACTTTACATTCCCTCATTTGCCCTACTATTCCACTCCTTACTCTCCCTACTTTCCCTTCCCTCACTTCCCCTACTTACACTTCCCTTCATTTTCCCTTACTTTGTCTCCACTTATTCTCCTATACTCCCCTCACTTGCCCACACTTATAATACTTCCTTTCTTCTCAATTCACCTCGCTTCCAATAATTCCTCCTCGTCTATTTTGCTAATTTTCTCTACTTTCCCTCACTACCCCTACTTTGACTTTCCTTACTTTCTCTACTTCCCTTCCCCTCACTTCCCTTCGCTTCCCATTTTCCCCTATTTACCCTACTCCTCTCCTCATTTCCCTCACTTCGCCTTCTAACCATCCCCTGCTTCCCCTCTCTTCATCCCCACCAACTTACTCTACTTTCCCTTCCCTCACTTCCCATACTTTCCTACCCCTGACTTCCCCTACTTCCTCACCCCTTACTCCCCCTACTTTTCCTCTCCTCATTTCTCCCACTTCTCCTCTACTAATTCCCCTACATTTCCCTTACTTGCATACAGTTCCCCTACTTCCTTTTTCCTCAATTCCCCTCGATCCCCCCCCTATTTTCATAATTTCCTCTACTCCCCCGCCCCTATTTTCAAAATTTCTCCTACTTCCCCTCAATACCTCTACTTTTACTTCCCCCACTTCCTCTACTTCCCTTCCCCTCACTTACCCTTGCTACCCATTTTCCCTATTTAACCTACTCCTCTCCTTATTTCCCCGAGTATCTCCCTCATTTCCCCCGCTTCCCCTCCCTTAATTTCCGCTAAAATACCTTACTTCCCCTTCCCTCATTTCACTTACTGAAATGGAAAGTAGTGTAAGTGAGTGGAAATGAGGGATGGGTTAGTAGGGTAAGTGAGTGGAAATGAGAGAAGGGAAAGCAGGGGAATGAGGGACGAGGAAGTAGTGTAAGCAAGGGAAAATGAGATGAAGGGAAGTAGGGAAAATTAGGGTGAGGGTAGAAGAGAATGGCAAGAACGCAGAGTGAGGTAAATAAGGGGAGGAGAAGGATGGTAAATGAGGAAAATGGTTAAGGGATAGGGGAAGCGAGAAGAAATGAGGGGAGGGTAAGAAAGGGTAAGCAGGGGTGAGTGAGGGGAGAAGAAGTACAAGAAGTGAAGAAAGTGAATGTAGGGTAGTGAGGGGGAGTAGGGCAAATTAGGAAAATGGGGAGGGGGAAGTAGGCGAATAGAGAGAAATGTGATGAGTGGGTCACGTGACCACATTCCTACCTTACCGGCACTTTTTTTATTTCCTAACTTATTTTCACACGAATAGCCACATCGAGTTGAAAATTTGGGATAATAAATAAGAAGCACTAAGAAAGGTGAGTCTGGTCCTACATTTTTATAAATATGAACAAAGTTTTTTTTGTAAATAATTTTTTTTTTGCTTTTTTCATAATTATTAAAATTTAGGACCAGACCCACCTTTCTTAGGGGTTCTTATTTATTATCCCAAATTTTCAACTCGATGTGGCTATTCGTGTGAAAATAAGTTAGGAAATAAAAAAAGTGTCGGTAAGGTAGGAATCCGGTCACGTGACCCACTCGTCACATGGCCTTAAGGAACGTTATTTGGACTGACTTAGGGCGTTTTTGAACCGTTCTAATGACGCTCTTTAACGTTTGTGCCCACTGGGTCACTTCTCCTCTAAGGGGCAATGTCAGACGAAAAACGGGCAGTATTAAACATCGATTTCGGGCAGTGGTAAATTTTTCAATGCAAATATTAATTAATGAATAATAAAATATGTATTAAATAAAAGGTATAATTACACAGCCACACCAAAAAAATCTGTTTCTGGGTCTGGAGGTCAGACCATATTTACTATATGTTTTTTGGGTCGCTGAATCGGAATCCGAGATGTAACAAACCTCAGCACGTCAGGGTTCTGACATAACCTCAAAAACCGCATAAAAAAATTTTTTCTCGGTCTGGAGGTCAGACGATGTTTACTATATGTTTTTGAGGTCGCTGAATCCGAATCCGAGGTCCAAAAAACACCGGCACGTCAGGATTCTGACATAACCTAAAAAAACCTAATAAAAAATCTTTTTCCGGGTCTAGAGGTCAGACCATGTCGCTGAATCCGAGTCCGAGGTCCAAAAACCCCCGGCACGTCAGGATTCTGACATAACCTCCAAAAACCTAATAAAAAATCTTTTTCCAGGTCCGAGGTCAGACCATGTTTTTTATATGGTTTTGGGATCGCTGAATCCGAATCCGAGGTCCAAAAAATCCCAGCAAGTCAGGGTTTTGACATAACCTCAAAAAACCTCATAAAACTTTTTTTTCCGAGTCCGGGGATCAGAGCATGTTTACTATATGTTTTCGGGGTCGCTGAATCCGAATCCGAGGTCTAAAAACCCCCAGCACTTCAGGGTTCTGACATAACCTCAAAAAACCTAATAAAAAATCTTTTTCCGGGTCCGGGGGTCAGACCATGTTTATTATATGGTTTTGGGATCACTGAATGCGAATCCGAGGTCCAAAAAATCCCAGCAAGTCAGGGTTTTGACATAACCTCAAAAAACCTCATAAAACTTTTTTTTCTGCGTCCGGGGATCAGAGCATGTTTACTATATGTTTTTTGGGTCGCTGAATCCGAATCCGTAGTGCAAAAAACTTCAGCACGTCAGGATCCCGGACTCGAAAAAAAAAATTTAGAAGGATTTTTGAGGTTATCTCAGAACCCTGACGTGCTGGGATTTTTTGAACCTCGGATTCAGATTCAGCGACCCCAAAAACATATAGTAAACATGGTCTGATCACCAGACTCGAAAAAAGATTTTTTTTTGTGTGGCTGTGTTATTTATATAAGTATTTGTATCAAGAAAGAGAGATTAATTTTAAAACTGAATTATTACGCAAAATATTGTCAAAACATCTATGTAAATACTGATTATACCAATTCGTAGAATATTCGAAAATGATAACTTTAATGACCTTTTTTTAGGATTACATTAAGAAATAGAGATTAAATGTAGAATTGAACTATTACGCAAAATATTATTCTAAATCGCGGCCTATTCAGTGTTGTCGTCCTAAAAAAAAGTGGCCCGCCAGTACTTTCTAGACAATTTGACTTTACGATGGAAACAGAGAATAATCTGGAGACTTGGTACCTAACTTTGGAAATTGAATTCTTGAAAATTACCTGAAACTTACAAAAAATATTTTGAAATTTACCGAAAATTTCTGCAAAGTTACCAGAAAAATTATTGAAATTATTGCAAATTTCCTGGAAAATAGTAATTATTGTGAATTCGTTAATATTCATATGAAGCAACAAATTAGAATTTTAGAAATAATAATTTTACAATTTGCGGTTTGTAAATAAGATAGCATTTTAAAAAATTTGAGAAATCCATAAAAGCAAGTGTTTATTATGAGCTTGAGTTGAACATTCAACGAATTTGCTTGAAAATTCAACTGTTTTGTTCAAAATTCATCTTTTTGAGTTGAAAATTCAATTATTTGGTTCAAGTGTATTTTTTTTTTAATTCATTTTTTTTTTAAATTTGAATCTTAATCATAACTGATAATTTCACTGTTAAATTTTTTGTTTAAAATTGACCTTTTTAGTAATAAATTTGACTATTTCGTCAAAACTTCATGTATTTTATTAAAAATGTAACCAAATTTTTTGAGAATTTAAAAAATTAAAAAAGTAAAAATGATTTCATTTTCAGAATTTTCAAAAATTTATTTTGATTCATTCATATTTATCTTTTTGGTTGAAAATTATTTTTTTTCACTTGTAGATTTATCATTTCAGTTAAAAATTCTTCTGTTTGTTTGAAAAATTAACTGTTTTGTTGAAAATTTATATTTTTTTGTTTAAAAATTATACTTTTTAACTGAATATTTTACTATTACAGTTTTGGTTTAAAATTGATCTTTTTCAGATAAAAATTCAACTATTTGGCTGAAAATTCATATTTTTTGTTAAAAAATCGTTTGCTCTGGGAGAAAATAAATTTTCTCGGTTGAAATTTTTTCTCTTTAGTTAAGAATTCATTTATGCTTGGTTAAAAGTTGAAATACTTTATTGAAATTTTTTTTTTTTTGAAATTCATCATTTCAGTTGAAAATTCACTTATTTGGTTGAAAAAATAACTATTTTGTTGAAAATTTGTCTTTTTTATGAATATTAATTCTTTTAACTGAATATTTTTCTCTCACTATTTTGGTTGAAAATTGATCTTTTTTTAGCTGAAAATTTCACTATTTGTTTGAAAATTTGTGTATTTTGTTGAAAATTCATCTTATTTGGTAGAAAATGTATATTCAAGTCTTTACATTTATCTTTTTCATCGAAAAATTAACTATACTTGGTTGAAAGTTGAACTCCTTCATTAAAAATTAATTTTTTTTTTTATTCAAGATTCGTCGCATTTCCGTCAATAATTCATCTCATTGTATGAAAAATGGACTATTTGTGGAAAATTAGTCTTTTTTTGGTTGAATCTAAATATTTTTTTCTGAAAATTTCACTATTTCAATTTTGAAGAAATCTGTATTATCATTAGAGAATAACAGAAAATATTTAACGTCTTTTCAGACTACATCATGCTATGAAAGAAAAATTATTTTAAATAATTTTTTTCTGAAAAAAGATCTTCTCCTTTCGCTCCGCTGGGAAACGAACCACAGAACTACTGATTTCCGGTCAGGTGCTTTTCCATTAAGCTACTAGAGAGATCGAGAGAAGAAACTTTTTTTCAGAAATACACGCATTATTTTGCTAGAACTACTGATTTCTGGAAAAAGTTTCTTCTCTCGATCGCTCTAGTAGCTTAATGGGAAAGCACCTGACCGGAAATCAGAAGTTCTGTGGTTCAAATCCCAGCGGAGCGAAAGGAGAAGATCTTTTTTTCAGAAAAAAATTATTTAAAAATAATTTTTCTTTCATAGCTCCATCTAGTCTGAAAAGACGTTAAATATTTTCTGTTATTCTATAATGATAATACAGATTTCTTGAAAAATTTGAATTGTACCATCTAGCAAAATAATGCATGTATTTCTGAAAAAAGTTTCTTCTCTCGATCTCTCTAGTAGCTTAATGGGAAAGCACCTGACCGGAAATCAGTAGTTCTGTGGTTCGATTCCCAGTGGCGCGAAAGGAGAAGATCTTTTTTCAGAAAAAAATTATTCAACATAATTCTATTTTTGGTTGAAAATTGATACTTTTGGTTTGAAATTTATCTTTTTGGTTGAAAGTTGAAGTCCTTCATTTAAAATGCATTTTTTTAATGAAGATTCATCATTTCTGTCGAAAATTAATCTCTTTGGTGGAAAAATGAACTATTTGGTTGAAAATTCGTTTTTTTTTGTTCTTCAAAATTAATCTCTTTAACTGAAAAATTTAACTATGACACTTTTGGATGAGAATTGATCTTCTGTAGTTGAAATTGAATGAATTGAAAAGTTTAAGATTCATAATTTCAATTGAAAATTCATTTCTTTGGTTGAAAAAGAACCTATATTGTTGAAAATTCATTTAATATTGAATTCAATACAGTACCTAAAATAATTTCACTTTAAAAATGGATTCCCCTATTATTGTGGGTGTGGGTGTGGGTGTGGGTGTGGGTGTGGGTGTGGGTGTGG
>CAKNYM010051668.1:270483-280673 GCA_932195095.1 Andricus curvator | reverse complement strand
TCTGAAATAAAGTTTCTCCTCTCGATCTCTCTAGTAGCTTAAAGGGAGCACCTGTACCGGAAATCAGAAGTTCTGTGGTTCGAATCCCAGCGGAGCAAAAGCAGAATATTTTTTTCGGAAAAAAAAATCAATTTAAAAAAATTTTAATTCATAGCTCCATAAAGTCTGAAAAGACGTTAAAAATTTCTGTTATTTTCTAATGATACTACGGATTCCTTTTAAAAAACTTCTGAATTGGATTCAATTTCGAAAAAATAAGCTTCGAACAACTGTGAACAGTAGGGTTGAAAATTTCACCATTTGGTTAAAAATTCAACTATTTGGTTGAAAATTCAACCATTTTGTTAAAAATTCTACTATTTGATTAATAATTCAACTAATTTCTTGAAAATTTATTCATTTGGTTGAAAATTCAACTATTTGATCTTAAATGCAATTGTTTGGTTCATAATTAATTGTTTTAAATCATTTAACTATTTGTTTGAAAATTCATCTGTGCAGGTTAAAAAATTAACTTTGTAGTTAAAAAGTCACCTATTTTGTTGAAAATTCATCTATTTGTTTGAAAATTAATGTGCTTTGTTGAAAATTCGTCATTTTAATTTTTTTCTGGAAAAAAGATCTTTTTTTCAGAAAAAAATTATTTAAAAATAATTTTTTTGCATAGCTTCATCTAATCTGAAAAGACGTTAAATATTTTCTCTTATTTTCTAATGATAATAGAGATTCCTTTAAAAATTTGATTTTTAACATCTAGCATATTAATGCGTATATTTTCTGAAATAAAGTTTCCTCTCTCGATCTCTCTAGTAGCTTTAAGGGAAAAGCACCTGTACCGGAAATCAGAAGTTCTGTGGTTCGAATCCCAGTGGAGCGAGAGAAGATTTTTTTTCAGACAAAAAAAATTAATTAACAAATTTTTTAATTCATAGTTCCAACTAGTCTGAAAAAACGTTAAAAATTTATGTTATTTTCTAATGATAATACAGATTCCTTTAAAAAACTTCTGAATTGGATTCAAATTCGAAAAAATAAACTTCGAACAACTGTGAACAGTAGGGTTGAAAATTTCACCATTTGGTTAAAAATTCAACTATTTGGTTGAAAATTAACGTTTTTGTTGGAAATTCAACCATTTGTTTGAAAATTCATATTTTTCGGTAGAAAATTCAAATATTTGGTTGACAATTCGTCGTTTTTGGTACTTCTTGGATTGAATTTGATATTTTTGAATTAAATATGCAACTGTATAGGTTTTTCGAAATATCAACTATTACATGTTTTGTTGTGAATTCATCTTTTTCAGGTGGAAATTCAATTAACTAGTTGAAAATTGAACTATACATTGTTAAATTTGGTTTTCGGCTGAAGGTTTAAAAGTTTAGTTGAAAATTCATATCTTTGCTTGGAACCTCGTTTTTTATTTTTAAAAATTGATTTTTTAAACTGAAAATTCAACTTTTCTATTTTTGTTTTAAAAATGATCTTTTACAGTTGAAAATTCAATTGTTTGGTTAAAAAATTATGTATTTGGTTGAAAATTCGTCATTTTCGGTAGTAAAGTCATCTTTCCTGGTTATGAATTAACTTTTTTGATAAAAATTTTTCATTTTGGGTTGAAAATTCAACTATTTTCATAAAAATTTGCTCATTTAGTTAAATATTCTACTATTTGGTTGATACTTTAATTATTTGGTTGAAAATTCATCTATTTGTTTGAAAATTCATGTATTTTCTGAAAAATTCGTCATTTTTGGTAGAAACTATTTTGTTAAAAATTCGTTTCTTTTGCTTAAAAATTCAATTATTTAATTGTAAATGCAACTGTTTGGTCGAAAATCAATTTTTTTCTATGTTAAAAATTCAACTATTTGGTTGAAATTTCACTTGTTTTCTAAAAATTTCGTCTATTTAGTTTGAAAATTGAATTATTTCGACAGAAAATTCAACTATTTGGTTGAGAATAACCTATTTTGTGGAAAAATCGACCATTTAGTTCAAAATTTTACTGTTTGATCAATAATTCAACTAATTTGTTGAACATTTAATAATTTTATTGAAAAATCATCTGTTTTGTTGAAAGTTCATAATTTTTTACAAGAAAAGTCATCTTTATTGGTTGAAAATTAACTTTTTTTATGAAAATTAAACTTATTGTGTTGAAAATTCGACTGTGTTCTGAAAAATTCATTTTTGATTAATAACTCAAATTATTTCTTGAAAATTTATTTATTTGGTTGAAAATTCAACTACTTGGTTGAAAGTTCATGTATTTGGTTGAAAATTCATCATTTTTGGGAGAAAAGTCATCTTTCTTGGTTCAAAATATACTTTTTTGATGAAAATTGCACTTTTTGGGTTGAAAATTTGGACTATATTCTGAAAAATTCATCTTTTTGGTTTAAAAATTATATTATTCCAAACGGTTAAGTTATTTCAAATAAAAATTGTTGTTGTTAAAATATCAACTATTACATCTTTTGTTGTGAACTTATCTTTTATGGTTGGAAATTCAACTAATCAGTTGAAAATTGAACTACTTTGTTAAAAATTCTTTTTTTTCAGTTGAAGATTCAAAATTTTAGTTGAAAATTGATATCTTTGGTAGAAACTCCTTTTTTGTCTTTGAAAATTTATTTTTTTTCACATAAAAATTTAACTTTTCTACTTGTGGTTGAAACATTATATTTTTCAGTTAAAAATTCAACTATTTGGTTGAAAATTAACTTTTTGTTGAAAATTCAACCATTTAGTAAAAAATTCTACTATTTGATTAATAATTCAAAATATTTCTTGAAAATTTATTTATTTGGTTGAAAATTCAACTATTTGGTTTAAAGTTCATGTATTTTGTTGAAAATTCATCATTTTTGGGAGAAAATTCATCTTTCTTGGTTCAAAATAAATTTTTTTGGTGAAAATTCCACTTTTTGGGTTGAAAATTTTGACTATATTCTGAAAAATTCATCTTTTTGGTTTAAAAATTAGATTATTCCAAACCGTCAAGTTATTTCAAATAAAAATTGTTGTTTTTAAAATATCAACTATTACATCTTTTGTTGTGAACTTATCTTTTATGGTTCGAAATTCAACTAATCAGTTGAAAATTGAACTACTTTGTTAAAAATTCTTTTTTTTCAGTTGAAGATTCAAAATTTTAGTTGAAAATTGATATCTTTGGTAGAAACTCCTTTTTTGTCTTTGAAAATTTATTTTTTTTCACATAAAAATTGAACTTTTCTACTTGTGGTTGAAACATTATATTTTTCAGTTAAAAATTCAACTATTTGGTTGAAAATTAACTTTTTGTTGAAAATTCAACCATTTAGTAAAAAATTCTACTATTTGTTTAAACAAATTATTATTGTCTATAGCTATCTTCTTTTTTATCATTACCAGATAGTTGCGGTTTTTTCCTAAATTTTTTAACTATTGTCCATTTTTCAATTAGAGTGAAATGATAATTAATTCAAGTTAACAAAAATAATTGTTTAAATAATTTATTATTCTTGCTAATAATATTCTCTTTGCCTAATGGTAGAAAGTTGCAGTTTTTTCTGAAATTCTCAACTATTTGTCCATTTTTCACTTGGACTGACTTAATAATTATTTTAAGTTGAGCAAAAATAATTGTTTAGACAAATTATTATTGTTAATAACTATCTTTATCTATATTAATGCCAGATATTTGCGTTTTTTTCTGAAAATTTTAATTTTTTGCCCACTTTTCACTTAGTGAAGTAATAATTAATGCAAGTTAATAACAATAGTTGTTTAAACAATTTATTATTGTTTAGAACTATAATCACTTAGATAAGTGCTAGAAAGTTGCGGTTTCATTCGAAATGTTTAATTTTGCTTTGCCTTTTTAGCTATGAACAAATGATAAATAAACATTAAATAATAATAATAATAAATTGTTTGAACAAATAATTTTGTTAACTTTAATTAATAATTTAACTCACTCCAAGTGAACAGTGAACAATAAGTTGAAAATTTCAGAAAAACCTAATTTTCTAGCAGTACTATAAGAAAATATTATTAAAAATAAGAATCGATTGTTTAAACAATTATGTTTGTTAACACTAAGTTAAAAATTAAAAAGTTTAAAACTTAAAAAATTCAGGAAAAAACTGCAACTATCTGGTATTAATACAGAAGGAGATAGATGCAGACAATAATAATTTGTTTAAACAATTATTTTTGCTAAATTGAATTAATTATTAACTCACTCTATGTGAAAAGTAGACAAATAGTTGTAAATTTCAGAAAAAACCGCAACTTTCTAGCATTATTCAAATTGAATATTAGTAATAATAATAATGAATTGTTTAAACAAATATTTTGTCACCTCTAATTAATTATTTAACTGACTCTAAGTGAAAAGTGAACGAAAAGTTGAATATTTCAGAAAAAACTGGAGTTTTCTAGCATTATTCTAAGAGAATATTATTAACAATAATAATTTGTTTAAACAATTATTTTTGTTGAAATTAATTAACTGTTACCTCTCTCTAATTAGAAATTGGACAAAAAGTGGAAAATTTTTGAAAAAACCGCGACTTTCTATCTTCATTCTAAGAGAAAATTGCTAAAAACAATAATAATTTGTTTAAACTATTTATTTAAACATCTAATTATCAGTTTAAAGACGTGTTTTATGTATCAAAAACAATTTGCAATAAAAAACTGCAAAAAAAATCATAATTAGCGTTAAAAACTCGCAAAAATCATTTTTTCACTTATGGGGTTTTCTGGGACCCTATAAAACAGTTGTATGTTGAGTGAATTAAATAATTAATTAAGGTTAACAAAATTATTAGTTTAAATAATTTATTATTATTATTAATAATATCAAATTTGAATAATGCTAGAAAGTGGCGGTTCTTTCTGGAATTTACAACTATTTGTCTACTTTTCACATGAGGGGAGTTAATAATTAATTCAATTTAGCGAGAGTAATTATTTAAACAAATTCTTATTGTTTATAACTATCTTTTTCTTTATTAACACAATGTAGTTGCGGTTTCTTCTGAAATGTTTAACTGTTTACCCACTTTTTACTTAGTTAAGTAATAAATAATGCAAGTTAACAAACATAGTTGTTTAAACAATTTATAATTTAATTTGATGTCAGCCCCCATCCATCAAAATATATTCACGAAAAAGATTGTTTAAAGTATGTTTCTCTTTAATGTTTATTTATCATTTTTTCATAAATAAAAAGGCAAAGCAAAGTTAAACATTTCGAAAGAAATCGCAACTTGCTAGCACTTATCTAAGTGAAAATAGTTATAAACAATAATAAATTGTTCAAACAACTATTTTTATTACCTTGCAATTGTTATTATCTCACTAAGTGAAAAGTGGGCAAAAAGTTTAAAATTTCATAAAAAAACCGCAACCATCTGTCATTAATAGAGATGAAGATAATTATTTACAATAATTTGTTTAAACAATTATTTTTGCTTGACTTAAATAATTATCAAGTCACTCCAAGTGAAAAATAGACAAATACTTAAAACTTTCAGAAAAAAACTGAAACTTTCTACCATTAAGCAAAGAGAATATTATGAACAATAATAATAAATTGTTTAAACAATTATGTTTGTTAATTTGAATTAATTATTACTTCACTCTGATTGAAAAATGGACAAAAGTAAAAAAATTTAGAAGAAAATTCGCCTTTCTGGATGAAAATTCGTCTTTCTGGATTGAAAATTCAATTACTTTGACAGAAAATTCCTCTATTTGGAGGACAATTAATTTTTGTTTGGAAATATTTTTTGTTTAAATTCAAATATTTGGTCGATAATTAATTTACTCTGTTGAAAATTAAATCATTTGGTTTAGAAGTCAACTATTTGGTTGAAAATTAATCTTTTTGGTTGAGCATCCAACTATTTTGTTTCAAATTTGTATTTGTTGTTGCCTTAAACTATTAATATTTGTTTAAAGTTAAAATATATTTTGTTAAAATATCAACTATTACATTTTTTTGGTTGAGAATATCTGTGGCGTACTGTTTATAAAGTTTAAGTACCATTTAATTTAATAAATTTATATTGATTTAAAGCGTCAACAATTCTTTCATTCTTTTCAGTATTAATGTTGATAATTAATTTAATTAATTTCTTTCTGAAAAAAGATCTTCTCCTTTCGCTCTGCTGGGAATCGAACCTCAGAACTTTCGATTGCCGGTCGGGTGCTTTCCCATTAAGCTACTAGAGAGATCGAGAGAAGAAACTTTTGTCAGAAAATACACGCATTATTTTGCTAGATGGTAAAAGTTAAATTTTTCAAGTAATCTGTATTATCATCAGAGAATAACAGAAATTTTTAACGTCTTTTCAGACTAGATGGAGATATGAATTGAAAATTATTTTAATCATTTTTTTACTGAAAAAAGATCTCCTTTCACTCCGCTGGGAATCGAACCTCAGAACTTCCGATTGCCGGTCGGGTGACATTAAGCTAAATAAATAATAAAATGAAGCTAAATAATAACGTAAAATAATGCGTGCATTTTCTGAAAAAAGTTTCTTCTCTCGATCTCTCTAGTAGCTTAATGGGAAAGCACTCGATCGGCAATCGGAAGTTCGATTCCCAGCGGAGCGAAAGATCTTTTTTCTGAAAAAAATTAATTAAAATAATTTTTAATTCATATCTGCATCTAGTCTGAAAAGACGTTAAAAATGTATGTTATTCTCTGATGATAATACAGATTCCTTGAAAAATGTAACTTGTACCATCTAGCAAAATAATGCGTGTATTTTCTAAAAAAAGTTTCTTCTCTCGATCTCTCTAGTATCTTAATGGGAAAACACCCGACCGGCGATCGGAAGTTCTGAGGTTCGATTCCCAGCGAAGCAAAAGATCTTTTTTCAGAAAAAAAATTAATTGAAATAATTTTTAATTCATATCTAGTCTAAAAAGACGTTAAAAATGTCTGTTATAGAATTATAAAGCAATTATGATTCAAGCGACATATTTAATCAGATTCATTGTAATTAATTCGTAGTGGATATTCAAATTCTTGTCTCGATTCCAGTTGATTGCTCGGTACACGAATTCCTGGATTTCAATAGTGTATCTAAATCCTGATCTACTTCAATTGTTCCCAGTTTAATTATTATGAACATTTTAATCAAATTTGGTTCTCGTATTATCCTACATTGTCATAAAACAGTAATTTGTTCAATTCGCTGAAAGCCAATTAAATAACTAATAATAGCAATATAAATAAAATATAAATTCTTGTCATTTGCGTAATATTATTAAAAAATCAAAACTGCTTCCATCTTCAATAATTAATTAATTCAAATTAAATCTTATCCTCAAACTAAATAATAAATTTTAAAAGTTTGAAATACTATAAATTTCTTTCAATATTTAGAAACTTTGGGAATAGATTTTAAAACTAAACTGATAAAGACAAATTCAAAGAGTTTAAGATACTGGAATGCTGTGAATAAAAAAACTAACATTTTTGAAAAACTTCTAAATAATTTTAAAGGTACCTACTACTATTTGTGTCAGTTATTCAGTTTGAAAAGAAAAAATTTAATATTTTAAGTACGGTCAGTTTTTCTTGCAGAGTTATGAATTTCAAAAACATGAAAAATTGTTTTTTATTTCTTTAAGAACTGATCTTTTTTTATTTGAGAAATTACATGATTTTTTAAAAAATCGTCCTTTTTAATTGAATTCAACGGCTTTTAATTTAAAATATTTTTATGTGTAAATATCAACTATTACATTTTGGTTTAAAATAAACTATTTTGAGGAAAATCAGTTTTTTTTCGTTAAAAATTGATTAACGTTTTTGGTTAAAAATTCGCCTCTTTTAGTTTTGGTTGAAAATTAATCTGAATGCTTAACAATTAATCTTTTTGGTTCAAAAACCATTATTCGGTTGAAAATCTAACTAATTTAAAAAAAAATCGTTCTTTTCTTGAAAATTCAACTGTTTGAAAATCGACTCTTTTTTTAGAAAATTATTCTTCTTGTTTGCAAATTCTTTTATTTTGGTTAAAAACTTAACTACTTTGTTACAAATTTTTTTGTTTGTTAAATATTAATTTTTTAGTTGGAAACTCGACTTTTTGGTAGAAAATTAATGTTCTTATTTGAAAATTCATTATTTTTGGTTGAAAATTTAAGTATGTCGTTCAAACCTCCTTTTTCTTAGTTCAAAATTATTTTTTTAACTGAAAAGTGAACTATTTCATCTTTGGTTACAAATTTTTTTCCAGTTGCAAATTCATTTTTGTCGATTAAAATTTCACTATTTTACGGAAAATTTGTCTTTTTTTGTTGAAAATTAATTTTAATTTAAAAATTAAGTATTTCATTTAAACTTCGTATTTTTTGCTTAAATTCAACTGTTTTTTATTTAATATTAAATTCTTTTTCGGTTGGAATATCAACTATTCAAATTTTTCGTTGAAAATTCATCTTTTTTTGTTGAAGATTCATTACTTTAGTTGAAAATTCATCTCTATACCTCCAAATTCAACTATTCTATTGAAAAATACGCTCTTTTCAGTATAAAATTAATTTTTTTTACAGAAAATTTAACTATTCCATTTTTGGTTGAAAAATTTGTCTTTTTTAGTTGAAATTTCACTTTTTTTTGCAAATTGTATATATTGCTGGGAATTCAATTTTTTTATCTGAAATTTCACCATTCCATTTTTGATTGAAAACCTATTTTTTTAGTTGAAAATTCGTTTTCTTTAGTTTAGTACAAAGTTTACTTTGGAAATTTATATATTTTGTTGAAAATTTCTCTTTCTAATAGAAACTTAATTTTCTTGTTTGAAAACTCATCATTTTGTTTGAAAATTGATCTATTTCATTTTTGGTTCAAAATTTATCATTATTAGCTGAAAATTCTACTAAAAAAATAGAGAATGTTATCAAAACACGTATTTTTAATTTTTTCGATAGACAATAATGTTATGTTTGTAAAATTTAGAACTACACAAGAAAAAGTGACCAGAAATTTAAATATTAAATTTTTTCTCTTCAAACTGAATGACTTTTCTACTTTATTTTACAAATGAACTACACACTTTTATTAATAATTTGTACCAAAAAGAAGAAGCTACTTATAATTTATTTTCAGGAAAAAGGTCAAGACTAGGGAAAATATTCAACATTTATTTTTCCACTTTGAAAAGAAACAATCTTTTTACGAGAAATTTTATATCTTTCAATAATTTCAAATGATTTTTTAATTATTTCTGCTCTTAAAAAATTTATTTTTGAAAATTGAGTAACACTTAAGCCGACGGAAATCCACTGACGGTGATAATAAAATTTATGCAACAAACCTTATTTTACATAACTAAAATTGGTCCCATAATAAAAAATAATTTGCCTTTGAAAAAATACCATAAATGATCATTTAACCGTGAAAATTACAAGTGTGAAATATTTACTAAGATTTGTAATTTCGCCCTTACTATAATTAATACTTTAAATATAAATGTTAAAACTATATTTTTCAAAGCAAGGATGAGGAACTAAAAAAACGCATGAACCACAAGAAGTAACAACTAAAATCACTTTTATTGAAGCAGAATAGTTTATAGG
The DNA here is from genome assembly GCA_932195095.1 of Andricus curvator. NCBI lineage: Eukaryota > Metazoa > Arthropoda > Insecta > Hymenoptera > Cynipidae > Andricus > Andricus curvator. Next base: position 271,073 of record CAKNYM010051668.1, on the reverse strand, counting down.
AAATAAAAATATCACATTTTCATTACAATATTATACTGACAGTAAAAAAAAACTTTAGCTTGAATTTTTATTATGAAAAATTTCCGTCCATTATTCGCTAGAGATCCTAAAAAAGCGTTTTACGAATCACCACCCCTAAGTCTAAGAACAAGATGAAGAGTGGACTCTTTCTGAATGTTGTAATCAGAAAGAGTACGTCCATCTTCCAATTGCTTTCCGGCGAAGATCAATCTCTGCTGATCTGGTGGGATTCCCTCCTTATCCTGAATTTTGGCTTTTACGTTCTCGATCGTGTCGGAAGCTTCAACTTCCAGGGTGATGGTCTTTCCGGTGAGTGTCTTGACGAAGATTTGCATTCCTCCTCGGAGCCTGAGAACCAAGTGGAGGGTGGACTCCTTCTGGATGTTATAGTCGGAAAGTGTGCGGCCATCTTCCAATTGCTTTCCGGCGAAGATCAATCTCTGCTGATCTGGTGGGATTCCCTCCTTATCCTGAATTTTGGCTTTAACATTCTCGATGGTATCGGAAGCTTCAACTTCCAGGGTGATGGTCTTTCCTGTCAAGGTCTTAACGAAGATTTGCATTCCTCC
>CAKNYM010051668.1:253149-270473 GCA_932195095.1 Andricus curvator | reverse complement strand
CCTGTGAGAGTTTTGACGAAGATTTGCATTCCTCCTCGAAGACGAAGTACCAAATGTAAGGTTGATTCCTTCTGGATGTTGTAATCAGAAAGAGTACGTCCATCTTCCAACTGCTTTCCGGCAAAGATCAATCTCTGCTGATCTGGAGGAATTCCTTCTTTGTCTTGGATTTTCGCCTTAACATTTTCAATCGTGTCGGAAGCCTCAACTTCCAAAGTGATGGTCTTTCCGGTGAGGGTTTTCACGAAGATCTGCATTCCTCCTCGAAGCCTGAGAACCAAATGGAGGGTGGACTCCTTCTGGATGTTGTAGTCGGAAAGTGTGCGGCCATCTTCCAATTGTTTTCCGGCAAAGATCAATCTCTGCTGATCTGGCGGGATTCCTTCCTTATCCTGGATTTTTGCTTTCACATTCTCAATGGTGTCGGAAGCCTCAACCTCGAGGGTAATGGTCTTCCCCGTCAAAGTTTTCACGAAAATCTGCATGGTTTTCTGAAAGAAAAAAATCAATATTATAGAAAAAGTAGCTATGTGGTATTTTAATGAAACAATCATGATTCTTAATTCTTTTGTTTTTAAATTTGTCTAAAAATGAAAATACCCACTAAAAACCCAGGATGTCTACTAATTTTAGCCGACGAAAAAAAATCAAATATAACGCACCTAAAATAAGGTTTTCATTTTGTCTTAATTATCTATGCACATTCTATTTTCGACTTTTATTGTGAGTCTTATTATAATAAATGTATTTATAGCTCACTTAAAGTAGTTGGGCCAAAAATTATATATGTGAAAAAAGTACTTTTTCTGTGATTTTAAGCAGATAAATGATTTAAAGATTTATTTGAACCATATTTGTGGCAATTGAATTTTAACAACAACAAAAAGACAAGTTTCCACCAAAATTATGAATTTTCAACAAAAAAATGTATGTATGAATGTAGTTCAACTTTTAACAAAATGGTTCAATTTTTCTGACTAAAAACGGTGAATTGTTAACGAAAAATGTGATAGTTGATATAATAACCAAAAAAGATTTTAATTTAATATAAAAAACCGTATAATTCATTTAAAAAAGATGATTTTTCCACAAAATAGGTTTTTTTTTAAACAAACTGTTGAATTTTTAAGCCAAAAAGACCAGCTTTTACAAAACTGTTGAGTTTTCAACCAGTAAATATGGACTTTTAACAAAAAAGTTATCTGTCAGCCAAATAATTGAATTTTCTACGAAAACAGAGGAATCTACAACTGAAAAAGACGAATTTTCAACAAAATAAGTCCATTTCTAACCAAAAAGATGAATTTTAAAATAAAAAAATGTATTTTTGAACAAAAGGATAATTTTCAATCAAAAAGATCAATTTTCTACCAAAAAAGACGAATGCTCAACTAAAATGATGAATTTTCAACAACAAAATAAAGTGTTAACAAAAACTGTTCAACTTTTAACAAAAAAGATTTAAATTTTAAATTAAAAACTAGAAATTTTAGCTAAATTGCAATTTGTATCAGGATTTATAATAATTTAATTGATAGCCCTTTTTATACATTTTACATACGAACTAATTATTTTATTACCTAAATTTCCCGGTTGTAAAGTGCCAAATTTACTAAAAAAAAATAATTTTGACATTTTTCACAAGTTTTTAAATAATACGATCAATGAATTAATTCATTTCGTTATTTCGGGGAAAAAATGTAACCAAAAGTAACCTTTTCATAAAATAAATAACCTTTTAGTAACCGCGGATCAAAAAAGTAACTAACTTACTCAAAAGTAACCGGTTCCGAGCATGCCAATAAAAACCAAGGATGTCTACTAATTTTAGCCGACGAAACAAAAAAATCTAATATAACGCATCTAAAATAAGGTTTTCATTGTATGTCATAATTATCTGTGCAGATTCTATTTTCGAATTTTTATTGTGAGTCTTATTATAATAAATTTATTTATAACCTACTTAAGGTAGTTGTGCCAAAAATTAGATCTCTGAAAAACGTACTTTTTCTGTGATTTTAAGTTAAATGATATTACTGATGTTATTCGAAATAAAAAATATCATTTTTAACGAAAAACTTACAAAAATTACAAAGAAGATTTATTTGAACCATATTTGTTGCAATTGAACTTTAACCTACTGTCCCTTCTCATCAATCTTAAAAATGGTTGGATTTTAATAAATATATATGTAGTTATGTTTAAAAAATTTTGATTATAAAAAATTGTTTTTAAGATTTCAGCCATAGAAACATATACGTTTAAAATTAGAAACAGCACAGTTCTAAAGAAGGTTTCCTCAAAAAAACAAACCACCATTTATTAAAATTCCATCATTTTTCAACACTAGGAAAGAAAGGATATTAGGATAAAATTCAATTGCAAAAAAACATTGTTCAAATAAAACCAAATAGAATGCCAAAAATAATCAGCCAAAGATATGTTTATCATGAATAATATTAACAAATAATAGATAATTTAGGCATAGAAATTGAATTATATTTAGATTTATTGTATTTATTTTCAACAGATCCGAAGTATAATTATCAATAATCTGAAAACGATTACCACAATAACTTAGTTCAAAATAACTCAAAAATATTTACATTTCTAGTTCATATTAAAAAATAATTTCACAAAAGGAATGTTTAAATCTTGATTTAAAACCCGTAATTAACCTACAAGGTTAGTTTTAAAAAAAAATTAACTTGAAAATTTAAAACTTTTTAAAAGTGTAAATAAAAAAGATATTGCGAACACACTAAAAACCTAATATCTGAGCTAAAATTTTCGAATATCTTCAGGGACAAATAACGTAGAAATCGGTAAAGCTGCTCAAATATAACACGATCAGTTACTAACCACACCCACTGATTTAAAAAAACTTTTAACAATATGCAAATTAGAAGACACTAAATTTCGCTGGAAATTCTAACGATAATTTGTCCGTTATTAAATAAAACTGATTCACAATTTCCGGAATCTGACGCAACTGTTCCAGGCGACCAGCTGACATTCACGATCAATACAAGTCGAGACTTGAATAGACTCGTCCAAAATGGCCGACTTGGCACAGCCCAAGTGACGCGATTTTACAGACAATGAAATCAGCCTTCAAACCTAACAAAAAACCCGAAATTTCTCATATTTAGGTAACATTTAGCGTCAAAATCACAATTTCGAGAACTCGAGGCTGAGAACTATAGTAACGAATTAAAATTAGGGCGTTGGCTAGATCACATATTGTACGTCTTCTCCACCAAAAAAAATCACAATATTATCTACATTATTCAGACAAAAATGATCAAATTAAGGTTTCTGATCATCTTCCAAACAAAAAATGTTCATATTTGTCTTGAATACTAATTAAACTTGTACGAAAAACGTTAAAATTGAGAAATTTGCTTCAAGGCTTCATGGCGTCATTTTGCCTCAAAATGACTTCCAAACTTAAAATATCACAAAATTACGTTAATTCACTAACCGAAACTGAAAGACAAACGATCCGAAACCAAAATATACGTACAAAACAATAACAAAAGATACAGAAGAAAATTAAAAACACAGATTTTCGGCAAACCCGAATTTATTTTCTCGCGGAAAAGCGATTTTTCAAAGAAAGATGACTCACCTGTAACGTAGAACTTCAAATCGCAAAAAAGTTTTTCTCAGAGAATATAATATAACACTGTACACTTTCAACTTCGATCAAGAACGTTTCCAAAATTACTGAGGGGGAAAACGAGAGGACGGCTTTTTATAACCTTAAAGATGTCGCTGTGACGTCAACGGAACTGGCTCGTGATTGGTTGAGGGATTCACCTCGGCGCTTTCTGATTGATCAATTTTGCCCAAGTCACCATCAATCTCCCACCCAGACAGACCCTGACATGTAGTTGCTTTTGATTGGACGTCGAAACAAAGAGAAATTTACAATATTTTTAGCAATTTCGCGTCTTTGTGAAAATTATTTTGCAAAATTTAGCACTCTTTGTTTAACCAAAATTGCACACGAAATTATTTTTAAGTTTCTCGACGAATTGCCAAATTTCCGAGGTGAATCTCTCGTGGGAGATCGATGGCGACGAAGGAGGTTATGTCGAAAAAAAAAATGAAATGTCAAATAAAAATAATCATTTATTTTGAGGAATTGGAATTTGAAGTCGAAATCGAAATTTGAATAATTTTCCGAATTTTGATTGCGGAATTTTAGAGAAAATTGTGAATATAAAGGATGTAGTGGGATTTTTGAGGCAATCGTGAATGAAAAAACAGCTGTTAATTTTTATAAAAATCGTAGAAAAGTGATTGTTTTTGTGAGAAATTCTCGCAGGAAAAAGTTTCTAGAGAATTCTAATGTCATGAATTATTGATATTGCGAATCGCAAGTCATTTTCGTTTACGTATATCAAAAACGGCTGATGTAATGTGATGAAAAAGTCCAGAATTTTATGAATCATTATTGGAGTTCATAACACATCGAACGTTCTAGAAAATGCAGGAAAATACTTTTCTCTTTCTCATTGTTCTACTTTCAGTATCTTTAGGTTTATGAAATTTTTTCAGAACAGAAAACAATTTTTAAAAGTAAAATTTTGAAAAATCATTCAAAATTTAATTTTCCCAAAATTCTTGAGAAAATTCAAAAAGATTTTTGAAGATTTCAGATGTGTCGAAAAAGAATTTAGAAATTTTTGAAGAAATTTTATTTAGTTTACAGGATTTTACAAAATAATGGGAAAAATTCGAGTCAGTTTTAAAAGATATTTAGGACTTTTAGAAATTTGGAGGGAATTAAAAAATATTTGCTCAATTTTCGGAAATCTTTTAAAGTTTTGAAAATATTTTTTAACTCTTTAGAACCTCTAAATTCCTAGAAAATTTTAACTGACTCGAATTTTGCGAAAAAATTTGGAAAATCATTTAAAATTTTAAAAATCATTCAAAATTTAAAAAATTGTCTTCAAATCTTCCATATTTATAGAAATATTTTCAAATGTTTTAAAATTTTCTTTAAAACTTCATGCTTCAGAACAAAAATCATTAAAAAAATTTCCATTAACATTAAGAAAATTCTTTTTTGAATCATTTGAGAACTTTTAAACCTTCTACATATCTTTAAATTATTTTGAGTAATTTTAGGTTTGCGAACATTTTTTTTATATTAGAGGGGAAAAAATCATTGTTATTACAAAATAAAAATTTCGAATAACTATTTAATGTTTTTGAACACTTAAATTTTAGCTAAAATTAAATTTTCTTATCTGAGAACAAGGAAATAAGTATTATCAGTTTTTCAAACTTATATAAATATAATTTTCCCAAAATTCTTGAGAAAATTCAAAAAGAATTTAGAAAATTTTGAAGAAATTTTATTTAGTTTACAGGATTTTACAAAATATTGGGAAAAATTCGAGTCATTTTTAAAAGATATTTAGGACTTTTAGAAATTTTGAGGGAATTAAAAAATATTTGATACATTTTCGGAAACATTTTAAAGTTCTAAAATATTTTTAAACTCTTTAGAACCTCTTAAATTCCCAAAAATGTTTTTAAATCATTTTCAAAATTTTTAAAATTGTCTTCAAATCTTCCATATTTATAGAAATATTTTCGAATATTTTAAAATTTTTTTAAATTTTCTTTAAAACTTAATTTTTCAAAACAAAGAATCATTTAAAATTTCTCCATTAACCTTGAGAACACTCTTCTTTGAATCATTTCAGAACTTTTATACCTTCTATATATCTTTAAATTATTTTCAGTATTTTTAGGTTTACAAACAACAATTTTTTTATATTAGAGGGAAAAAAATTATTTTTATTACAAAATAAAATTTTCGAATAACTATTTTTTAAAACTTTTTGAACACTTAAATTTTATCTAAAATTAGATTTTCGGATCTGAGAACAAGGAAATAAGTATTATCAGTTTTTCAAACTTACCTAAATTTAATTTTCCCAAAATTCTTGAGAAAATTCGAGAAGATTTTTGACGATTTCAGATTTGTCGAAAAAGAATTTAGAAAATTTTGAAGACATTTTGTTAAGTTTACAGGATTTTACAAAATATTGGGAAAAATTCGAGTCAGTTTTAAAAGATATTTAGGACTTTTAGAAATTCGGAAGGAATTACAAAATATTTGATAAATTTATAGAAATCGAACAAGTTTTTAAATATTTTTAAACTCTTTAAAACCTCTTAAATTCCTAAATATCTTTTAAACTGACTCGAATTTTTCGTAAAATTTTGAAAAATCATTCAAAATTTGAATAATTGTCTTCAAATCTTCCATATTTATAGAAATATTTTAAAATGTTTTTAAATTTTCTTTAAAACTTCATTTTTCAAAATAACAATCATTTAAAATTTTCCCATTAACCTTAAGAAAATTCTTTTTTGAATCAATTCAGAACTTTTAAACCTTCTATATGTCTTTAAATTTTTTTCAGTATTTTTAGGTTTACAAACAACAATTTTTTTATATTAGAGGGAAAAAAATTATTTTTATTACAAAATAAAATTTTCGAATAACTATTTGTTAAAAGTTTTTGAACACTTAAATTTTAGCGAAAATTAGATTCTTTTGGATCTGAGAACAAGGAAATAAATATTGTCAGTTTTTCAAACTTACATAAATATAATTTTCCTAAAATTCTCGAGAAAATTAGAAAAGACTTTTGAAGATTTCAGATGTGTCGAAACAGAATTTAGAAATTTTTGAAGAAATTTTATTTAGTTTACAGCATTTTATAAAATATTGGGAAAAATTCGAGTCAGTTTTAAAAGATATTTAGGGCTTTTAGAAGTTTGGAAGGAATAAAAAAATATTTCATTTTGCGGAAATCTTTTCAAGTTTTTAAATATTTTTAAACTCTTTAAACCTCTTAAATTTCTAAATATCTTTTAAACTGACTCGAATTTTTCGTAAAATTTTGAAAAGTGATTCAAAATTTAAAAAAATTGTCTTCAAATCTTTCATATTTATAGAAATATTTTCGAATATTTTAAAATGTTTTTAAATTTTCCTTAAAACTTAATTTTTCAAAACCAAAAATCATTAAAAATTTCTCCATTAACCTTCAGAACACTCTTTTTTAATCATTTCAGAACTTTTATACCTTCTATATATTTTTTAAATTATTTTCAGTATTTTTAGTTTTGCGAACAATTTTTTTTTATATTAGAGGGAAAAAAATAAATTTTATTATAAAAAAAAATTTTGAATAACTATTTATTTATTTAAAGTATTTGAACACCTGAATTCGAGCTAAAATTAGATTTTTAGATCTGCGAACAAGGAAATAAGTATTATCAGTTTTTCAACCTTATATAAATATAATTTTCCTAAAATTCTCGAGAAAATTTGAAAAGACTTTTGAAAATTTCAGATGTTTCGAAAAAGAATCCATGACATTTTACAGGATTTTACCAAATATTAGGAAAAATTCGAGTCAGTTTTAAAACATATTTAGGACTTTTGAAAGTTTGGAAGAAATTAAAAAATATTTGATAAATTTCCGGAAATCTTTTCCAAGTTTTTAAATATTTTTAACTTTTTCAAAATCTCTTAAATTCCTGAATATCTTTTAAACTGACTCGAATTTTTCGTAAAATTTGGAAAAGTCAATCAAAATTTAAAAATTGCGTTAAAATCTTCCACATTTAAAAATTCTTTTATCGGGATCTAAATTCAACAAAGAATTTTATCTTTACAAGTTTTAGTTATTTTTTAAAACCTATTTGATAAAAACTTAAATAAAATAATTTAGAGTAATTAATTTTATTAGATATAACAAAAATATTTACAGGTCGCTAATATTGTTTTATGCTTGATATGGGATTTATATAAGTTAATAATTTTTATTTTTTTCGCAGTTTTACATTTTTCTACGAAATTCTTGGAAGTTATAAAAAACTTCCAAAAACTAATTTTTTTTAAAATTAGAACTTTTAAAACCTTTATCACGTTTCTTTGCGAAATTTACGAATCAAACTTCTAAATATCTCTTAAACTTATTCAAATTTGTTATAAAATTTGGTAAGATTGCAAAATTACAAAATTTTGCTTTAAAATATTTGTCGTTCTTTTTCAAAATGTTTTGAAGCCTTTTTCAATTTTCTTTTAAAATTAATTTAAAAATGCACATTTTTTTGACATTTTCTCATGAATCTTAAGAATATTTTTCTGTTTTCTTGAAACCTTTCAAAATCCCGAAAAAGTTTCGAAATTTTATCACAAAATTTTCAAAAATCCACAGTTTGTTCAAAATTTTGTTTATTTTTTTTTTAATTTTATCATTGTTTTAAAATATTTTCAAAACTTCGAAATATCTATTAAACTTAATCGAAATATTTCTAAAAGTTTTTAATCTTTTGCATTCTGTTTCGAAATTCTTGGAAATCATTTCAAATAATTTGTAATCTTTTCCAATTTTCTCTTAAAATTAATTTCAAACAAGAAAGACAAAATTATTTGAAATTTTCCCAGGAATCTGAAGAATTTTTTCTTTGATTCTCTTGATACCCTAATTATGAAATTTCCGAATCTAAACAATCGAAAAATTGTTAAATAATAAAATAATAAGAAATAAAATAAAGTACTTTAATTTGAACATATTTTTTATTTATTTATTATTTAAAAAAAAATTATTTAGATTCGAGAATTTTCAAATTCAGTAATTTTATAAACTGTCAGGAATTTTATTATTCCAGAATTTTCTAATTTGAGAATTTCAAGTTGGCGATTTTATAATTTCGGGAATTTTCTATTTCGAATATTTTTTTCCCTAAATTTTACAGTGTCGAGATATTTATTTGTCGGAATTTTTCAGTCGTCCCATTTTTAGAAACCTTTTGAAATTTTTTTCAAAATCAAATATTTTTTTGAATCTTCAAATTTTAAATTATATTTGAAATTATTTCTAAACTTCTTAATATTTTTTTAATGATTCGATTTTTTTTTTAACTGGAAATCTTTTTAAATGTTTTCAAATCTTTTTATATATTCTCTTATAATCAATTTTTCAAAATAAAAACCATTATAAATTTGCCTAGGAACTTTAAGAAAAATTGTTTATCCTTTTAAAACTCAAAATATAAAATTATTTTTAATTTTCCCAGGAAACTTATAAAAATTTTATTATTATTTTGAAACCTTTCAAAATCTTTGAAAAGCTTCAAACTTTTAGTTCTAAATCTTCAAATAATTTCATTTTGTTTTTAATATTTTTAAAGCTTTTCAAATTTTAAATTATTTCTAAACTTCTAAATATCTTTTCAAATGATTCGAATTTTTCTTAAAATTGTTAAAAAATGCTGCAAAATTAAAAAAATTGCACATTCTTTTTCAACAATTTTGAAGATCTTGTGAAATATTTTTAAAACTTTTTAATTATTTTCTTAAAATACATTTTTCTGAATAAACATTATTTCAAGTTTTCCTAGGAATCTTAAGAAAATTGGTTTATCCTCTTGAAAGCTTTCAAAATTCTCAAAAAGCATATAATATTTTTGTTCGAAATCTGCAAAAATAAACGAAAATGCAAAAAAAATTGCCTTAGAATCTTCCAGATTCGTTTTTGACAATTTTAAAAACATTTTGAAATGTTTTTAAATATTCTCTTAAAATTATTTTTTAAACATATATCATTTTTAATTTTCCCAGAAATCTTACAATTTTGTTTTTATTATTTTGAAACTCTTCAAAATCCTTAAAAAGCTTTAAAATTTCATTTCGAAATCTTCAAAAATCAACATTTTGTTTTAATTTTTTTTTAATCTTTTAAAACTTAAAATTATTTTTTTTAAACTTTGAAATATCTTTCAAATGATTCAAATTTTTCCTAACTTGTTTTTTAAATCCGGTTGATTTAAAAAAATTGCTCTAAAAAGCCCTTTAGATTCTTTTTTGAAATTTTCGGAAATGTTTTTCAATTTTCCCTCAAAGGTAATTTCTCAAGATAAAAAATCATTTTCCCAGGAATCTCAAGAAAATTATTTTCTTTTCGTGAATAAACAAATTTTGTGTAATCTTGTAATATTGCAAAATTGAAGTTTCTCGAAAAAAGGGGCAATAAAATTAGTAAACCCATTTAATAAAAACGTATATATTACGTTGCTGTATCGTCACAGCCATTGTGCAAAAGAAATACCCATGTTATATTTTTTTAATTGAATATTTAGAAAATTTAACTATTAAAATTTATTTTTTGTTATAGGAGGAAATTGAATTTTTCAACTGCTTATACAGTTTCTTAAATATATTGATACCTATAATGATTTTTATTTTATTTTAAGCAGAATGATTTTAGTTCTTGGTAATTTAAATGTTCACTCTTATGTACAATAATTATATTATAATTAAATAATATTTATAATAATATATATATATATATAATATTTATGTATAATAAAAAATTATATTATCTATATATATTCTTTTATGAAAAACTGAATTTTGTGAGTTTTCTGAATAACAAAATTGTCATTCGCAATTTGTTGAAACTTTATCTTTGCTTCCAACGCAAGAAATTCTATTATATAATGAATCCTTAGTAGTGAAATTTTCCCAGAACAAGATTTGCGTGGCGTGGTCTAAGGTTTATTTTTATACTTACTATTTCCTGTTAGATTTGAGTAATTCGAGAATTTGAAGTTTTGAAAGAAAAGCTTCTAACCAATATTTTAGGAACGAAGAAAAATTCTATTTAAAATTCAAAATAAGAAAGCCGATGTCTTTCCAGATTTATAAAAATAGTTTCTCTCGGAATAAAAAATTGGGAAATTTCAATTAATTTTTTAGTTTCTTTCAATTTTTTCGATATTTAAATATGCATTTCTCAAAAAGTAATTTATTGAAAATTTTCAGTTTGTAAAAGCGTTGATTTTCACTGCAAAAATACAAATTCAAACGTAGTTTGTTAAGACATCTAAAAATAAATTGTTTCAATTCTAAATATTTAAACAGAAAATGAAACCTTTTTTTCTACACTTTTTCCTGAGTTGAACATATATATCTTTTTTATGTATTTTTATTTTTAGCAAAATTTTCATTTGAAACATTACAATAAAAATATGAAAGGTTCAGGGCTGCGATAGTCTAATTTTCTTGAGTTATAATTTAAAATAATTAAAGTTAAATTCAAATTAATTTTAAAAAATACAAAAATTTATTTGCTTTTTAAATAGTCTTTACGATGAATAAAAAATTAAAGTCCATTGGATTATTATTAATTTTGCCAAAACATTATTTGCCAATAGTGACCCGTTTTGGGAAAAATCGATTTTTTTCAATTTTTTGTTATTAAAATATTTATTTATTACATTTTATGTAAATATAACCTTTAACACTTGTTTTTAATAAAAAATTCTCTTTTTTCTTCCATTTTCTACAGCTGAAAATTCAAGAAAATTGAATTTTCAACTTTTTCTTCATTCTCGTTTTTCCACTTAAATGCGATTTGAATTAATCAGAGCGACTTCATTGATTTCAAAACTGCTGCAAAATTAACAAAATTGCCTTACAATCTTGGACATTCTTTTTTAACAATTTTAGAAATATTTAAAAATATTTTTATATATTCTCTTAAAATCAAATTTTCAAAATAAAAACCATTTCAAGTTTTCCTAGGAATCTTAAGAAAATTTGTTTTTCATCCTCTTGAAACCTTTCAAAATTCTTAAAAAGCTTTTTTTTTAATATGCAAAAATAATCGAAAATGTACAGAAACTGCCTTAGAATTTTTAAATTCTTTTTTTAAAATCTAAATTTTTTTAAAATCTTTTTAACTATTGTCTCAAAATTAGTTTTTCACAATAAAAAATCTTTTAAATGATCACAAGAATCTTAAAAAAAAATTATCATTTTGAAACCTTTTAAAATTCTTTAAAAGCTTCAAAATTTCTTATTTTGAAATCTGCGAAAATCTAGATTTTCTTTTAAATTCTATGAAATCTTTTTAAACTTAAAATTATTTTTGAAATTATATCAAAATTTTTTAATATCTTCCAACTAATTCAAATTTTTCCTGAATTTTTTAAAAATCCGGCAACATTAAAAAAATTGCTTTAAAGTCTTCCATATTCTTTTTCCACAATTTGGAAATCATTTTCAATTTTCTCTTAAAATTAATTTTTCAAAACAAAAAATCATTCAAAATTTGCAATTAATCTCTTGAATAGATGATTTTTTTTTTAATATTACAATCTAGCAAAATTGAAAAATTTTACTTTAAAATCTTTAACATTTGAAAATTCTGGAAAATTGAATTTTCAACTTTTTCTTTTTTTTTCGTTTATCCACTTAAATTCAATTTGAATTACATAATAGAACTCAAGAAAATCCAATTATTTTTAGTTGAAAGATAATTATTTTTAGTTGAACTGTCTACTGCTATATTTTTGGTTAAAAATTTAATTATTTTGTTAAAAAATACAACAATTTTGTTCAAAAAATCATTCTTTTTGTTTGAAAATTCGGCTTTTTTAGTTGAAAATTGAACTACTTGGTTGAAAATTCTTCCTTTTGGTTTGAAAGTTCATATCTTGGTGAATTTACTACGGTTGAAAATGTGATGAAAAATATAATTTTTCATTAATAAATGGACTCTCAGCAGAGAATATGTGAAATTTATACAAAAATCCCAACTCTGATAATTTTCCTTGTGAGTAGAAATTCGTGCATTGAGAAGAATTCACAAAAAAATCGAGAATTAAAAAAAAGAATTCAGGATAAAATAATTAGAAATAAGAATTGATAGAAAAAAAATTGAAAAATCCAAAATATTCCATTGATTTCAGTAAAATTGGAGTGGATTGAGAAGAATTTAAGAGAATTCGAGGAAATCCATACGAATTCAAACTGAATTAAAAATAATTCATGTGAATGGAAATACATTTTTAATGAAAAAAAATCTATTGGATTCAGATAAGGTGAGTCAATTTAGAAGAATTCAAAATAATTCAAGAACTAAAACAATCTAGATAATTCAAAAGAATTTAAAAGAATTCAGGATAAATTAATAAAAATTCGGGGTTATAGACAAATGAATTCAAATTAATTGAAAGTTTTTTCAAATCCAAAATACTTCATTGATTTCAGTGAACTTGGAGTGAATTGAGAATTCGATGAAATTCATACGAATTCAAAATAAATAAGAAATAATTCAAGTGAATCGAACAAAACTTTTCAAATTTAAAAATATCCATTGGATTCAGTTTATAGCGAGTGAATTTAGAATACTTCAAAATAATTCAGGGAGAATTAAAAGAAAAAAAAGATGATTACAAATAATTTAATAAAATTATGGATAAATTAGTAAGAATTCGGAGTTAATGCCAAATGAATTCAAATGAAACAAAATTTAAAAATTCAAAATATTTCACTGATTTCACGAAAATCGGAGTGAATTGAGGAGAATTCGACAAAATTCATACCAATTCAAAATGAATAAAAAATAATTCAAGTGTATGGAACAAAACTTTTTTTAATTAAGAAAAATCCAAAGAATTTAAAAGAATGCAGGATAAATTAATAAGAATTCAGAGTTAATGCCAAATGAATTCAAATGAATTGTATCAAATTTCAAAGATCCAAAATATTTAATTGATTTCAGTAAAATTTGAGTGAATTTAGAAGAATTCAAGAGAATTCGGTGAAATTCATACGAATTCAAAATTAATAAAAAACAATTCCAGTGAATGGAAATACATTTTTTTAATGAAAGAAAAATACATTGAATTCATATAAAGTGAGGCAATTTAGAATAATTCAAAATAATTAAAGGAGAATTTTTTGTTAATATCTAGATAATTGAAAGGAATTGGGGAAAAATAATAAGAATTCGGGGTTAATCTCAAACGAATTCAAATGAATTAAAAAAATTTTTAATAGAAAATATATAATTGATTTCAGTGAAATTGGAGTGAATTGAGAAGAATTCGATGAAATTCATACGAACTCAAAGTGAATAAAAAATAATTCAAGTAACTGGAACATTTTTTTAATTAACAAATTTTTTTATTGAATTCAGATTAACGAGAGTGAATTTAGAAGAATTCAAAATAATTCCAAGAAAAATTAACAAAAAATCTAGATAATTCCGAAGAATTTAGAAGAATTCATCATAAATTAATAAGAATTCAAGGTTAATGCCAATTGAATTGAAACAAATTTTAAAAATACAAAATATTTCATTGATTTCAATAAAATTAGAGTGAACTGAGAACAATTCGATGAAATTCATACTAACTCAAAGTGAATAAAAAATAATTCAAGTAACTGGAACAAAATTTTTTTAATTAAAATTTTTTTTATTGAATTCAGATTAACGAGAGTGAATTCAGAAGAATTCAAAATAATTCAGGGAGAATTAAAAAAAAATCGAGAGAATTCCAAAGAATTTAAAAGAATTCCGAATAAATTAATGAGAATTTAGGGTGAATGTCAAATGAATTTAAAATTGGAGAAAATTAAAAATATCCCATTGATTTCAATAAAATTGGAGTGAATTGAGAAGAATTAAAGAGAATTTAACTGAATTCGTACGAATTCAAAATAATTCAAGCGAATGGAACAGACTTTTTTAATTACAAAAAAAAATCCATTGGATCCAGCTAAAAGTGAATGAATGGGGTTAATGACAAATTAATTTAAATTAATCGAAACAAATTTCAAAAATCCAAAATATTTCATTGATGTCAGTGAAATTGGAGTGAATTAAGAAGAATTTAAGAGAATTCGATAAAATTACTACGAATTCAAAATGAATTAAAAATAATTCAAGTGAATGGAAATACATTTTTTAATGAAAAAAATTCCACTAGATTCAGATAAAGTGAGTGAATTTAGAAGAATTCAAAATAAATCAGGAAGAATTAAAAAAAATCCACATAATTCCGAATTTAAAAGAATTCAGCATAAATTAATAAGAATTCAGGGTTAATGCCAAATGAATTGAAACAAAATTTAAAAATACAAAATATTTCATTGATTTCAGTAAAACTGGAGTGAACTGAGAATTCGATGAAATTCATACGAATTCAAAGTAAATAAAAAATAATTCGAGTGAATGGAACAAAATTTTTGCTAATTAAAAAATATCCATTGGATTCAGGTAAAAGTGAGTGAATTTAGAAGAATTCAAAATAATACAAGAATTAACAAAAAACCTAGATAATTCCGAATAATTTAAAAGAATTCAGCATAAATTAAAAAGAATTCGGGGTTAATGCCAAATGAATTGAAACAAATTTTAAAAATACAAAATATGTCATTGATTTCAGTAAATTTAGAGTGAACTGAGAAGAATTCGATGAAATTCATACGAATTCAAAGTAAATAAAAAATAATTCAAGTAACTGGAACAAAATCTTTTTAATTACAATCTTTTTATTGAATTCAAATTAACGAGAGTGAATTCAGAAGAATTCAAAATAATTCAGGGAGAATTCAAAAAATCCAGAGAATTTAAAAGAATTCCGAATAAATTAATCAGAATTGAGGGTGAATGTCAAATGAATTTAAAATTGGAAAAAATTAAAAATATCCCATTGATTTCAGTAAAATTGGAGTGAATTGAGAAGAATTAAAGAGAATTTAACTGAATTCGTACGAATTCAAAATAATTCAAGTGAATGGAACAGATTTTTTTTTTAAATCCATTGGATCCAGATAAAAGTGAATGAATGGGGTTAATGCCAAATCAAATGAATATAAATGAATCGAAACAAATTTCAAAAATCCAAAATATTTCATTGACGTCAGTAAAATTGGACTGAATTAAGAAGAATTCAAGAAAATTCGATCAAATTAATACGAATTCAAAATGAATAAAAAATAATTCAAGTGAATGGAAATACATTTTTTAATGAAAAAAATTCGACTGGATTCAGATAAAGTGCGTGAATTTAGAAGAATTCAAAATAAATCAGGGAGAATTAAAAAAAACCATGATTCCAAAGAATTAAAAAGAATTCATTATAAATTAAAAAGAATTCAGGGTTAATGTCAACTGAAACAAATTAAAAAAATTCAGAACATTTAATTGATTTAAGTCCATTGTAGTGAATTGAAAAGAATTCAACAAAATTCATACGAATTCAAAATAATTGAAGTGTATGGACCAACATTTTTTTAATTGAAAAAATGTCCATTGAATTCAGGCAAATGGAAGTGAATAGAATTATTGAATTAAAAGTCTTAAGCGTAAGTTAAAAAAAATGGAAATCCAAAAAAGATCCATTGAATTTAGCGGATTTTAAGGGAATTCCTAAAAATTCAGAAAGAATTCAAAGATATTCAAAAAACTTTTACAAAAATATCCATAAAAAATGAATTACTGTTATTTTTCTTGCTACAGAAAAAAAATTAAAAATCTAAAAAATCTGAATGAAATGGATTGGTGCTTAAAAATTAAAGGCGGCAGTATAGAAAAATACAAGAGATCTCATGAAAAAATATGAATTGTCTTTTATTGGAGATACACATTAACATTCATTAATTGATTTTCCTAATTAACTTAAATAAATAAACTGTTTTTCCGTTCGCCAGAAAAAAGTTGAACTGTAGTGAAACCGTCTTCTTTTTTCTATTTTGGCTCCCTCTCCTTGATTAAAATATTTTTTACTGTATCCACTCTTTCCTTTACAAACGGATCGGACAATCCTGGAACTAAATAAAACATTTTTTAAAAATCATATGGGGTATTTTTCAGAGGAAAATTGAATTTTATCCACAAAAAGTCAGATTGCCAAATCATCTGCGAAATAACACAAAAAACTAAAAACTTCTCAAGAAAACAAAAGACTTGATTTCAAGATAATTAATAGAATTGTGATATTCTCAGTCTCGTCATCTGATATCATCATTCGGTTATTATTTTTTTTTCAGGCCTCGGACTTACTTCAGAGTTAAAAAATAGTCTTAATACTGCTACAAATTTTCAAAAATAATGTCAAAATTCAATCAAAAATTTTTCAAGTATTAAACTTATGTGTAGTCTGAAATAAAAAAGTGTGCAATGGAAAATTAACTTTATTTTTGTAAGCAAAATTTCTGGTTTTCTAACCTAATATTTTAAAAGTATTAAAAATTAATCTCAATGTTTATTTAAAATGTTAACTTAGTACATAGAACCGAATAAGAAACTCTATTTTTGGTTGAAAAAGTTCATTCTTTTCGGTTGAAAACTCTAAAATTAAGTTTCTAGTTCAGAATTAATATTTTTTTGGCTAAAAGTTTTATTATATAGTTCAAAATTAAATAATTTTGTTTTAAATTCAATAATTTTGTTAAAAAGTCATACGTCTTGGTTGAAAATTCA
>CAKNYM010051668.1:236046-253139 GCA_932195095.1 Andricus curvator | reverse complement strand
AATTCAATAATTTTGTTAAAAAGTCATACGTCTTGGTTGAAAATTCAACAATTTTATTCAATTTTTGTTTCCAAATTCATTTACTTTTTGAATTTCTTCATTTTTTTTGAAATGTAGATTCATATTCTCGGTATTCTTCTGTAGAAGCTTGACCTTTTTTGGTTAAAAATGTTACTGTCTGGTTAAAAAATAATATGTTTCAGTTTAAAATGAACTTCTTTTTTGTTTAAAATTCAACTGCTTTGCAGAAAATTCGCACTTTTAGGTCGAAAATTCAACTTTTTGACTACTCAGTTAAAATTTTAGGTGTTTTTTTGAAAATTCGTCTTTTTTCGTAGAATATCAATTTTGTTGGCTCAAATGCGACTGTTTGGTTGAAAATTCGTCTTTGTTGGATGACTCTAACAGCTTATCTTAACTAAAAATATTTTTTTTTTTAAATATGAACTATTACATTTTCCGTTGAAAATTAATCTTTTTAGGTTGAAAATTCAAATACTTTCTCAAAAGTTTATTTTTTTGGTTGAAGATTCACAATTTTAGTTGATAATTAGTTTTTCCTTTTATTTTTTTGTTAAAAATGATTTTTATTAACTGAAAATTGAACGGTTTTGTTCAAAATTCAAGTGTTTTGTAGAAAATTTGTCTTTTAGCGTGAAAATTCATCATTTTTTGTTGAAAATTCATATTCTCGGGTCGAAAATTCAACTGTTTTGTAGAAAATTTGCGTTTCTTTTATATGGAAAATTAATTCTCTTGATGAAAATTTAACTACTCCATTTTTGGTTCAAAATTGATCTCTAATTTAAAAATTCGACTATTAGATTGAAAAAAATGTTTGATGAAAAAAATATAAACTAAAAGTTATTATGTAAAATAAAATTTGGACTAACAATCACATCCATTGTTGAAACTATTTAGTTGAAAATTTAAGTAATTTATGGAAACTTTCGCATTTTTTGAAAAAAATTAATCTACTTGGTTGAAAATTCAAATATTTGATAAAAATTTATTTATTTTGTTGGAAATTCGTCTTTTCTGGTAGAAAATTAATCTTCTTGGTTAAAAATTCAACTGTTTGGTTAAAAAAATATGTAACTTGTTGAGAATTCTTTCTTTGTAGAAAATTAATCTTCCATGTTGAAAATTCATCTCTTTGGCTAAAAATTTAACAATTTGATAGAAAAAAAATTAAATTTTG
The DNA here is from genome assembly GCA_932195095.1 of Andricus curvator. NCBI lineage: Eukaryota > Metazoa > Arthropoda > Insecta > Hymenoptera > Cynipidae > Andricus > Andricus curvator. The sequence goes on along the minus strand of CAKNYM010051668.1, from coordinate 251,938 downwards.
AGATGTTAAGATTGTTGACCAGGTTAAATACGTAATAATTATGATGTTCAAGTTTCTGTCTACTGGTCGTTTCAATATTTTTATTAAATATTGATTTTTAAATTGTGAAAAACATCATAATTATTATTATTATAATTTTGATAGAAAATTGAACTACTTGGTTGAAAATTGAACTACTTTCTAAAAACTTAATTTTTTATTGAACATTTAAATTCTCGTGTTGAAAATTCCAGCGTTTTGTAGTAAACTGTTTTTTTTGCTGTTGAAAATTGAACAATTAAGTAAAAAAAATTCAACAATTTCGTAAAAAAATGAAACTGTTTTGCAAAAAATTAGTTATTTTTTAAAATTTTTAAATAATTCTCATAAATGACAATGTAACTTCTTCATTTTTGGTCCACGATTGATCTTTTTAGTTAACAATTCGATTATATGTTACAAAATTTCAGAAGCGAAAAAAATATAATCTAAACATTAATAAAATAAAATTTAGACTTACATCATACCCATTATTCAAACTATTTAGTTGAAAATTTGTCTTTTTTTTAAGGAAAATTAATCTTCTTGGTTGAAAATTTAACTATTTAGTTAAATATGGATGTATTTTGTTGATTAATTCAACATTAATCTGTTTTAGTTGGGGATTAAAGTTTTACATTTTTTGTTGAAAATTCAACTCCTTGGTTGAAAATTGAACTATTTTCTTAAAAAGTTCATTTAAAAAAATGTATATTCATATTCTCGGGTTGAAAATTCAAGTGTTTTGTAGAAAATTCGTCTTTTTGGCTTGAAAATTAAATATTTTGGATGAACCTTTTTTCTTTATCCACTGAAAAATCTTTCTTGGTTCTTTTTTTTTAAAGGAGCAAAATAGTGATGAGTCCGAGGCTTTTAATTTAATTTTTAATGGGAAGACAATTTCAACTGAAAAAAGGTTTAATTAAAATTAAAATTTATTCTTACCTATCCAAGATTTCCAGAATATTCTTCTTGGCTTTTATATTTTTTTTTTATTCGCATCCTTTTCAAAAGAAACGGGTATTCCTGGAACTGAAAATAATATTGGTTTAAAAATATTGAGCATTTATTTTTAAAAAAATGACATCTTTTTTTTTTAAAGTCAGATTGCCAAATCATCTGCGGGGTATCACAAAAAACTAAAAACTTCTCAAGAAAACAAAAGACTTGATTTCAAGATAATTCATAGAATTGTGATACTCTCAGTCTCGTCATCTGATATCATCATTCGGTTATTTTAATTTTTAATAGTAACAGGGTGTCCAGCGATTCTTCGGGAACAAAATTCTAGGACTTTTCCAGGTTTTCCAGGTCAAGATATCAAGTTTTTCCAGGTCTCCTTTTTTTTACATCGAATAATGAAATAACCGTTTGGTATTCATATAAAAAAAACATAAATAAACAAATTCTTAATTTTTTGCGAACATAAGTTGTGTTTATGAAATGTTTGGGGATATTTTTAAATCTTTATAAAGTGTTTGAAATCTGAAATCTTTCAAATATTTGTGAAATCTGTTTTCAATATTTGTTTATGAAATCCTTTGTGTTCGTTTGAACCCATTGAAATCTTCTCAAATTTGTTGCAACCTTTCGAAATCGTTTACAATTTTTGAAATATTTTTAAATCTGATGTAAATCTTTAAAATTCTTGAAATTCTTTAAAATATTTCTGAAATATTTTATATGCGTTTGAAATCGCTGGAATAATTGAAATCTTTGTGGAATTAAAAAAAAACTTGAAATTGATAATAAATCTTTGAAATCTGGTGTATTGCACCCTTGTTGAAATCTTTTGAAATCCTGAATTCTTTGAAATATTTGTGAAACCTTTTTAATATTTTTTGTATTCGTTTAAAGTCATTGGACTATTTGAAATCTTTTAAAATCTTTTGAAATCTTCTAAAAAAATTTGAAATCGTTTAAAATTTTTGAAATGTTTTGAAATCTTTGAAACCTGTTGTACTGCACCCTTTTGCTGAGGTATTTTAAATTCTTGAAATATTTTGAAATCCTGAATTCTTTGAAATATTTTGTATTTTTTTAAAATCACTCTAATATTTGAAATCTTTTGTAACATTCTAAAAAAATTTGAAACCGTTAAAAATCTTTGAAACGTTTGAAATCTGTTATACTGCACCCTTCTTGAAATCTTTAAAATTCTTGTAATCCTAATGAATTCTTTGAAATATTTGTGAAATCTCTTTTATTCTTATGAAATTCATTGAAATATTTAAAACCTTTTTAAAATGGTTTGAAATATTCTAAAAAAATTTTTAATTCGTTAAAACTGTTTGTAATGATTTGAAATCTTTGATATAACGGTGTACTGTATCCTTCTTGAAATCTTTGAAATTCTTGCATTCTTTTGAAATCTTTATACATTTTTTATGAAATCTTTTGTATTAATTTGAAATACTTAAAATATTTAAAATCTTTCTGAAATCTTCTAAAAAAATTTAAAATCGTTTCAAATCTTTGAAATGTTTTGAAATTTGGTTTACTATAATACCCTTTTTAAAATTTTTGAAATCCTTGTAATCTTTGGAATATTTAAAAATCTTGAAATCTTTATGAAATGTTCGAAATCTTTGGGAAATCTTTTTAATCTAGTACACGCCGTTTTTAAATCTTTGTGAAATCATTTGAAATATTTGTGAAATCTTTGTTTGTTAAATCTTTTGTATTCCTTGAAATTATTTGAAATATTTCTGAAATCTTTAAAAATCTTCTAAAATGTTCTCAACAAATCTTTGAAATCCTAAACATTTTTTGAAAGTTTTAAAATCTTTGTGAAATTGTTGTGAAATCTTTGAAATCTGGTGTGCACGCCTTTTTTAAACTTTGAAATCCGTGAAATCTTTCTGAAATCTTCAAAATCCTTTTAAATATTTTAACATCTAATTCTAAAACTGAATTAACATCAAAATTTTTAACTAAAATTTTTCATAATTTGTGAGTTGAATATTACAATAAACTGTATACTTTAACATTGTATATTCGCGAAAAAGAAATGAAAAATTTAAATAATTATTCTCAATATTAAAGTCTGTTCATTGCAATCTATAAAATAATTGGTACAGTCTACAAAAACTTTTCAGTAGCAAGATTTTTTCTAAACGAGATGTTTTTTTTTCATCATAGACTAAAAGATTTAAATTACTCTTCGCATTTCAATAAAATAATTGTTTTAAAAGCAAAAAAAATCATTCAAATTCAAGGTTCTCGTGATAAATTTAAGATTTCCAGGTTTTCAAGCTTTAAAAAAAATCGAGGAGAAAAATCTAGGTTTTCAAGGTTTGCCAGGTCGCTGGACACCCTGAGTAAGACAATTTCAGGTGAAAAAGATTGAATTAAAATCGACATAAAAATGTAAATATTCTTACCTATAAAAGATTTCCAGAATATTCTTGGCTTTTTTTTTATTCACATCCTTCTCACAAGAAACGGGCATTCCTGTAGCTGAAAATAATATTGGTTTAAAAATATTGATCATTTATTTAAAAAAATTGACATCTTTTTTTTGAAAAAGTCAGATTGCCAAATCATCTGCGAGGTATCACAAAAAACTAAAAACTTCTCAAGAAAACAAAAGACTTGATTTCAAGATAATTAATAGAATTGTGATACTCTCAGTCTCGTCATCTGATATCATCATTCGGTTATTTTAATTTTTAATAGTAACAGGGTGTTCAGCGATTCTTCGGAATAAAATTCTAGGTCTTTTTCAGGTTTTCCAGGTCAAGATATCAAGTTTTTCCAGGTCTCCTTTTTTTTTACATCGAATAATGAAATAACCGTTTATTATTCATATAAAAAAAGTCATAAATAAACAAATTCTTAATTTTTTGCGAACATAAGTTGTGTTTATGAAATCTTTGGGGATATTTTGAAATCTGAAATATTTTGAAATCTTTGTGAATTCATTGAAATATTTTCAAGTATTTAAAATATTTGTGAAACCTTGAAATTTCTGTGAAACCTTTGAGAAATCTTTTGGACTCTTTTAAAATTTTTGTAAAATCTTTGAAATCATTGAAATATTTGGGAAATTTTTGAAATATTTGTGAAATCTTTTTTCAATCTTTGTTTATGAAATCCTTTGTGTTCAGTTTGAAATCATTGAAATCTTCTCAAATTTGTTGAAACCTTTCGAAATCGTTTAAAATTTCATTAATGTTTTTAAACCTGGTTTAAATCTTTGAAATTCTTATGAATTCTTTGCAATATTCATGAAATATTTCTGAAATCTTTTATATGCTTTTGAAATCACTGGAATATTTGAAATCTTTTAAAAAGTTTTGAAATCGATAAAAAACTTTGAAATCTGGTGTACTGCACCCTTGCTGAAATCTTTTGAAATCCTGAATTCTTTGAAATATTTGTGAAACCTTTTTGAAATTTTTTGTATTCGTTTAAAGTCATTGGACTATTTGAAATCTTTTAAAATCTTTTTAAAAAATTTGAAATCGTTTAAAATTTTTGAAATGTTTTGAAATCTTTGAAACCTGTTGTACTGCAACCCTTTTTGAAGCATTTGAAATTCTTGAAATATTTTGAAATCCTTACGAATTCTTTGAAAACTTTTTTAACATTCTAAAAAAATTTCAAATCGTTAAAAATCTTTGAAATGTTTGAAATCTGTTATACTGCACCTTTCTTAAAATCTTTGAAATTCTTGAAATCCTAATGAATTCTTTGAAATATTTGCGAAATCTTTTTTATTCTTATGAAATTCACTGAAATATTTAAAACCTTTGTAAAATCGTTAGAAGTATTCTAAAAAAATTTTTAATTTGTTAAAAATCTTTGTAATGATTTGAAATCTTTGAAATCCGGTGTACTGTATCCTTCTTTGAAATTCTTGTATTCTTTGAAGTCTTTATACATTTTTTTAGGAAATACTTAAAATATTCGTGAAATATTTTGTATCATTTTGAAATAATTAAAATATTTGTGAAATCTCCAACAAAATTTTTAAATCGTTTAAAATTTTTAAAATGTTTCGAAATTTGGTTTACTAAACCCTTTAAAAAATTTCTAAAATCCTTGAAATCTTTTGAATATTTTAAAATCTCCTTGAAATCTTTATGAAATGTTCGAAATCTTTGTGCAATTTTTGTGAAATCGTTTGAAATCTTCTAAAATCAGGGTGGCGATTCGGCGGACGATTTCAAATTCCCAGTTTTCCCCGGTCAACTCAAAGTAACATATTTATATTTGCCGCAAAACGCAAACATTTATTTTAATTCATGACGTTCGTTCTAAACATCTTTTAACACAACAGAGCAAAACGTTGCAAAATAAATGAATTTTGAAAAAAATACTTAAATTTTCCACTAAAAAATATCAATTTTTTACAAAAAAATGGAATAGTTTAACTTTCAGTTGAAAAAATTAATTTTCAACCAAAAAAAACGGATTTTCAACACAATAGTTCAATTTTCAACCAAAGTGATGAATTTTCAAATCAAATTATGAATCTTTATCTGGAATAGTTAAATTTTAAACCAAAAAGATAAATTTTCAACTAAAATGATGAATATTTAACTGGAACACTCGAATTTTCAACCAAAAAGACGAATTTTTAAAGAAGATTACATTTTAAATAAAAAGATTAATTTTCTACCCGAAAATACAATTTTTCAACCAAATACATTAACTTTTAAAGAAAGGTTTGAAGTTTTAATAAAAAAGACAAATTTTCAACCAAATAGTTTAATTTTGAACTGAAAAAATAATAATTTTCAATCGAAAATGGAATAGTAACATTTTTAGTTTAAAAAATTATTTGTAAACCAAACATAAGAGTTTTCAACTAAAACAATGAATCTTTAACTGAAATACTTCAATTTTCAAACCAAAAAATTAATGTTTACTAAAAAAAAGATAAATTGTCAACCAAAGCTTTAATAATTAAATTTCAAGTTAAAAAAATTAATGTTTAACCAAACAGATGAATTTTCAACAACAGCTATGGAATTTTCAATTGCAATAAGTTAAATTTTCCGTTAAAAAAATTAGTTTCAACAAAAAAAAAACTAACTTTTAACAACAACAAAAACTAACTTTCAAAATAATAGTTACATTTTCAAACAGTGATGAATTTTCAAATAAAATTGTAAATATTTAACTGCAATAGTTGAATTTCAAACCAGAAAGATGAATTTTCAACTGAAATGATGAATCATTAACTAGAATAATTAAATTTTTGACCAAAAAGATTAATTTTCAACCAAGAAGATTAATTTCTACCAAAAAAGACGAATTTTCAACTAACAAAGATAATTTTTCAACCAAAAATTGAATAATCAAATTTTTAGTCAAAAATGAATGTTCAACCAAAGACATGAATTTTGAACTAAAATTATGAAATATTCAACTGAATTAATAGTTACATTTTCAGTTGAAAAAAAAAATAATTTTCAACCAAAAAACATCCAAAGAAAAAACAAATTTTCAATCAAACAGCTCATTTTTCAACCAAAGAAATGAATTTTTAATTAAAACGATGGATTTTCAACTAAAAAAAAAAAAAATTAATTTTTAACAAAAGAGCTTAACTTTCAACCAAATAATTTTATTTCAAACTTAAAAGATGAATTTTCAACTAAAATAATAAATATTTGACTGGAATACTTGAATTTTTAACCGAAAAGAAGAATTTTTAAACAAGAAGATTAACTTTCAAAGAAAAATAAGATAATTTTTTACCAACAAAAAAATCGATTTTTTAACAAAATACATGAATTTTCATCGGAATAGTTAAATTTTCAATTAAAAATACAAATTTTGATCCAAATTGTGGAATTCCGAACTTGAAAATTTTAATTTTCAACTCAGAATGGAACAGTTAAATTTTCGTTTAAAGAAATTTATTTTCAACCAAACTGGTGAATTTTCAAATAAAATGATGAATCTTCAACTGAAATGATGAATCTTTAACTGGAATAGTTTAATTTTATGCCAAAAAGATGAATTGTCAACCATACATTTTCAAACAAATAGTTTAATTATTAAATGAAAAATATCAATTTTCAACCAAATAGTTGAATTTTCATCAAAAAAAGATAAATTAATTTTTAACAAAAGTTTAACTTTTAACCCAGTAGTTGAGTTTCTAACTAAAAAACGATGAATTCGCAACGAACAATGTAAAAAAAATTTCTATTATAATTCAGAAATATTTCTTCTTTGAAATTCTACTTTTACTCTGAAAACTGCTTGAAGTACTTTTATTACCTAAAATTTATAAGAGGGAACTTTCAAATTGTGACGAATTCTGACTTGAAAGAGGGATTTTTAAAAATTCCTTTCTTCTCAATACGAATTATAATTCCTTTAAAAAATTCCCATTCCATGTAAAACATTCCCTGTTCCAAGTGAAATTATATTTCTTGAATTTTGCTATGATCAGAAGTAAATTCCCGGTTTTTAAATTAAATTCCCGGTCATTTCCCGGTCAATAAAATTCCAGGTCAAGTCACCACCCTGAAAATGTTCTGAAACCTTTTGAAATCTTTGAAATATAATTTGCTTGCGCCCTTTCTAAAATCTTTGAAATCCTTCAAGTTTTTTGAAAGTTTTAAAATCTTTGTAAAATTGTTGTAAAATCTTTGATACCTGGTGTGGCACGCCTTTTGTAAATCTTTGAAATCTTTGTGAAATGATCAAAATCCTTTCAAATATTTAAAAATCTAATTCTAAAGCTGAATTAACATCAAAATTTGTAACTAATAATTTTCATAATTTGCGAGTTGAATATCACAAAAAAATGTATACTTAACCATTCTATATTCGTGAGAAAGAAATTAAAAATTTAAATAATTATTCGCAATATTAAAGTATGTTCATTGCAATCCATAAAATAATTGGTAATCTACAAAAAGTGCATTGAAATCTCTTCATTTATTATGTAATAAACAAAAGATAAATTATAGCTTGATAAATAAAAAACTTTTCAGTAGCAAGATTTCTTCTAAACGAGATTTTTTTTCATAATAGACTAAAAGATTTAAATTACTCTTCGAATTTCAATAAAATAACTGTTTTAAAAGCAAAAAAAAAATTCAAATTCAAGGTTCTCGGGATAAATTTAAGATTTCCAGGTTTTCAAGGTTTAAAAAAAATCGAGGAGAAAAATCCAGGTTTTCAAGGTTTGCAAGGTCGCTGGACACCCTGAGTACAGTACAATTTCAGGTGAAAACGATTGAATTAAAATCGACATAAAAATTTAGATATTCTTACCTATAAAAGATCTCCAGAATAGCCCTCCTGGATTTTATATTTTTTATTGTATTCACATCCTTCTCACATGAAACGGGCAGTCCTGAAACTTAAAATAATATTGGCTTAAAAAATATTGAACACTTATTATAGAAAAATTAATATCTTTTTTTGAAAAAGTCAGATTGCCAAATCATCTACGAGGTAAAACAAAAAACCAAAAACTTCTCAAGAAAACAAAAGACTTGATTTCAAGATGATTAATAGAATTGTGATACTCTCAGTCTCGTCATCTGATATCATCATTCGGTTATTTTTATTCATATTGATAAATTGTTGAAAATAGGTTTGCGGCCTTTTAAAAACTACATCATACTGCAAGGGGAAAATGATTGAAAAATTTAAATTATTGATTTCATTTTACAAGTAAATTAATTAATTAATTTTACAAGAATTTACACTCTTTCCCCCATAGTCCTCTTTTTCCCTTTTTTATAGAATTCCTCTTTTTGTCCCTGTTTTCAAAAAACTTCCCCCTTTTCTCGTTTTTTCGCTTAAATGCGAACTGAATTAACAGAAGCAAATAAGGAAATCCATCGTTTATATTTTTGGTTCAGAATTAATCTCTTTTGATTAAAAATGCTACTATTTCCTTGAAGATTTAACAATTTTGTTGAAAATTCTTTCTTTTTTTTTTGTTTAAAATTAATTTTTTTCCCTGATAATTTAAGTAATCAATTTTTTGTTGAAAATTGATTGTTTTTAGTGATGTGTTTTGTTGTAAATTCGTCTTTTTTGGTAGAACATTAATCTTCCTGATTGAAAATTTAACTCATTTTATTTTTTAATTTCATTTTATTGGTTGAAGATTTGACTAATTTGTTGAAAATTCTTTTTTTTTTTTTAATTAATTTTTGTTAACTGAAAATTTAACCATTCTATTATTGGTTGAAAAATAATCATTTTTAGTTGAAAATTTAACAATATGGAGGTAAATGTATGTATTTTATGTAAAAAATTTAACTTCTTGATTGAAGTTTGAACTATTTAGTTAAAAATTCACTTTATTGGTTGAAGATTTGACTAATTTGTTGAAAATTATTTTTTTAATTAATTGTTTTTAACTGAAAATTTAACCATTCTATTATTGGTTGAAAAATAATCAGTTTTAGTTGTAAATTTAACAACATGGAGGTAAATTTATGTATTTTATGTAAAAAATTTAACTTCTTGATTGAAGGTTGAACTACTTAGTTAAAAATTCACTTTATTGGTTGAAGATTTGACTACTTATCTGAAAATTCTTTTTTTTTTTAATTAATTTTTTTTTAACTGAAAATTTAACCATTCTATTATTGGTCGAAAAATGATCATTTTTAGTTGAAAATGAAACAATATGGAGGTAAATTTATGTATTTTATTTTAAAATCGTCTTTTTGGTAGAAAATTAATCTTCTGGATTATAAATACAACTACTTGGTTGGAATCTGAAGTATTAAAAAAAAATTCATTTTATTAGTTGAAGATCCATCTCTTTGGTTAAAAATTGAACTTTTTTGTTGAAAATTCGATTTTTTTGTTTGTTAAAAATCAATTTTTTCAACTGCAAATGTACTTATAACGCTTTTTATTGGAAACTGATAGTTTTTAAAATTGAACTATTTGGTTTGAAAATTAATTTTCTTGTCGAAAATTCAACTGGTTCGTAGAAAATGCGCCTTTTTGGATTGAAAAATCAATTTTATTGTTGGAAATTCGTCTTTTCGGGTAGAAATTTTAACAATTTGGTTGAAAATTCAACTATTTGGTTAAAATTTTGTTTCTCACTTGACTGAAATATCTTTCCTGGTCTGAAATTCAACTCTGTTGTTGGAAATTCGTCTTTTTTGGGTTGAAAATGTATTTCTTTTGGTAGACATTTTTTTGTTTGTTAAAAATGCAACTGTTTGGTTGACAATTAATCTGTTTTGATTCAGAATTCAACTATTTTTTTGAAAATTCGTCCGTTTTGGTTGAATTCTACGGTTTGTGATTTTAAATTGAAATCGTTTTTGGTTGAAATATCAACTATAACCTTTATCGTTGAGAATTCATCTTTTAGGCTAAATTTAACTGTTCTTTTATTTAAAATTAAAATATTTTTTGTTGTTAAAAACTAATAGTGTGATAAAAATTTAACTATTTTGTTGAAAATTTAACTGTTTTGTTGAACATCCGTCTTTTTTGATAGAAAATTCTTACTTTTGGATTCAAAATTCAACTGTCTTCTAAAAATTTCGTCCATTTGGCTCGAAAATTCAACTAGTTCATTGAAAATTCGTCCCTTTTGCTTCAAGTTCAACTATTTGTTTTATAATTTTTTTAATTCAACCATTTGCTTGAAAATTCATCTTTAAAGGTAGAAAATTGAACTGTGGTTAGAAAGTCAACTATTTTGTTTGAAAATTCACCTTTTTGGCCTAAAAAATCCACGATTTTGACAGGAAATTCTACTATTTGGTTGAAAATTCGTCATTTTTGATAGAAAAGTAATCTTTCTTAGTTGAAAATGAATTTTTTGATGAAAATTCAACTTTTTGGATTGATAATTCAATTTTCTTCTGAAAAATTCTTCTTTTTGGCTGAAGATCAACTTTTTCGTTCAAAATTCGAGTATTTAATTTAAAAATCTACAATTTGGTTGATAATTAAACTGTTTTGTTGAAAATTTAATTATTTGATTGAAAATTCAACTATTTTGTTGAAAACTCATTTTTTTTGGTCAAAAATTCAACCGCTTTGTTGAACATTTGTCTCTTTGGATAGAAAATTCATTTTTTTTCGTAGAGAAGTCATCTTTCTTGATTGAAAATTCAATTGTCTCTAAAAAAAACGTCTTTTGGCTTCTGGATAGAAAATTAATCTTTTTTTTTTATGTAAAACTATTTTTGGTTGAAGTTTAATATTTTTTTAAATAAAAATTCGACCATTTGGTTAAAAATTCAACTATTTGATTGCAAAATTAATTGTTTTGTTTTTGGCTTAAAATCCTAGGAATTTTAATGGAAAATTCAACTATTTGTTTAAAAATGCAACTATTTTGTTAAAAATTCGACCCTTTTGCTTGCAATTTCATCTATGTGTTTTTAAATTCGACAGTTTGGTTGAGAATTTTTTTTACTTTTAATTATTTTGTTGAAAATCCATCTTTCTTGGTTGAAAATTCCACTGTTTTCTAAAATAGACCGTCTTTTTGGCGAAGATTAAACCATTTGGTCAAAAACGCAACTGTTTGTGGTTGAAGTTAATTCTTTTTTGTTTCAAAATTCAACCAATTTATTGAAATTTCGTCTTTAGGGTGAAAGTTCAACTATTTGGTTGAAAAGGCATCTTTCTTGATTGAAAATTGGTTTTTAGCTTAAACCCCGAATTTGTTCACATTAAAAATTAATCTTATACATTAATTTTGTTAAAAAGAATTGATTCTCCTACTCTTCACCTATTTCTGTGAAAATCACCCTATTTCCGTGAGGTAATTTTTGAACCACCCCTTTAATTAAAATTTATTCTTACCTATAAAAGATCTCCAGGTCATTAGAATTATCATGTCTTTAATTTAAATGTTCTCCCAGACTTGGTTCACCTTCATCAGTTTTATATTGTCTTCTTAATAATCTTATTTTCTCAAATCATGGATTGTGGGAATAACACTCACTGAGCTCTCCTAGAAAAATGCTGTATCCTACAAAAATAAAAAACGGTTGGATATTTTACAGAGGAAAATTGAAAACTTTGGATTCAATTATAAACTCAACAAACCTGAAACAACTTGGAGAGCTTGATCCTCAACAATTTTCAAAATTAGCATCCAAAGAGATTTCGTCTGTTTTTTAAATACTTGGAAACACAATGAAGAAATTGTTATCGAGAGAGAGAACAAGGCCTTCAGCAAAATTTCTAAAGTGCAAAGTACGAAGCAAAAAACTTTATAAGAATTTGTCATCAGATGCAAATCTTCAGAATGCCGTCTTCTTCTTGGAATTCGAGCACCAGTTTCTTTAACTCTTGCTGCACGCCCAAGTCTCATTCCCGCTCGCAACATGTTCATTTTTTTCGAGAATCAACTTTGTAACGAAAAAATTAAGCCCCCAGCACATTTTCTACAAGAAAAATTGCTTGAAAAATCTTTAATAAATAATTAACAACAAATTGATGACGAGAGTAACCTTCTCCAGCAAAGGGTTTGACACGAATGAGGACAAATATTTCCACGTCATTTTCTCGGCTATTATTATCACTTTGCATCGAAGCATGTGATTCTTGTTTTAAATCGATTCTGGTGATAAAAGTGGAAAAGGCCTTATTTTTATCAATCAGGAATTAGAAACAATTTAATTCTTTTAAAATCAGAGTCGGGGTGTCTACAAAACTGATGATTTTAAAATCCCGGTCAAGAGTTCAGTTTATTTTAAAATTTTCAAAAAGATTTCTGATTTGGAACAGGAAATTATGGAAAATTATAATTCTTTACGGAAATTCCCTGTTCCAGGGCATAATTACTTTTATTTCTCCAAATTTCCTGTTCCAATTCAGAATTATATTTATTTAGAACATTCTCTGAAATCAGAAATATTTTTCTTTTTTATCTTTTTCTGAAATTTGGAAGTGGAAAGATTCAAATTCTGGCAAATTTTTATTTGCAAAAAAAGAATGTTTAAAATCGAACTAATTCTGATTTGAAACAAAGAATTTTTTAAAAGAAGATTGCCTGTTCCAAGTCAAAATTACAATTCTTTACGAAATTCCCTGTTCCAAGTCAGAATTATATTTATTTACAAAATATTCTATTATAATTCAGAAATATATAACGTCTTGTCCAAAATTTAGAAGATGATTTTAGAACAAGGATTTCTCAAAACTTGGGGAATTTCGACTTGGAACAGGAATTGTTTTTGTACATGCTTTTTTTACAAATAGGAATTGTAATTCCCTGTTCCAAGTCAAACCTATATATATTTATAAAATTTTCTGTGATAATTCAGAAATATATTTCGGTAGTTTTTACGAATTCTGACTTGGAACAGGAATATTTTTCAATTCCCCTCTTCTAAATTAGAATTAAAATTGTTTTAAAAAAACTCTAGCAAATTTTTATTTGAAAAAAAAAGAATTTTGAAAATCAAAACTAATTCTGATTTGGAGCAAAGAATTTTTCAAAATCTGACTAATTCTGACTTGGAACAGGGACTTTTTTTAATTTCCTTCTTCTGAATCAGAATTCAAGGTCTTTACAAAAATTCCCGTCCCATGTCAAAATTATATTTACAAAATTACTCTCTTTTTCCAAAATTTGGAAAAGGGTAGTTTAAAATTTGGGCGAATTCTGACTTGAAAAAGGAATTTGTAAAAAAAAATTCATGATAAAATTCTTTTCAAAAATTGCCGTTCCATGTCAGAATTATATTTATTTACAACATTTTCTATTCGAATTCAGAAATATTCTCCCTTTTTCCGAAATTTGTAAGAGGGTCGTTTTGACGAATTCTGACTTGGAACAGAGATTTTTTGCATTTACTTCATATATATAAATCAAAATTCTTTTAAAAAATTTCTGTTCCATGTCAGAATTAATTACATTTATTTACAAAATTTTCTTTTATTATTCAGAAATATAGTAAATCCCTTTTTCTCAAATTTGGAAGAGGAAAGTTTAAAACTCTAGCAAATTTTTTTTTGCAAAAAAAAAAGAACTTTGAAAACCAAAACTAATTCTGATTTGGAGCAAAGAATTTTTCGAAATCTGACTAATTCTGACTTGGAGCAGGGACTTTTTTCAATGTCCTTCTTCTGAATCAGAATTCAAATTCTTTAAAAAAATTCCCGTCCCATGTGAAAATTATATTTATTTACAAAATTACTCTTTCAAAAATTTGGAAAAGGGTAGTTTAAAATTTGGGCGAATTCTGACTTGAAAAAGGAATTTGTAAAAAGAAATTCATGTTAAAATTCTTTTCAAAAATTCCCGTTCCATGTCAGAATTATATTTATTTACAACATGTTCTATTCGAATTCAGAAATAGTCTCCCATTTTCCAAAATTTGGAAGAGGGTAGTTTTGACGAATTCTGACTTGGGACAGAGACTTTTTTGATTTTCTTCATATATATAAATCAAAATTCTCTTCTAAAATTTCTGTTCCATGTCAGAATTAATTACATTTATTTACCAAATTTTCTTTTATAATTCAGAAATATAGTAAATCCCTTCTTCTCAAAATTGGAAAAGGGAAGTTTAAAACTCTAGGAAATTTTTATTTGCAAAAAAAAAAGAATTTTGAAAACAAAAACTAATTCTGATTTGGAGCAAAGCATTTTCAAAATCTGACTAATTCTGACTTGGAACGGGGGACTTTTTTAAATTTCCTTCTTCTGAATCAGAATTGAAATTCTTTTAAAAAATCCCCGTCCCATGTCAAAATCATATTTATTTACAAAATTACTCTCTTTTTCCAAAATTTGGAAAAGGATAGTTTAAAATTTGGGCGAATTCTGACTTGAAAAAGGAATTTGTAAACAATACTTTATGCTAAAATTCTTTTAAAAAATTGTCAGAATTATATTTATTTACAACATTTATGTATTCGAATTCAGAAATAGTCTCCCTTTTTCCAAAATTTGGAAGAGGGTAGTTTTGACGAATTCTGACTTTGAACAGAGATTTTTTTGATTTTCTTCATATGTATAATTCAAAATTCTTTTCAAAAATTCCTGTTCCACGCCAGAATTAATTACATTCATTTACAACATTTTATATTATAATTCAGAAATAAAGTAAATCCCTTCTTCTCGCATTTGGAAGAGGGAACTTTAAAACTCTAGGAAATTTTTATTTGCAAAAAAAAAAAAGAATTTTGAAAACAAAAACTAATTCTGATTTGGAGCAAAGCATTTTCAAAATCTGACTAATTCTGACTTGGAACGGGGACTTTTTTAAATTTCCTTCTTCTGAATCAGAATTCAAATTCTTTAAAAAAAATTCCCGTTCCATGTCAGAATTATATTTATTTACAACATTTTCTATTCGAATTCAGAAAGTGTCTCCCTTTTTCCAAAATTTGGAAGAGGGTAGTTTTGACGAATTCTTACTTGGAACAGAGATTTTTTTGATTTTCTTCATATATATAAATCAAAATTCTTTTTAAAAAATCCTGTTCCATGTCACAATTAATTACATTTATTTACAAAATTTTCTATTTTAATTCAGAAATATAGTAAATCCCTTTTTCTCAAATTTGGAAGAGGGGTTTAAAATTCTAGCAAATTTTTATTTGCAAAAAAAAAAGAATTTTGAAAACCAAAACTAATTCTGATTTGGAGCAAAGAATTTTCAAAATCTAATTCTGAATTGGAACGGGGACTTTTTTAAATTCCCTTCTTCTGAATCAGAATTTAAATTCTTTTCAAAAATCCCCGCCCCATGTCAAAATTATATTTATTTACAAAACTACTCTCTTTTTCCAAAATTTGGGAAAGGGCAGTTTAAAATTTGAGCGAATTCTGACTTGAAAAAGTAATTTGTAAACAAATTTTCATGTTAAAATTCTTTTCAAAAAATCCTGTTCCATGCCAGAATTATATTTATTTACAACATGTTCTATTCGAATTCAGAAATAG
>CAKNYM010051668.1:206902-236036 GCA_932195095.1 Andricus curvator | reverse complement strand
GGACAGAGACTTTTTTGATTTTCTTCATATATATAAATCAAAATTCTTTTAAAAAAATCCTGTTCCATGTCACAATTAATTACATTTATTAACAACATTTTCTTTTATAACTCAGAAATATATTAACTCCCTTTTTCTCAAATTTGGAAAAGGGAACTTTAAAACTCTAGCAACTTCCTATTTACAAAAAAAAAAAATTTTGAAAACAAAAACTAATTCTGATTTGGAGCAAAGCATTTTCAAAATCTGATTAATTCTGACTTGGAACGGGGACTTTTTTAAATTTCCTTCTTCTGAATCAGAATTCAAATTCTTTTCAAAAATTCCCGTCCCATGTGAAAATTATATTTATTTACAATATTACTCTCTTTTTCCAAAATTTGGAAAAGGGTACTTTAAAATTTGGGCGAATTCTGACTTGAAAAAGGAATTTGTAAACAGAACTTTATGCTAAAATTCTTTTAAAAAATTGTCAGAATTATATTTATTTACAAAATTTATGTATTCGAATTCAGAAATAGTGTCTCCCTTTTTCCAAAATTTGGAAGAGTGTTTTGACGAATTCTGACTTGGAACAGAGATTTTTTTTATTTTCTTCATATATATAAATCAAAATTCTTTTAAAAAATTTCTGTTCCATGTCAGAATTAATTACATTTACAAAATTTTCTTTTATTATTCAGAAATATAGTAAATCCCTTTTTCTCAAATTTGGAAGAGGGAAGCTTCAAACACTAGCAAATTTTTATTTGCGAAAAAAAAAAGAATTTTGAAAATCAAAACTAATTCTGATTTGGAGCAAAGAATTTTCAAAATCTGACAATTCTGACTTGGAACACGGACTTTTTTAAATTTCCTTCTTCTAAATCAGAATTCAAATTCTTTTAAAAAATCCCCGCCCCATGTCAAAATTATATTTATTTACAAAACTACTCTCTTTTTCAAAAATTTGGGAAAGGGCAGTTTAAAATTTGAGCGAATTCTGACTTGAAAAAGGAATTTGTAAACGAATTTTCATGTTAAAATTCTTTTCAAAAATTCCCGTTCCATGTCAGAATTATATTTATTTACAACATGTTCTATTCGAATTTAGAAATAGTGTCTCCCTTTTTCAAAAATTTTGAAAAGGGTAGTTTTGACGAATTCTGACTTGGAACAGATATTTTTTTTGATTTTCTTCACACACACACATATATATATATATATATATATATATATATATATAAATCAAAATTCTTTTCAAAAATTCCTGTTCCATGTCAGAATTAATTACATTTATTTACAACATTTTCTATTATAATTCAGAAATATATTAACTCTCTTTTTCCAAAATT
This sequence comes from Andricus curvator, assembly GCA_932195095.1. Taxonomy (NCBI): domain Eukaryota; kingdom Metazoa; phylum Arthropoda; class Insecta; order Hymenoptera; family Cynipidae; genus Andricus; species Andricus curvator. The sequence goes on along the minus strand of CAKNYM010051668.1, from coordinate 234,702 downwards.
TGGGAAAAGGAAGGATACATTTTGACGAATTCTGACCTTGAAAGGGGATTTTTTTAATTCACTTCTTCTAAATCAGAATTTAAATTCCTTTCAAAAAATCCCGTTCTATGTCAAAATGTCTCTGTGCCAAGTCAAATTATAATTCTTATATTATAAAATCCCCTGTCCCAAAGTAAAAATTATAATTCTTTGTCGAAATTGCATATCCCAAAGTCAAAATACTAATTATTTACGGGAATTTCCTATCGCATTGGTCAAAATTATATTTCTTTACTGAAAATCCATGTCCCAAATCCAAAATTATAATTCTTTACTAAAATTGCCTAAAATACACGGTCATTTCCCGGCTATCCCGATTTCCCGGTCAGGTATTCACTCTAAAAGTCCAAATTTTTTCCGAAAAACGCAACATAAAAACCACATTTAAAACGAAATAAAATAGCAAAGCTTGAAAAGAGCCAACTTTGAAATACGAATGGGTTTATTTATTAAATTTGCATCAGTACAGAAGACCTAATAAATCACAAAGGAACATCACGTATTGCGCATAAATACAAAATAATATCTTCTACTCCTCACTTCATGAAAACAATTACGATTACTTTCTGTGTAAAAAAAAACGATACATACGATTTTCATGTGTAATTATCGAAAATCCTCGAACGAGAAATGACCAATTCCTATACCGATTCTAAATTATTCTCTTCCCGTTCCAGGATATTCGAACTTTAATTATGCACTTCTTTATAATTCATAATGAATACTTTCCTTATATAAGACATGTCATTCAAAAATGACGACTAGCATCTCGAGTCTTTTAAAATTAGTAAGAGAAATAAACGTCCGTTTCTTTGAAAGAAACTAATTTGAAAATTTAAATCCCTCCCTTAAAACCTAGACTTGTTCTCTAATAAAAAAATCTTGTCAAATCAGCAAAAATTGCTTTACCAGGTAAAATAAAATTTCAATCTCAGTGAAGCTTTGTCCAAATAATGATAAAAGAAAATTTGAGTCCTAAGTTTGATCTGTCCTACGAATTTTTAAAGTCAGCTTCGAGAGGTTTCTAGTAGGAAATTACGCTTATACATTCAGCAACGAGATTGAATAATGGAAATGGCTAATTTTCAAGTAGAAATGAAAACAAAAAAGAAGAACAGAGAAAACGTAAAATAGAATCATCACCACATTTTCAATCAGCGCTCGTAATTTTAATAGGAACATACATTTCAAAAAATATCGTGATTTCAAACACGATTTGGGCTGAAAACTAAAATTGTTATTAATTATCAATTAGTAAAACACGACAGCATTCAATTTTAGTTTTGCATTGAGCTAGAAAATTGACACATTTTCTAATAACTAGTTTAAAACAAAAAGCTGTCAAATAGCAATACTAATCATGATCGCGCGTTTGCGAAAAATCCTTTGAAAAAGAGAGATGTTAAAACCAAGAAAAATTACCACGATCAAAAAAAGTCACATCTTCATTATCAAAGTCAGATTTTTCGAAAACGCAAAAAATCCCACCGGTTTTTTTTTTGTAACTGTGTTACTGTGTGTGTGGCCAGCAGGACAAAAATTCGTCCCTTACTGCCCGCAGATTTCCTGTAATGGTCTTAAAAAAAGGAAACGTCCGAATGAAATACACGTTTGGTTTATTCAATGAAAGTTGGAAAATACAAGAGGAGAACAATACACCGTGTCGAAGAAACCTTGTCGATGACACGAACAAGTTTTCAACTATTAATTATCAATTATCAACGATTATTTTAATATTTTTGCAAAGGGCTTTCAACTAATAGTAACGTCAAATTGATAGGAATTGTTCGCGTTTTAAAATTATATATGAAATCTCGGTGAACGTCAAAAAACTCAGAAGCTGGATCTAAAAAAAGTCTTGCAAAGTTTTGCAGAGTGAAACATGCTAATTAGTCTCTATCGTCGAATCTTACTAGAGCAAACGTTTCTTTTTTTTTCGTTTCTGTACGACTACACACACAACATACACATGGAGTTTCGATACAAATGGTCTCTACATTTTTAGCTTCAAAACTTACAAATCTTCGCAGCTCATTTCCCTCGGAATTCACTCCCTTCGTACCAGAATTGTAAAGTATAGCTAAATATGTAATCCAAACTACCCAATGCATTCTATCAATTCATTCGAAGAAATCCTAGAGCTATTGAATCGAGTCAATGGCCTGTTTTAAAAGATCACGGAAAATGAGTTACTTTCAATTTATGCTTCCAAACTCTAGTTTCAAATCAGTTTTAAAAGTTGTTTATTTATTCATTTATTTAAAAACTGCTTCTTTAGATTTAAAAACGGTTTCTTTCATATAGAATCGATATCGATTCTTCGAGATCATTGGATTCTCCTGATCTGAGCGAACAAGCCATTGAGTCGAGGAAAATTCTTTTTTCTTACGGTAGATAAGTTATACTTAATCAGTAAATTGAATGTTTTGGTAGGATCTACTTAGAATCCGTCTCCATCTTGATTTCCTCGGCTTTCTTGTCCTTCTTGGAGGCCTCGTTGTCGGTTCCCTCGCCGTTGCTATTGTCGCGTCTTCGTTTGCGAGCGAAACGTCCCTTGTATTTTGGTGGCGGAAGTTGTTCCATGCCGAGGACTTTGTGGATTTGGCGGAAAGCCACTAACCTGAGTGCATGCTGGGCCGAAGCAGTGATGTCTTCTCTTTGTTGAGCCGTCATGGTTCCTATTGCATCGATTGGATCCTTTTCACAAGGATCGGACAATCCTGGAAGTAAAGAGCCTTTTTTGAAAGGACAGTCATTGTTTATTCAAGTTCAAATTGAGATTTTTTATTGGGGGAGTCAGCTTTGCCAAATCATCTGCGAGATATCACAAAAAAACTAAAAACGTCTCGAGAAAACAAAAGACTTGATTTCAAGATAGTAAATAGTATTGCGATACTTTCAGTCTCGTCATCTGATGTCATCATTCAGTTTGGGATTTACAGGGATCACAGTGGGTCAGCAGTTAATTGTATAGGGAAAGTAGGAGAATTTTCCTTCGAAAAAAGATAATATTTCAATAAAAAGGGCTCGGATCGACTGGAAGGCTTTAAAAAAGTCGCATCAAAATTTAAAAGATATAGAAAAAAGCTGTTTCAGGCACTGAATGACTGAAAGAATAACTTTAGTTGTTTATGAATATAGAGCACATAATTCTCATTGATTTTTAAATATTCTTTGCACAATCAAAATAAACTTTAAAGTTAAAACAATGATTTAACAATAGTCAATTCAGCTTGAAGGATTCTGAATCTGGGTTTGCAACATTGAGGAATTCTGAATCTGGGTTTAAAATATTAAAGAATTCTGAATCTGGCTTCAAAATATTGGATTCTGAATCTGCGCTGAATGACTGAAAGAATAACTTTAGTTGTTTAGGAATATAGAGTAAATAATGCTCATTGATTTTCAAAATATTCTTTCCACAGTCAAAATAAACTTTAAAGTTATAACAATTTTTAAAAAAGTCGTTCAGCTCGAAGGATTCTGAATCTGGGTTTACAAGAATGAAGAATTCTGAATCTGTGTTTAAAATATTGAAGAATTCTGAATCTAGGTTTAAAATATTGAAGAATTCTGAATCTGTGTTTAAAATATTGCAGAATTCTGAATCCTGGTTTCAAATATTGAAGCATTCTGAATCTGGGTTTATATATATTAAAGGATTCTGAATCTGAGTATAAAATATTGAAGAGTTCTGACTCTGGATTTAAAAATATTAAAGAATTATTAACTGGGTTTGAAATATTGAAGAATTCTGAATCGGGTTAAAATATTTCTTTCTGAACTGTTAAACTTGTTAACTTGGATTATTTTTAAATGAGAGAAGTTTGTAGATTGATATTACTTAAAAATTAAGGTAAAAACAGGGGAAATAGGTCGAGTTTTCACAAAAATGAGGGAATAAATTCTTTTAAATAAAATTAATACAGAAAGAGTTGAGTTTTCAAGTTAAAAAATCGAACGTTTTAGAAAGCAGTTGACTTTTAAACAAGAAAGATCAACCCAGAAGGATGAATTTTCAAGTAGGTAGTTGAATTTAAAAGCAAATTTTTTTTTAAGCAAAAAGATTAATTTTTAATTCATAAGGGTGAATTTTCTATCCAAAAAGATGTCAAAAAAAAAACAATAGTTAAATTTTCAAACTAAAAAGACGAATTGTTTATAAGACAGTTGAATTATCAGCCTGAGATTTTAAATCTTCAAGAAATAGATCGTGTTCAAACAACATGAATTTTTAACCCAATAGTTAAAATTTCAAAAAGAACAAATTAATTTTTATCCAAATAATCGAATTTTTAACCAAAAAGAATTAACTTTCAACAAAAATAGTTGAATTTTCCTATTAGGTTCTATTAATTCACTTCGAATTTAAATGGAAAAAAAACACGAGAAAAAGGGAAAGTTTCTTAAAAACAGAGGAAAAAAATGAATTCTTGAAAAAACGGAAATGGGGGAAAGAGTGTGAAGTATGTAACTGAATTTGAAATAATTCGATTTTAAACGTTTTCGACTTTAAAATGTCCAACTTTTAAGCTTTGCAATTTGAAAAAATTAAAACTTTGAATGCGGATACACGTGATTAGAAAATGTTCAATTTCAAACGCTAATAATTTAAATTTATTTAAAGCATAAAGCTTTAATGAAAAAATATTCCATTTTTGATGTTCTCAACTAAAATGGCACCATTTTTTAGTTTTGAATTTTTAAAGTTTTATTGTGATCATAATTGAAACTATCGATTAGTCGCATTTTTCTTCAAAAAGTCTATAAAAAATCGCATTAAAAAAAAAAATCGCACGATCCGAGCCCTGAAAACAGGAAAAATTTTTTCTTTCAGAAATACCAGCGTAATGAACAAAAATTAATAAATGCAGCACTTTTATAAGAAACTATAAATTTTATTAAATTTAATATTAATATTTTTTGTTATATATTGATTTATTTTTATTTGAAGTCAAATAATTTTTGATTAAAATAACAGATTTAAATATTGTAAATATTGTTTGAAATATAATCAATTTTTTATTAAAAATAGCAATTTTAGACGAAAATTCTAACATAACAAATTATTTAAGATTGTAAATCTTCTTTTAAAAACGTGAACATGACCTAAAATTTTTCAAAAATTTGATCTTTACCTCGAAATCTAATGATTTTTTAAATTAAAACTACAGGTTTCCGATATAAAACGCCAACTCTGAATAATAATATACAGAAAAATGATAATCTGAAATTTTTTATGATTTTTTAAATTAAAAATACCAATTTTTGACACAAATCATTAACATTTAATGGTTTTTATTTAAAATAAACGATTTCCAATTACATTTCCAGTTAAAATAGCTGGCAAACTTACAGTTTTACAAATTTACAACAATTTTAAATCTTCTTTGAAATCTGACGATTTTTTACTTAAAATAACGTAAATTATTGAAAATTTTTTAATCTTCGCAATCTAATAACTTTTTTAATTAAAAGTATCATTTTCCGATTTAAAAAGCTAAAATAACCTTAAATTGTTCAACGTTAGAAATCTTCAGGATTTTTGTTTAAAATGTTAATTTACGGTGAAAAAAAAACTAACAAAATCTAAATTTTTTTCAAATTTTAAGTTTCCTTCGAAACTTTCTGATTTGATATATTTTTTATACTAATTTTCAGCGAAAAGCACTAAAATAAAACATGTATAATATTTTCAATAATTTATTACACAATTTGAAAGTTTAAATTTAACCAATCAGGTTTTTAAGAGCAAAAATTGCGAGACTTTCAAGACATATCGATATACATAGGGGAGACCACCCTACAGTAGATAATGATCCTACAGTAGATAATCACTAATTAAAAATAATAATGGATGTTAAATAATTAATTAAATATAATTAATAGTTAAGACACAATACGTGTTATTATATTAAAATTATAATTAATTATTTAACTCATATTTGTGCTTATAATTAAGTATTATCTACTGTAGTATCATTATCTACTGTAGGGTGGTCTCCCCTACCTCTTTTTTATATAGGAGAATAAAAAAAACTCTTTATAAACTAAATGCTATAAGAACTGATAATATTTTTTCTTCTTAAAAAAAGGGAAAACATTGATACAATTCTTAAATCTAGGGTTTATAGGGGATTTTCAGAAAAATGGGGGAATAGGGGACTGTGATCCCTGGATTAACTTCAGTTTTAGATAAAGGATAATTTTTTTTTCAAATAAATGAGTAATTTTTTTTTTGAGAGATCTTACCTGGTCCTCCAGGGAGCAGAATTCCTCCTGCCACACATTCTAGCAGTCGTCTTAAAGCTTCTCCTGGACTAAGTGGCCCGCCAGCGGTGCTGATCACCTTCTCAGTCAACAGCTCCAACGCCTGGAATCAAAATTTCGTTAAGTATATTCTAATGAAGCTCTCTATTTCTTAATTTATTGATAATGAATTTTCGAAGAATTGAAATTCGAAGGCTTCACTGAAAATGTTTCTACTCTTTATTTAAAATTTTAAATAATTAATTTTACCATTTTTGAACTCAACGTTATAAAATTCAAGATAAAGTTTAACAAATTTAAATTAGAAGCGATATATATCTGGAAACTTTCAGTTTAAATTTAAATACTTGTAACTTTAAATTTGTTAAAGCTAAAAATTTGTACACAGCCTTCAGATTCCGAACCACAAAAATTGAAATATTTACAAAATTTCTTTCTTTATAAAATTCTTTTCCGGGTTATATTAGATTCTCAAATTCAAACTTTCGAAACTAATCAATTTATAAATTGACGTACTCAAAAAAGAATATCTAAATTTACAAACGCTCCTAACTTGCGAAACAATTTTAAATTTCAAGCATTTAAAATAAAAAATGTATCAAGGACTTGAAACAGAAAAATAATAATTCAAAAGTTTATTCAAAATTAAAACATTTAAAAATTCAACAATTGTTTATTTAGATAAAAATTCACAATTTTAGAACAATCAAAATTGAAAAAGAAACACCTAACATTTTTAACTATTAAGACTTTTAGTCTGACACAAGACAATTTACAAGACTGATTTATGAATTAACAATATTTCAATTATTCAATTTTGAAAGTTTTCAATTTATTTATTTAAATTCTAAGGCAATCAATTCAAAATTGTACAATTTTAAAACGGACAATTTTCAATGCTTGAACTAGGAATTGTACAATTTGAACCAAAAGATGTTGAATTTCCCAACATAAGAATTGTTCTGCATATTCTGAAAGCTTTTTATTTAAAATTGCTCCTTAAGCTTTGAGACATTTTTATAACTTTGGCGGATTCAATTAAAAATTATTCAATGTAACAATTTATTATATTTTTATTCATACGAATTGTCAATTTACCTTATTTTTATTTTACCGAATTACCATTTTATATAATTTTCATTTTTCCGAATTATCATAACATTTTTATTTTTCGCGAATTTCTATTTGGCATAATTTTTATAGCTGGGGACGTAGAGGAAATTATGAGAAATGGGGGCTGGGGACATAGAGAAATGAGGGCTGTGGTCGTAGAGGAAATGATGGAAAATGAGGGCTGGGGACGTAGAGGAAATGATGGGAAATGAGGGCTGGGGACGTAGAGGAAATTAGGGCTGAGGATGTAGAGGAAAATATGAGAAATGAGGGCTGGGACGTAGAGAAAATGATAGGAAATTAAGGATGAGGACTAGGGAAAGTGAAGGCTGGGGACGTAGATGAAATGATGGGAAAAGAGGGCTGAGGATGTAGAGGAAATTATGAGAAAAGAGGGCTGACGATGTAGAGGAAATTATGAGAAATGAGGACTGGGACGTAGAGGAAATTATGGGAAATGAGGGCTGGGAAGTAGAGAAAATGATAGGAAATAAGGGTGGGGACTAGGGAAAGTGAAGGCTGGGGACGTAGAGGAAATGATAGTAAATGAGGGCTGGAGAGGTAGAGGAAATGATGGCAAATGAGGCCTGGGTACGTAAAGAAATGAGGGCTGTGGACGTAGAGGAAATTATGGGAAATGAGGGCTGAGGACGTAGGGGGAATGATGGGAAATCAAGGCTTGGGACGCAGAGGAAATGATGGGAAATGAAGGCTGAGGACGTAGGGGAAATCATGGTAAATGAAGGCTGGGGACGTAGAGGAAATGAAGGGAAATGATGGCTAAGACGCAGAAGAAATGATAAGAAATGAAGGCTGCGGGCGTAGGGGAAATGAAGGCTGGGCACGTAGAGGAAATGATGGTACATGAGGGCTGGGCACGTAGAGGAAATGATGGTAAATGAGGGCTGGGGACGTAGAGGAAATGATGGGAAATGGGGGCTGAGGATGTAGAGGAATGAGGGCTGTGGACGTACAGGAAATTATGGGAAATTAAGGCTGAGGACGTAGGGGAAATGATGGTAAATGAAGGCTGGACACATAGAGGAAATTGTGGGAAATGAGGGCTGAGGATGTAGAGGAAATTATGGGAAATGAGGACTGGGACGTAGAAGAAATGATAAGAAATGAAGGCTGGGGACGTAGAGGAAATGAGGGCTGTGGAAGTAGAGAAAATGATGGTAAATGAGGGCTGGGGACGTAGAGGAAATTATGGGAAATGAGGACTGGGACGTAGAGAAAATTATAAGAAATGAAAGCTGGGGACACAGAGGAATGAGGGCTGTGGGCGTAGAGGAAATTATGGGAAATGAGGGCTGGGGACGTAGAGGAAATGATGGGAAATGAGGGCTGGGACGTAGAGAAAATGAGGGCTGAGGTCGTAGGGGAATTGATGGGAAATCAAGGCTGAGGACGTAGGTGAAATTATGGGGAAATGAGGGCTGGGGACGTAGAGGAAATGATGGGCAATTCGCGGCTGGATACGTCGGGGAATTAAGGGAGGGAAAGTATGTGAGGGAAGATTCAAACAACTTAATTAACGTTTTAATAGGCTACAAAATCCTTTTTTGCAGGCACGCAGCGCCCACTTTTACTAATATTTTGAGTGTCAATTTGAAATAATTCAGCTAAAATAAAAAATGACACAATCCTCGAATAAATAAAATGATAAAATATACCAACCCATGAGTTCAATGGTCCCCAAGTTGGAACACGGTTGCACAGATCACGCATTATGCGTATAACCATTACGCAGCTCTGCAATGAGGTTGCTCTAGCCTGTTAGGAATACAAAAAATGTCTTACACAAAACGTCATTGTACCTTGCATTAACTAACTAAATCCCTCGACGATTTCACCAATTATCAACCTAAGCTAACCTTCGTTTGCTTTGTGTGGGCTTTAGCTAACCTTCCAGCCTCGTGCCTAAATTTTTTAAATACCTAGCCCATATCAATTTTACCGGGTGTTTATTACCATTAACGCGACTCAACCAAATACCTATCATTATCAACAAATGGACAAAGTGCAACTCTTAAAACTTTGTACAGAAACACTTCGAACTTTACTTTTTTCCAATTTCTCATTTTTTTACAAAATTTATAAAACAAATAAAAAGAAACACCCGGTATACTCATGACACCACTGTGTACTTGTGCTTGTCTGTCTCTTATTTTTATTCTGCGCTCTATGGCACACGTCTTGATACGTAAAAAGAAAACTAAAGTTCTTCAGAAATATATCTCGACAATATTATTTTGTTCATTACAACCAATATGTATGTAGCATTAGAAATTCAGTCAGTGCTGGCAAATTAACAATCTCCTTGAAAAAAATATTGCTTACCACAGGGATCACAGCGGTTCAATAGTTCCATTTTAGGTAAAAAAAGGTGATTTTTGTAGAAAAAAGGGGGATTATAAGGGGATTTAATTTATTATTAAAAACTTATATAATACGGGATAACATTTTTGTTTAGCCAGCCTTGAAACATCCATTGGACACTTCAGCATTTTCAAAATGAATTTTTAGCATTAGATAGATTTTAATTGTTTATTGACATCAATTTTTTATACTTGAATTCGAACTGAATTATTAAAAACCAATAAGAAAATTTAATTATTTGATATAAAATTCAATTATTTGGTTTAAAGTTGAATTATGCTGTGGAAAATTTGTCTTTTTTTGACGAATTTAATTATTTTTATTTAAAATAAAAATATTTTTTTGGTTGAAATATGAACTATTATCTTTTCCGGTCAGGAATCATCTTTCATGGTTGTTGACCATTTTATTAACTAGGTTGAAGATTTACCTTTTTTTTTTGGTTGAAATTCCACTACTTTGTAAAAAATTCGTATTTTTGGCTTCACAATAATTTTTGTTGTTGAAAATGTAACTATTTTGTTGAATTTGAAAATTCAACTATTTTGTTACAAGACTATATATTTGGAAATTAATTTTTTTGTTGAAAATTCATATTTTAGGGTTCAAAATTCGAATGTTTTGTAGACAGTTCGTCTATTTGGCTTGAAAATTCAACAAATTGTTAGATTTTTTTTTCTCGACTGAAAATGCTTTTTTGGTTGGAAAATAAACTATTTTGTTGAAAATTCGTATTTTTTGGATAAATTTAAATTCTTTTGACTTAAAATTAAAATCTTTCTTGTTTGAAATATCAAGTGTTACACTTTTCGTAGAAAAGTTATTTTTCATGGTTGAAAATTTAAGTAATTGTTTGAAAATTTAATTATTTTGTTGAAAAATCAACAATTTTGTAAAAAACTCATCTTTTTCGTTTGAAAATCCTCGTTTATGGAAAATTAATTTTTTTTTTTTTGAAAATTCACATTGAATTCAATTTTTAAAAATTTTAAATTAACGTCTTTTTGGGTTAAAATATCACATTTTACATTTATCGCTGAGAATTAATCTTTTTTGAATGACATTTTTTTCTGTTAAAAAAATATGCTTCGTTGAAAATGCATCTTTTTGGTTGAGAATTCATCTAGTGTCTTCAATAATTTGGTTGATAAATCAACTTTCTGTTGAAAATTCGTCTTTTTTATTAATTAAACTATTTTTTATTTAAAATTAAAAGCTTTGTTAGTAGAAAATTAATATTCTTGGTTAAAAATTAATCTTTTTCAGAATTATACTTAAAGCGTTTAAAAATGAATTTAATATAGTATACACATTAATATTATTTCAAAGAATTTATTCCCCATTTTCGTCAAAAATCTCCTATTTCCCATGTTTTTAGAGAATTTTGTCCTGTGAAAGCCAGTTACCTCTAAAAACTTTTTTTATTTTTTTTTTATTTAGCAACTACTGGATTGATTTTTTGAGTTTACTTTCTCGATTGAATCGTAAGCCATTTCTTCGCCATCAAGAAAATTATCAAATAAATCATTTCGGAAATATTTGAAATTGCATCATCAAAAAGAATCTCTTTCAAACTTGTTTTCTAATTTCTGTTGATGATTCTTAAAAAATTAATCGAGGAAAATTGGGACAAAATTCTCGATTTTAGACGTTTTTCTTTTCAAATATAATGGGGTAAAAAAGGTACGGACTGTGATCCCTGTTAGCAATTCAAATACTTGTTTGCTACTTGATTAAAATGCGCAACTCTTGATTTTCAAAGACAGACCTAGAACAGACTCAGTCTAGGCTATGCGCATTAATCCAGAATAATGAATAAGATCGCGGTTCAAGAAACAAAATAAAAATCTGACTCTTCTCGGAGTGCAACTAACTCTCTTGAAAATGTAACTCTCTACTATTATTCTGGATAGATTAATTATTATTCGAAGGAACGCATATGCACACAACCGATGTCACAAAACGACAAACGACTGCATTACACTAAAGTTCCTGTCTGAGAAGACTATCTGATCGCATTCCCAATGTGAAGCTACTGCAATCTCGCCAAAGGACCTTTCCAACTTTCCTATAATCTACAAACCAAAATTCCAACAAAAAAACTCTCTTCAATCAATTGAAATATCAAGTCCAAGGGCGATCGCAGAGGTCAAAATACTTAACACCGAATGCGAGCAGACGATCAAGTCAGACCGAATTGAGAATGTCATTAATCATTAATAATTATAGTTAATAAATCAACAAGGCTGGAAGTTCTAAGACTGCTCTTTTCGGACAGAGGATAACTTTTGCACTCGTTTTTGATAAAACAGAAAATAGATAGAGTCGCGAGAGCCAACAACTTGGCATCTGCTTGTTGAATTTGTATTTTTTTTTTTATTATTTTTTTTTTGACTTCTTGAGACTTTGAACTGAGTGTTAATTGATTCAAACCTGAAACCACTTGGCATGCCTGAGTGCAGCTAAAGCCTCCAAACACTTAGCCTTGGGAAGTACATCTGGCGGATCTGGTTTGGTCACAGCCGGTGTTGCGGGCGTTGTTTGCGGTTGAGCAGCTCCCTGTTGCTGCTGTCCAGCATTATCTGAGATTCCAACAAAGAAAGCATAACACGCTTAGACAACACTTAGAGTGTTTGATCATGCCCCGTCTGATTCTTCCATTAGCAAATAAAAAAATAAAGATTCAAACTACAGCCATAAATGCTAGATCAGGGTGGCCACCAAAACTTCATTCAACAAAATTTCCTCATCACTTTACCCTCACTTATTTTTCATTTCATAAATGGAATGAAAGGAATTTTAAATTAAATTTATATCTTTTTTATTTATTATTCTCAGGGATGCCACAGCCTAATTTACTTGAAAAAAAAAGTTCAAAAGTGACCTTTTCATTAAGGTTTCTTTGAATTTCTTCGAATTCTTTTGAATTCCATAAAAATGATAAGAAATCCAGGTGAATTTGAATGAATTCAGGATCAATTGATCAGACTTCAAAACAATTAAAGTTACATTCTAAAGAATTCAAAAATAATTAGCAAAAATTTAAAAAATTTCATCGATTTCAGTAAAAATGCAGTGAATTTCCGGTATTTAAGGGAAAATAGAAGAAATCGATTAAATTTATAAAAATTCAAGGTGCATTTAAAAAATTCATCTGACTTGAAAAGAATTAACAAATATGCAAAAATTAATTGAATTCAGTAAATTTGAATTAAGTTTGCAAAAATGCAAGGAAATTCAAATCAATGTAATGAAATATCAGAATCAAATGCGAGTTAAAAACACTGTAGGATGAATTAGCCAAAAACTTAAAAAAAACCATTAAATTCAGTAGAATCGAAAGAATTTACAAGAGTTTAAGTGAATTCAAAATAATTTAAAGGAATTCAGGATAAATTAATAAAAATTCAGGGTGAATTCCAAATTAATTCAAACAAATTGCAAAAAATATTTGAAAATCTCCTTAAATCTGTGAAAACCTACGAAATCCCTGATTTCTTGTGAATAAGTTCTTTGAAATCCATTAAAATATTATCAAATCCCGTCAAATTCTAAGAAATCCCATATATTTCCAGAAATCCTGGGAAATTTATTAAAATAACTTGAGATTTAAATTATTAAAATCAATTAAAAATTCATTGGAATCTTTTTAAATTCCTTAAAATATTTTTAATCCTTTGAAATCACTTGAAACTTTTTAAAGCTTTAGAAAATGTCTTAGAATCTTTCAAAATATCCTAAAATATTTCAGAAACTTTAAAATCTTTCGACTGAAATCCCTTTGATTTTTTTAGAGCTTTTGAAAACTTTTTGAATTTTTAAAAACCCTCAACTCTTTAAAATTCCTTGGAATCTTCAAAATATCCTAAAATTCTTTTGAAATCTTTTTTTTAATCCCTTAAAATTATTGAAATCCTCTGAAATATTATAAAATCATTTTACGTCTTCCGAAATTCTTTAAAACCCCATACAAAAATTTTGAAAACTATTAAAAATGCCTCGGAATCTTTTAAAATTCGCTAAAAATCGGCAAACCCTTGAAATCCCTTCAAATTAATGAAATCAATCATTCTTTAGAAACTTTTAAAATATTTTAAGATATTCAAAATTCCTTGAAATTTTGCAAAACACTTGGAAATTCCTTGGAATTTAAAAAAATGCCCTAACCTATTTCAAATCTTTTGAAATCCCTTGAAATTTTTTAAAGCTCTTGAAAATTACATGGAATTTTTAAAAATATTCTAAAATCCTTTGGAATCACTTTTAAATGATTGAAATCTATTAAAAATACACTCAAGATATGCCAAATACTTAAAAATCTTCTTAAATACCTTCAAACTTTTTAAGACTCTAGAAAATTTTCTTACAAGTTTTAAAAATATTCTAAAATCTTTAAACTTACTTGAAATTCTTTCAAAGCATTGAAATCAATTGAAAATTCCTTTGATATTTCCTAAAACGTCTAAAAAATTTATTAAAACACCTTGAAAACTTTTTTAAAAAATGCCTTAAAATCATTGAAATCCTCGAAAATATTATAGTCGTTCCATATATTCTGAAATTCTTTAAAACCCAATTCAAATTTGTTGCAATCCGTTAAAATCATTAAAATCCTTGGAAATTTCTTGAAAAATTTGTAATATCTTGAAAATACCTTAGAATCGTTTAACTCGGAAATATTTCAAATCCTTTGAAATCCCTTGAAACTTTTTAAAACTCTTGAAAATTTCTTGAAATTTTTAAAAATATCCTAAAATGTTTAAAAAAAATCTTTGGCATCCCTTAAAATTACTTAAATAAATTTAAAATTCCGTGGAATATTTTAAAATAGCCTAAAATTAATTAAAATCTTCGTAAAAGCCTTGGAGTATTTGAAACTCTGAAATATTGCGAAATCCCTTAATTCTGGCTAATAAATACTTTGAAATCCACTAAAATATTATAAAATAGCATGAAATATGATAGATATTTCCTGCAAATTCTCGAAAAATTATTAAATTAGCTTGAAAGCTTTTTTAAAAAAATCCCTTAAACTTATTGAAATCCTCGGAAATCCTTTAAAAACAAAACAAAAAAATTTGCAATCCCTTAAAATCATTAGAAATTCCTTGAAAACTTTTTTAATCTCTTGAAAATGCTTTGGAATCTTTTAAAATATCCTAATATATTTCAAATACTTTGAAATCCCTTGAAACTTTTAAAAGCTCTGGAAATGAAGTTTTAAAAATTCCCTAAAACACCTTTCAAATCCTATTTCCCCTCAAATGATTGAAATCTATTAAAAAAGGCCTTGGAATCTTTCAGTGTCCTAAAATATTTCAAAAGAATTCATGAAAATTCAAAAAAAAAAAAGATTTAACAATAAAAGTGACTGTGCGGCATCCCTGATTATTCTTAACAGTTACTCAAAGAAATTCCCTGACTTTTGCTATTTTTTTTAAAATCCCTGACTTTTTCCTAACCAACAAAATTACCTGACCTGCGGCCACCCTGTAGATGATGCTGACGCTCTCCTTTTTTTCAAATCACTTTATGTCAGACCTACAAATTCTCATTTTCCATCCACTAATTGCAACAAATTAAAAAAAAAAAAAAGAAAGGACTTTTAAAAAGAGAATTCGAGTTAAATAGACAAATCGCAAAAGAGACAGTCGTGCATCGAGCATCGATGGAGGATAATTGATAAATATCGCATGATCAAAAAGTCCATAGTTTTCAAATTGCCTCAGCGTTGTTTCTTGATCTCAGAAGCATGTCCACGTTCGATGCAAATCCGGAAAAGCAATTTTAGGTATGAGCAACTCTACTACGAAAATCTAATTTTTAAATTGAAAATCTATTTCCAAGCCGCGAACTTATAATTAACTAAGTTGAAAATAAGACATGAAAAATAATAAAACCAGAATATAAAAAAAGACTGATAAAGTTATAAGTTACTTATTCCCGATTTCTCCTTTCCCGTTGAAGAATCTTGATCGAGCTGATGAAAAAAGCGCGATTGTGAAAGAAAAGATAAAAGAAAACCGTGGACACACTAAATGCGGCTGCATCAAAAAGGAAATATTCTGTTAGAAATAAGAGCGCACGCGAATCTGGTTTCGTTCCAAAGTCCTTGGCTGCATCTGTATTATCCTGGTGCTTAAAATAAAGATATAGAAACGTCCAGGCCATGAAAAGAACAAACGGAATTTGAGAAAACGCGAATAAAACTAAAAAAAAAGTGCTCCTCTGAAATTGTAGACAGATTATGATTATATATAATTAAGTTATCCTTTTCTTGGCCGTCGTGGAATCGTGCAACGATCGAATTTTACCTGCTGGAGTTGCCGGTTTGATAGGATCGCGCATCAAAGGACTCGTGAGCGTTACGCTGACAGTCACCGATCCACCGGAGACAGTCAAAGCCGCCGATTCTGGATGTTTTCCTACATTGTACGTATCTTCTGGAGCAACAATTTTCAGTTGAGCTGGTAGAATCTCTGCAACTTTGTTCAAGAGAGTCCTGAAAATAATTAAAATCGATATTTTAAGTCAAGTCAAGAACTGCACAGCCCAAAATGATCTCAGAATGAGAAAAATAGGGTGATTTTTCATAAAAATAAGATTTTAAGCCGAAATATATTGCAATTTTAAGAAAATAGTTGAACCAAAAACCTATCTTCAACCAATCAGATGAATTTTTAAGTCAAAAAGTCGAATTTTTAGAAGGCATTCGAATTTTTATACAGGAAAGTTGAATTTTCATCAAAAATTTTCACTTTCAAAAAAAAAAAAATTAATTTTGAACGAAGTAGATTAACATTCAATCACGTGGTTGATTTTTCAAAAAAGTTCATTTTCAACCAAAAAGGATTCCTTTTCTATAAAAAGGTGAATTTTCTCCAAAATACATACATGAACTTTACACCAAATAGTTGATTCTTCCGTAAAAAAATTAATTTAAAAAAAAATCAACAAAATAGTTAAATTTTCAACCGAAGAAATGAATCTTCAACCAAAAAAATTAATTTGTAACAATGCACTTCAACATTCAAACAAGGAGTTAAATTTCCAAATAAATATTTTTATTTGGAATCAAAAACAGTTGAATTTAACCAAAAACGACGAATTTTTAACAAAGTAGTTCAACTTTCAACTAAGTAGTTAAAATTTCAAATAAAAAAAATTAATTCTCTACGGAAAATGTAATTTTTGAGGTTTAAACCAAAAAAAAATATATTTTTTTGAATCAATAAAAGTTAAAATGAACGAAAAAAGAAGGAATTTTCAACAAAATCATTGAATTTTCAACAAAAAATATAAATTTACAAACAAAAATGGAATAGGTTGAATTTTCATTAAAAAAAAAAAAAAAATTTCAATGAAAAAAAAGAAGATACTCGACGAAAAATTTAGCATTTGATATTTCAACAAAAAATGGAATAATTCAATTTTCAGTTAAAAATAAATTAATTTTCAACCAATGAGATAAATTTTTAAATAAAATGATGAATCTTCAACAAAAATTTCAACAAAGAATGATTTTCTTTAAAAAAGACGCGACTATCATATCTAGTTGAGATTTCAAAGAAAAAAGAGATTGCAATTTTAAACAAAAAAAAGTGGAATTTTCAACAAATGAGTTCATTTTTCAAGCTAAAAAGATTATTTTCAACCAATATGGGTGAATTTTCAACTGAATAGTTCAATTTGCATGCAAATTGAACCAAAAAATATGTTTATTTTATATCAATAAAAGTTGAACTAAACGAAAAAAGAAGGCATTTTCAACAAAATAGTTGAATTTTCATTTAAAAAAATTAATTTTCATCAAAAAAAAAAAAAAAAGATGAATTCTCAACGAAAAATTTAACATTTGATAATTCAACCAAAAATGGAATACTTGAATTTTCAGTTAAAAATAAATTAATTTTCAACCAATGAGATAAATTTTCAACTACAATGATGAATCTTCAACAAAAATTAATTTTTAACAGTGTTCAAATTTCAACAAAGAAGGATTTTTTAAAAAAAGACGCGACTATCATACGTAGTTGATGTTTCAACAAAAAAAGATTTTAATTTTAAATAAAAAGCAGTCGAGTTCAACTAAAAACAGCGAATTTTTTACAAAATAGTGGAATTTTCAACGATCATTTTTCAAGCTAAAAAGTTCATTTTCAACTAATATGGGTGAATTTTCAACCGAATAGTTCAATTTGCATGCAAAAGAGAAGAATTTTTAACAAAATAGTCTATTTTTAAACCAAATAACTGAATTTTTGAGCAAAAAAGCCGAATTTTCAAAAAAATAAAACTTCTATCAAAAAAAAAGAAGACTAGAGTACAATAACATTATTTGAACAATTTTTAAGCAAAAAAGTGATTTTTTTTGTATTATACAAGACAGTTGAAGCTTCAATCTGAAAAGACGAGATTTAAACATCAAAAAACTATCAAAAAAGATTAATTTTAAATCCAAAACGACGATTGTTCAACAAAATAGTTGAATTTTCAGCAAAATAATGAAATTTTGTCTAATTAATCTTCAACCAAAAAAAATTAATTTGTAACATTGCACTTGAACATTCACCCAAGGAGTTAAATTTCCAACGAAAAAATAATTTCTATTTAAAAAGATTTTAATTTGGAATCAAAAACAGTTGAATTCAACCAAAAACGACGAATTTTTAACAAAGTAGTTTTCAAATTTCAAATAAAAAAGATGAATTCTCTACGGAAAAAGTAATTTTTTAGGTTTCAACCAAAAAATATTTTCATTTTCAATCAATAAAAGTTGAATTGAACGAAAAAAGAAGGAATTTGCAACAAAATCTTTGAATTTTCATTTTAAAAAAAATTCATTTAAAAAAAAAAAAAAAAAAAAAAAAAAGATGAATTCTCGACAAAAAATTTAGCATTTCAATCAAAAATGGAATATTTAAATTTTCAGTTAAAAATAAATTAATTTTCAACCAATGAGATAAATTTTCAAATAAAATGATGAGTCTTCAACCAAAATTAATTTTTAACAGAGTTAAAATTTCAACCAAAGAATGATTTTCTTGAAAAAAGACGCGCCTATCATATGTAGTTGATATTTCAACGAAAAAAGATTTTAATTTTAAATCAAAAACAGTGAGTTCAACTAAAAACAGCGAATTTTTTTACAAAATAGTACAATTTTCAACGATCATTTATCAAGCTAAAAAGTTCATTTTCAACCAATATGGGTGAATTTTCAACCGAATATAGTTCAATTTGCATGCAAAAGAGACGAATTTTCAACAAAATAGTCCGTTTTTAAACCAATTAACTGAATTTTTTAGCCAAAAAGCCGAATTTTCAGCAAAATAAAACTTCTATAAAAAAAAGTTTGAACAATTTTTAAGGAAAAAAGTAGATTTTTTGTGCAAAACAGTCGAAGCTTGAACTTGAAAAGTCGAGTTTTCAACATAAAAAAATTATCAAAAAAGATGAATTTTCAATCCAAAAAGACGATTGTTCAACAAAAAAGTCGAATTTTCGATAAAAAAATTAACTTTTAACGAAATAGTTGAATTTTCAGCAAAAGAATGAAATTTTGTCTAATTAGTAGTTCTAACCAAGAGTGATGAATACTGAACCAAAAATAGAATAGAATTTACAACCAAAAAGAAATTACCTGAAACCAAAAATAGTTCCATTAATTCAGTCCGCATTTAAACGAAAAAAAAAGAAAAAGTTATTTGAAAAAAGGAGAAAAAGCGGAATTCTGTTAAAAAAATGGGTATACAAAATATAGTATTACCTAGTTGGTTTCTCAGCACAGAGAACTACGAGGCAGACATGGTTGTCGCCAGAGAGAAGAAGACCCTTTGCAAGATTTCCAACTCGCATAACCCCACGAAGAATTCTCGCGTCCTCCTTTTCCTTCTGGAACGAGAAGAGATTTCCGTCGCTTCCATCCTCCTTTTGTGGTGGAGTAGCGGCCGCGGCGTTCTTCTTCTTGTCATCTCCTTCCTTCTTCACGCCATCAGCATTAGCCTGAACAACGGGCGCAGGTGTCACGGCCGCCGTATTGTTAGTAGCAACTGGTTTTTTGCCGCCGCCTTCAGCCAAAGCATCAGACACGAACTTGAGAGCCTTTTCAGTGTGAGAAACGATTTTCTGAACTGCCTGCAGTTCTTCCTCCTTGGGATAGATGGTCGAATGATGAGCGAGGACATGTTTGTCATCAGAAGAGTCAGGACGTCTCTGAGGTCCCGGGAACATCATCATTGGTGGTGGTCCTGGGAAAGGTCTTGGGATTGGTGGAGCACCAGGTCCTCGACCGTAGCGACGATACCATTCGTAGTATTCGCACTCTTCTTCGTAGCGACGTCTTTCTTCCCAGTACATCATCTCGTCATCCATCATTGGACCCATCGGTCCCATAGGGCCCATCTGGTTAATTTCTTCGCGACGACGCATGTACTCTTCCCTGACTTGTTGTCTGCGCAGCTTCTCCTCGAGCATCTTTCTTTGCTTGAGGCTCGGCTTCATGTCGACAACGAGGTCTGGGTTGACTTTCTTCTTGTAGGCGAACCTGTGACGACGACCCTTCATGTGCATGTCTTTGGCGTTGGGGTCGTTGAAGCGACACTCGCAGAGCTTGCAGTTGAAGCTGATGATCTTTCCATCCTCGGACTTGTTCTCTTCAATGTACTCCTGACCAACCGGCTGGATGTCCTTGTCATCGACGTTGGAATCATCACCACCGTCGTCGTTTCCATCATCAGCCTTCGCTTCAGCTTGAGCTGCGTTCACCGTTCCAAGATTTCCAGCTGGAATTTGAGGAAATCAGGTCAATTAGGGTCTTTGAGACATACTGGTTATTTTGTTGGAAGGTTAGGGGTAGATTTCATAAAGGCAACGTAATACTTCGAAGAGAAGTTGTGGTAGAACTTATGGTGTTTGAAAACTATCATGTAAGGAATTTGACACACGAGAACGCAATTGTTACTTATAATGAAACAATTATAATTAGTTATTAGTTCAAAAATACCAACAATTCAGGCAATACGAACATGCATTTGGAAAGGGGGCAACAAATAAATAAAGAATAACAAAACAATTAACAAATCGAACCCATTATTTTTAGCGTTATTGACTTACTTATTCGCGAACGTCTTCATTCGCTGTATACGTTTTTCGTATAATTTCACAAGAAAAATCAACTATAAGATTATCAGAATATTATTCCTTATTCAAATGTTTGCCTTTCTTTATGGAGATTAAATTCAAATAAAATTCAAGTGTTAAATAGTGCAAAAAACATGCAATTACGAAAACCTAGGATAGAGTTCTTAGTCAGTTATATTACTTTGAAAACGGTAACGAAAATGAGAATATTACCGAGGAACAAATTCTTTGAGAATTTAAATCTCAGAGTGATGATTTTAAATTCCCGGTTTTCTGTCGGTGAATTTTTGATTTTCCTGGTATGGTACTTATACTTCTTTTCGAAATTTCCATGTTCTTACTTAGAATTTTAATTCTCTTGGAAAATTCCCTGTTCCAAATCAGAATTATAATTCTTCTCGAACATTTCTTCTTCCAAAACAAAATTATTCTTTTTAAAAATTCTTTGTTCCAAATTTAAATAATCATTTTTTCGAAAATTCTGATCCAATTCAGAATTACATACAAATGCTTCCAAAATTTTCTTATTCCACCTCAAAATTATCATTTTTTCTTTTAACATTAGAGCTTAATTTTTTTTTAAAATTTAAATGCTTAATAATTTTTCAACTATTATAAATTGTGCAGTTGAAAGATTTAAAAATATATAAATCCACGCTGTAATTCGCAATGCTTTCAATTGAAAAATTAATCAAAAATTTGTAAATTTTCAAAATTATATCATTTTAAGAAATTTTAATTTAAAAACATAAAAAATTACCATTTTTTAAACAGAATATTTCAATTGTTATTTATACATACAAATTTGTTTTGAAATCTTTGTAAATATTCTCTTGAAATTATTTTTTTAAAATAAAAAATCAGTTGAAGTTTTCCTAACAATCCAAAGAAATTTTTGTTATCTTGAAACTTCCAAATCCTTTAGTTTCAAAATTTTATTTCAATATCTTCAAAAATCTACATTTTCTTTTACATTATTTGGAATCTTTTCAAATTTTAAATTATTAAACAAAAATTTTCAACTTCTAAATATCTTTTAAAATATTTTCATTTTTCCCAAACTTTTAATAAATCCTGCAAAATAAAAAAATAAATACCTTAAAATCTTCCAGATGTTTGTTTTTACAAATTTGGAAATCTTTTGAATTTCTTTTAAATATTCCGTTCAAATTAATTTCTCAAAATAAAAATAAAATAATTTTCGATTTCCCTAGGAACCTTAATACATTTTATTCTTTTAAAACTTTTCAAAATGCTGAAAAAAAAGCTTCTAATTTTCTTCTTCTAAATCTTCAAAAAACTACATTTTGTTTTAAATTTGTTGAAATCTTCAAGTCTCCCATTATCTTTAAATCTTTTCAAGCCTTCTAATATCTCTCTTAAACTTACTCGAAATTTTTATACATTAATAATGGTTCAATTGCTATTTATGTATGCAAATTTGTGTTTGTTTTGAAATCTTGTTAAATATTCTGTTAAATTATCTTTTCAAAATAAGAAATCATATTTTCGGTATTCTGAATAAATTTTTTCATTTTCGGTATTCTGAAGAAATTTTTTCATGATCTCCAAACCTTTGCAAATCCTTAAGAGCTTCAAAATTTTATTTCAAAATGTTCAAAAATTTGTTTAAAATTTTTTTGAGTTAAATTTTTTTTATCTTTTCAAAACTTCAAAATATCTCTTAAACTCACTCGAAATTGTTCTAAATGAATAATTGTTCAACTGTTATTTATAAATAAATATAAATAAAAAATTCAAGGTTTTCTGTATCGAACAATTCAGTTTCAAATTGTTTAGTTTTGAACATTTAATTTATAATTGCTCATTTTCAATAAACAATCAAACATTGCTGAACATGAAAAAATTGTACTTTTTCTTAAATTTTTGAAAATTGAATAGGTGAAAAATTGAATATTTTAGACTGAAACAATATTTGAAATTTAACAAAAGCGTTTAATTATGAATCTATTGATTTTAAATTGTTTTAAAAATTAAAATTTTTAATTTATAACGTTAAAATGTATAACTTGTTTAATTCTGAACAGATTCAGAATGGTCCTGTAAAATCAATTATTGTTGAATTTTTAATACTTTACAGTTCAATTTTAAAAATCAATACTTAATTTATACTTACATATGATCAACTTAAAACGTTATATTTTTATTTTGAAACGTGAATCTTTCTTTTTGATTTAAAAAAATACATATTTACAATTTGAGATAAACAATAATTTACGAGTTTGAGTGTACACTGGATTTCAGACTTTAAAGATTTCAAAAGCTAAAAAATAATTGCAAACAGTATAATTTATGTTATCGTCATGGCAATAAAATATTGAAACACTTTTAATATCCCTTTTAGTACAATCGAATGAAAAATCCCAGTCACTTAATAAAATTCCCGAGTTTTTTCCCGACCTTCTCCCGGTCAGGTAGAAATACCAATAAATTCTTAAATAGGGCCGTTGCCTGATTTACAAAAATTGCATTTTTCGATAATAAATTACCTACTCTTTACATTGGTGAAAAAATGTAGTTTAAATACTTTATTTCGGAGGAACCAAAAAAAAAATAATTTTTTAAATATTACAAGCAGTGACTGTATTTGCATATTTAAAAATGTCAAGATTTTAGAATGAAATAAGAAGACTTCACAAAAGTTTCCTTATAGTCAAAATGGTAATCTATTCTGAAACTTTAAGTAAAAACTGAAAAACAAATCAAATTTTCTTTTGCAACGACCCTATTCTGTTAAATTCGGTAATTCTCGTTATACAACCTTGACTTAAATTCTCGAAAATCTAAGAACTAATCTAGGGACTAGGGGTCCTGGGTAATTTTGAAAACTGAGAGAGGAATACTAACAAGCAACAAAGTTGATTTTAGGAGTAGCCGTGACCGTGCCTTTCTTTCCAGTGGTTTTAGCAGCAGCTGCCGCAGCCGCAGGTTTCGGATTCAAAACAGTTGGATCAGCGCTCGGAATTGGTTTTCCGAGTTTCGTGTGTAGCTTGACGACCTTCTGATGTTTAGCACCCCGGATATGAGCCGCATAGGCATCGTTTCCGGTACAAGTCACGTCACAAAGCTCACAGCGAAGAGAATTTCCGGCACCGCGTGCTGGTGGCTGCTGTGGAACCTTGAGCGATGCTTCCTTCTTCTTGTGCTTCTGACCCTCAAGATGCTCGCGATAAGTCTGCGGTCCAGCGCAGCTGATTTTGCAGACATCGCAGTAATGGAGTTGCTGCGGCTTCGGTGGCTGCTTCGGACGCATTGGCTTCATTCCACCACCACCGGCTCCAAATCCTTTTCGTCCTCCATAACCCTGCCAACCGCCGGTCTTCTGGTTGGTGGAATTGGTGTTTGCAGTCTGCTGGGCTACGTACATGGTCGCAGCGCTGTAGAGCGCCGCGTCGTAGCCGGAGTACGTGGTACTTGCCGTTTCTAGAGAAAAGAAAATTAAAAACTCAAGTTAGAGATATATTTCGTTGATGTCTTACTCTAGCTGGAGACTAACTGCTCAAAGGTCGAATTTAAATTTGAAATTGAGATTGAAAGATTCAGGGTGGCCAATTTTTATCGCCGGAAAACATTCCCACTTTACACTGTTAAAGCTGAAGATTTTTTCATTTGAAATAATCAAAACTAAACTGCAAATTGAAGCAGCTAAAACTGAACTCTTCTGAATTTTCAACTTTCCAAATTAATGCTTGAAAAAAGGTTCATTCTAAACATTTTTATTCAATCGATTAATAATGAACAAGTTATATAATGGAAACCTAATCTCAATAGGTTTAATTCTAAAGGCTTCAAAAAAATCTTTATCGCAACTTTTATCGTCGGATAAAAATTCGTGGGTTTTAAGATTTTTTCTGGCTCATACAAATTATTTTTTGATGACTACATACTTCACAGCCCAAAATGCTCTCAAAACATGGTGATATTTCATGAAAATAGGGGAATAAATTCTTTTAAATAAAATTAATATATAGGCACCATATTGAATTCAACATGAAATGCTTTAAAATCATAGGACTTAAAGTCGGACCAAGAAGTTGAATTTTCGAGCCAAAAAGACGAATCTTAGAAACCAATTACATCTTCATCCAAGAAAGATGCATTTTCGACCATGAAAGATTAATTTTAAGGATAAGAATTTTGAACGAAAAAGGATGACTTTTTACCCAAAAAATTGAATTATTGAAAAAATAATTCTATTTCCAAACAATTGTTGAAGTTTTAACAAAAGAAATAATTGAATTTAAACCAAAAAGGAATGAGTTTTCTACCATAAAATATGAATTTTCTATCCAAAGACGAATATTCGACAAAACAGTTGAATTCTCGATCAAAAAAGATGACTTTTTAACAAAATAATTGAAGTTTTAAGAGTGTAGTTTAATTTTCAACCTACAAATAAGAATTTTCAACCAAATGGTGGAATTTTCAAACAAAAAAAGTAAAACTCAACCACAAACAATTGCCTTTACAACCAGTTACACTTTGAATAAAAAGGGACAAATTTGCAACAAAATAGTTGAATTTTTAACCAAGTATAGTTGAATTTTCAAGCCAAGAAGCCGATTTTCTACAAAACAGTTGAATTTTGAACAAAAAAGTTTATTTTCGACCAGGAAAGGTGAATTTTCAACAAAAAAGGATTACTTTTCTACCATAAAAGATAACATTTTCTTCCAGGGGAATGTTCTACCAAAATAGTTGCATTTACAACCAAAAAGTATGATTTTTTAACAAAATAATTAAATTTTCAACATAATAGTTGAATTTTCAACTAAAAATAATTAACTTTTAACCGAAAATAGTTGCGATATTCCTATTGGGAATATATTGGCTTTTCTTACTCAATAAATAGTTTTACATGTACTTTTAATATTAATATTATTTATTAATATTTAAGATTTAAATTAGGATGTTTTCTTATCTGCTGCTGTCGAAATTAAAACTAACCATTATTTTATAAACTTTAAGCTTTTATAATATAAAGACAGTGCCATTTTTTTACAATATTTACATCTACGTTTATAAAAGCAGTTACATTTGTTTTCTTTTTTTATTTTATCTTTAGTAATTCTACTTCATGTTTTTTTTAATTATTGTTGATAGCAAAAACGAATTGAAGGTTACTTCTTTCGAAAATGCTGACTTTGAATGTATGGTAATACAACCATTTTTAAAAGTTTTCTATCTTAGAAAAAAGCAAGGGGTTTGAAAAGAATTTGATGAAATGCCTAAGAATTACAAAAAAATCCATGGAATTAGGTCGAATTGAGTAAATTAAAAAAAATTCAAGAGAATTCCAAAGTATTTATAAGAATTCAAGGTGAATTCCAAAAAATAATTTCAAATCTCTTCCAACCTTTGAAATCCTACTAATTTCTCGCCAAAAAGATGACTAATGACTACACAACAATTCAAATGAATTGGAAATTTGTTTTAAAACAGAAAAAATCCATTTATTTCAAGATTTTTTAGTGAAATTAGAGAAGTTTAAGGGAAGCGAGAAGAATTCGATGAAATTAATAAAAAATCAAACTGAATTTAAAAAACAATCAAGCCAGTTCAAAACAAATCAAAAATATGAAAAATTCGTTAAATTAAGTAAGTTTGAAATGAGTTTAGAAAAATTAAAGAGAATTTTATGAAATGCCTAAGTAAGAATTTAAGGTGAGTTTTAAAGACCAAGATGAATTGAACAAAAACTTTTAAAAAGCAAAATTTAGTGAATTTAAAAGAATTCAAAAAGATTCAGAAGAATTCAGGATAAATTAATAAGAATTCAGGGCGAATTGCAAAAAATATTTGAAAATCTTTGAAACCTTGAGAGCTTTTGAAATCTATTAAAATCATTGAAATTCTCGAAACTCTTACAAAACACCTTGGAATCTTTTAAATATTCCATTCAAATGTTCCATATCTTCCGAAATTCTAGGAAATTCTTTAAAGCAGCATGCCAATTTTTCCAAATTCCTTGACATGATTAAAACACTTGGAAATCCCTTGAAATTGTTTAAATCTCTTGAAAGTGCCTTAGAATCTATTAAAATATCCTAAAATATTTCAGTCTCTAAAATCTCTTCAAACTATTGAAATAGATGAAAAATTTCTAAGAATCGTTAAAAATTTTCTACAATATTTCAAATGCTTTGATCATTTTATCAATTCCTTAGAATCAATTGAATAAAAACTTTAATTTTTTTTAAATCCATTGAATTAAGTAAAATTGAGTTAATTTATAAAAATTCAAGTGAATTAATTTTTTTTAAGAATTCTAAAGAATTCAGGCTAAATGAATACTCAGGGTGAATTGCAAACAATAATTTAAAATCTCTTCAAATCTTTAAAATCCTACGAAATACCTCACTTCTCGTAAATAAATTCTTTAAAATCCACTAAAATATTATAAAATCCCGTGAAATTCTATATTTCCTGAAATCCTGGAAAATGTATTACAACACCTTGTGAGAGCTTTAAAATCCCTTAAAATCATTGAAATTCACGGAAATCTGATAAAATATCTTAAAACCTTTTTGAACCTGTAAAATCTTTCCATATCGTCCAAAATTCTAGAAGATTCTTTATCCTAAAATATTTCAAACGCTTTGAACTCCATTCAAATTAATGAAATTAATTAATTCCTTCGAATCTGTTTAAATTCTCGAAACTATTTCAAATGAGAAGCTCTCGAAAATGCCTTATTAGTTTCAAAAATACCCTAAAAACCTTAAAAATCTCTTCAAATTATTGAAATCTATTAAAAAGTTCTCCGAAACTTTCAAAATGCCCTGAAATATTTCAAAAGAATTCAAGACAATTCAGAAATAAGTATAGACCTG
>CAKNYM010051668.1:192830-206892 GCA_932195095.1 Andricus curvator | reverse complement strand
AAAAATGCCCTGAAATATTTCAAAAGAATTCAAGACAATTCAGAAATAAGTATAGACCTGAACTGATTAGTGATTAACCCATGAGTTCATTTATTGAAAAAAAAAGTGACGGTGTAACAGGCCTGATTTTTTCTTACAGTTGCTTCTTACTAAAAAATGCCCTGGAATATTTCAAAAGAATTCAAGACAATTCAGAAATAAGTATAGACCTGAACTGAATAGTGATTAACCCATGAGTTAATTTATTGAAAAAATTGACTGTGTAACAGGCCTGATTATTTTTTTACAGTTACTTCTTACAGAAATTCCTTGATTTGCTACTTTTTTCAAAATCCCTGACTCCTGGAAGCTTTGATCTTATTATCAATGTTTTTAAAGTTACATTATGGACTGCAAATAGGGCACCATAGGGACCAAATCTTGAAAATAGGCCTGTGGAAGTGAAATAAAATCGAGCTTACTATTTGCTGCGTTTGCCGGAGGAGCGGCAGGCGTTGGTGGCGCGGTATATCCAGATGAATAAGTTGCAGCCTGTGCGGGATTGGGTTGCTGATAAGCTGTGCTAGATGCTTGATAAGTTTTGGCTTGTCCGGTTGTTGTGGCTTGTCTAGGAGCGCCGGTGTAGGCACTTGTCGTACTATAAGCGGGCTTTGCAGCCTGGTAGTGAGTTTCTGTTGTAGTGTAGGTCGCGGGTGCAGCAGCTGGTTGCTGATAGTATGTCTTGGTAGCGTCGTAAGTTGCAGCTGGAGCTGCTCGACCGTAACCGTAGTCGTAGGTTTGCGGCACAGTGCCTGGATTAGCTGTTAATGAAAAGAAAATTTGGGTTCAGAAACCTTATCACAATAAATCCTACTCAAAATTCAATTTCGATTATAAACTTTACAAGCAGACATGCTTAAACACGACCAGCCTCTTTTAAGTTGAATCCAAAAGCGCTTGCACATCCAGTTTTTCTTTTGTACCTGTTTCAGGGATATCCACGTAACTTAAGTTTTGTCGAAAACGACAAGAGATATGAATAGTAGCTTACAGTTAAAAATTGTTCTTCCTGAAATATATAAAATTATTTGGAATGTTCAAACTGCGATACACCGTCTGGTGTCAAAAATAACTAAAAAGACAAGGTAAAATTTAATTTAAAAAAAAAATCCAGGTTATTTCCTGGTCGACTTTGAAGCGTTTATAATAATAATAATTGCTTTATTATACAAATTTTGAAAAGAATTTATCATTTTAGAACTCCCAAGGTAAAATATAATGTAAATTATTGTAAAAGTGATTTCAAAACAGGAGAAATAGGGTGATTTTTCAAGGAAATAGAGAAATAATATTGGAATTTTGGTTCAAGATTCCACTATTTTGTTGAAAATGCCATATGGTTGCACTTGAAGTCTTAGAAATGTTACCTTTCATTAACATTATTCAAAAGGTAACATTCCTAAGACTTCAAGTCGAACCATATGGCATTTTCAACAAAATAGTGGAATCTTGAACCAAAAGAGACGCTTTTTTAACAAAAAGTTCAATTTTTAACCATATTATTAAATTTTTAAACAAAAAAAGAATAAGCTTCAGCCAAAAACAGTTGCATTTTGTACCAAATAGTTTAATTTTCCATTCAAAAATGTGAATTTTACACCCAAACAGACAAATGTTACCAATAAAAAAACAGTTGAATTTTCGAAAAAAAAAAGAATAACTTGTAACTAAACACAGTTGAATTTACAAAAAAATAATTGAATTTTCATACAAATAGAATTTTCAACCAAAAGAGAAACATTCTAAATCAAAAATATTATAATAGACTTTTAAATTAAAAATAAATAACTTTCAACCATAAAAGATGAATTTTTAACAGAAAAAGATGAATTCTTAACCAAGAAAGATGTTTTTTGTACCGAAAGATGAATTTTCAATTCAAAAGGGTGAAATTTTATATCCAAGAAAAGATGAATGTACAACAAAACATTTGAATTTTCGACAAAAAAAGGTCTTTTTAACAAAATAGTTGAATTTACAACAAAATAATTAAATTTTCAAAGAAATAGTAGAACTTTTAACCAACAAAGATTAATTCTGGTACAAAAATATTATAATAGACATTTAAATTAAAAACAATTAGGTTTTAACCATAAAAGATGAATTTTCAACCAAATAATTGAATTTTCATTAAAATTATCGAATTTACAAACAAAAACGATTAACTTCCGAGCAAAAAAAAGTTGCATTTCCATAATAGTAGACTTTGCAAATAAGAAGAATGAATTTTCAACGAAAAAAAAAAAAAATTTCAACCAAAAAATATTACTTTTTAACAAAATAGTTGAATTTTCAACAAAATGATTGAATATCTAAAAAAAGGTCTTCGTTCTCAAATATAAAAGGACATTTTTTAATGAAACATTAACTTTAAAATCATAAATATGAAATAATCTTCCATAATTATTGCAAAAGTAAATTCGTTCTTTCCAATACGTACGTTAAATTAAGAAATTTTACATCCCGAAGTTGTTTTTATAAAAAAAATTATACTATTTATTGTAAATTGTACATTTGAAAGAATATATGAATTCAAAGTAAATTTTTGTTAATTTATACATGAAATATTTACTATTTAAAAAACCTAACCTAAAACTTAGATTACAATTCGTATTTCAATTCCAGTCGTCTATAATTCATATTATTTGCATAATCTAAATACATTTTTTTGCATTAATTACAGTTTAAAACACTTTTTTTATATTCATTTAAAATGACACTTTTATATGCAAAAATTAAAATGCTTCTTTGAAATTCTACCTACTCCTAGTTCTGATTTTCGGAACCAGATTGTGAAATGGTTGACCGCCATTCCGAATACCCTTACCAGATTTTTCTCTTGTGTACTTTAGAAATTTAAAAAAAATCGACTAAAATATAATTTATTTTAACGAACTACATTTTATTTTTGTAAACATTTACTTTTAGTTAAGTAATAATGTAAAAGAAGAAATTCCATTAGATTCTTAAGGTTCCTGAGAAACATAATTTTTTTATTAAAGATCTAAGAGTTGGTAAATTAAATTTTCTTGTATTTCTTTCGAAAATGTGCTTTAGTTACTTCAGATAAATAATAAATCATTTGAACATTTCAGCTGTACAAAAATGACTTTTAATATCGTGAATTCCTATTTTTAATTCAAAAGAAATTAATTTTTAAGGATTAAACAAAATACTTATTTTCATTGTTTATAAGGCTTCTATTTTTAATTTACTTTAGAATCAAAAATAAGAATGAACGATGACAAAAATCATTTCATCACAGCTATAAAATAAAAATTATTTCCTACCTATCTGAAGTAACCAAAGTAAACTTTCGAAAATAAATGCAAGAAGAAAATTCAACTTAGTAGCCCCTTTTGGACATAATGTCAATAAAAAAGATGTTTCGTCAATTTCAAAGATAAAACCCAATGTTCTTTACAATAAAATGTTGTATCTAATCAAAATAAATTCTCTATTAGTCGATTTTTTCTATTTTACTGGAAAATTGTTCCAAAATAGTCAAGATAGCTGTAGAAAACTATTAAAGAACGTGTAGATATATATTTCCGGTTATTTTACGGTTAAGTGACCAT
Organism: Andricus curvator; assembly: GCA_932195095.1. NCBI lineage: Eukaryota > Metazoa > Arthropoda > Insecta > Hymenoptera > Cynipidae > Andricus > Andricus curvator. The sequence goes on along the minus strand of CAKNYM010051668.1, from coordinate 203,275 downwards.
CCCGGTTGTCCCCTACCTTATTCAGGAATGTACAAAACTGAAAATAAATTTGAAATTAAAAAAAAACTTTTACCACTTTTAGACAAGAAATAACAAATGGAGCCTTCCCAGCCCACAATTATAAATTCTTTTAAATAAAATGATTTTTATCGAACTTGTTCTAAAGAAAAAAAAATTGATTTGTCAACAAAAGAGTTGAGTTTTTGAACTAAAAAGGCGAACGCTTTGAAAAACAGTTAACTTTTATTTTAGCATTTTGAAATAAATAGTTCAACTTTCAATAAAAAAACAAAAGAATTTTCAACAAAATAGTTGCATTTAGAACCAAATAGTTGAATTTTCAACAAAGTAGTTGAAATTTTAACCAAATACTTGAATTTTCAACCTACGAAGACGAATTTTAGACTAAATGGTCGAATTTTTAATCAAAAAGTATTAAACCTTAATCAAAAATAAGTTTCATTTTCAATCCAACAGTTAAATTTTCAAGCTAAAAATAATTTTTTTTATAAGACGGTTGAATTTTCAACAAAAAAAATTAAATTTAAACAAAGATGAATTAAAAAAAAAATAAATAAAAGCCCAAACGAACCAATTTTCTACTCAAAAGGGCAAATGTACAACAAAATATGTAGTTAAATTTTCAATAAAAATTTTTTTTTGACAAAATAGTTGAATTTTGAACAAAACAATTAATTTTCAACAAAATGATCGAATTTTCAAACAAAAAAGATTAAACTTCAACAAAACACTGTTATATTTCGAAGCAAATAGTGGAATTTTTAATCCGAAAAAACGAATATACAACAAAACAGTTGAATTTTTCATCAGAAAAATATATTACTTTTTTGACAAAATAGTGAAATTATTAATAATAAAAAAATGTCAAGCAAAATAGACTAATAAAGAACAAAAATGTTGAATTTTCAAAAAAGAAAAAATAATTTTTAACCGGACAGTTGCATTTACAACCAAATAGTTGAAATTTTTAACAAAAAGACGAATTTTCGATCACAAAAAATTATATTTTAAGAAAATAGTTGATTTTTAACCAAGCAGGTGCATTTACAACCAAATAGTTAAAATTTAAAGCAAAAGAGATGAGTATACAATAAAAAAAGTTGAATTTTCGACCGAAAAAATTACGTTTTAAGAAAATAATTAAATTTTCAACAAAAAATATCAATTTTCAACTGAACAGTTGCATTTACAAAAAAAATAGTTGAAATTTAAAGCAAAAGAGACGAATATACAACAATATAGTTGAATTTTCGACCAAAAAATATTACTTCTTTAACAAAAACGAAAGGGACGATTTTTTAACCAAATAGTTGGAGTTTCAACCTAAAAAGATGAATTTTCAACCAAATGGTCGAATTGTTTATCAAAAAAGATCAAACTTTAACCAAAAATAATTTTATTTTCAATCCAATAGTTAAAATTTCAAGCCAAAAAACATATGCATTTTTTTATAACAGTTGAATTTTCAACAAAGTAAAATTTCAGCCAAATTAACAAAAAAATTACTTTTAAACTCAAAAGAACGAATTTTCTACTTTGAAAGGACGAATGTACAACAAAACAGTTGAATTTTCAACCAAAAAAGGTAACTTAAAATAAATATTTGAATTTTCAACCAAAAAAGATAACTTAAAATAAATATTTGAATTTACAACAAAGTCGTTAATTTTCAAATAAGATAAATATTTAAAAAAAATTCATTTTCAATCAAATGGTCGAATTCCCAAACGAAAATAATCAAACTTCAACAAAAGATTGTTGCATTTTCAACCAAATAGTTGAACTTTAACAAAAAGACAAATCAACAAATGACAGCTGAATTTTCCACCAAAAAAAGGGTATTTAACAAAATAGATAAATTTTCAACAAAATAAATAAAAATTTAATGAAATAGTTGAATTTTCAACCAAAAAATAATAATTTTTAACCAAACAGTTGTATTTACAACCAAATAGTTGAATTTTCAACCTATAAAGATGAATTTAAAAAAACGGTCGAATTGGTAATAAAAAAGATTAATCTTTAACCAAAAATAGTATCATTTTAAATCCAATAGTTAAAATTTCAAGCAAAAAAACATGCATTTTTTTAGAACACAGTTGAATTTTCAGCAAAGCGAAATTTCAGCAAAATTTAAAAAAAAATTACTTTTAAACTCGAAAGAACGAATGTACAACAAAACAGTTGAATTTTCAACCAAAAAAGATAAATTAAAAAAAAAGAGTTTAATTTTCAACAAAGCCGTTAATTTTCAAATAAGATAAATATTTTTTTAAAAATTCATTTTCAATCAAATGGTCGAATTCCCAAACGAAAATAATTAAACTTCAACAAAAGATTGTTGCATTTTCAACCAAATAGTTGAACTTTTAATAAAGACAAATATACAAAAAGACAGCTAAATTTTCCACACAAAAAAAAAAGACTATTTAACAAAATAGTTAAAATAATTATAATTTCAATCCAATAGTTGAATTTTCAATCAAAAAATAATAATTTTGAACCAAACAGCTGCATTTACAACCACATAGTTGAATTTTCAACCTATAAAGATGAATTTTCAACAAAACGGTCGAATTGTTAATAAAAAAGATTAAACTTTAACCAAAAATAGTTTCATTTTCAATACAATAATTAAATTTTTAAGCCAAAAATATGAATTTTTGTAGAAGACAGTTGAATTTTCAAAAACAAAGCTAATTTTGATCAAATAAATATCAATATTCAACCAAAAAAATAAGTTTTGTACCCAAAAGGACGAATATTCTACTTTAAATGGACAAATGTACAACAAAACAGTTGAATTTTACACCTAAAAGAGATAACTAACAAAACAGTTAAATTTTCAACAAAATAATGAAGTTCTCAACGAAATAGTAGAAATTTTATCCATAAGAGATAAATTCTAAACCAAAAATATATTAGTAGATTCTTTAATCAAAAATAATTAAGGTTCAACGAAAAATAGGTACATTTTCTTGAAAACAGAGGAAAAAAACAGGAATTATTTTTAAAAAGGGGAAAGTTTGTTAAGTCTCAAAAATGTTTCTCTCGCTAAATATATAAAATATTTCACCAAAAATGCAATCCCATGATAGAAAAGCGTACCAAAATATCGGATGATAAGTGGCAGTTCAAAACTAAACCTCTTACTGCCTCTAAATTGACTAAAAACATCCAAACTAAAAAGAAATTCCCCAAGCACAGCAAAAATCGATAACAAGCTCGCTCCAACTCTACATAAAAAAGCCCTTGAAACTTATCATAAGAACACAATGCAGTCTCAAAATCGTTCTTTAAAACTGAAGTATAAAAAAGCATGATTGCAAGCACATGGAGATAAACATAAAGGCTACATACAAAAAATAATGCTAGTACCGAAATTCGGTACAATAGCCTCTTTTCCAGGTCCCGGTACACCCACGAAATCCGGCTCCAGTACCGGAATTTCGGCACGGAAAGCAGTTGACATGAAAGCCAGGAACCTCTCCTCGAAGGAATCGAGAGAACGAGGGCGAGGAACCTGGATTTAAGAATTAAAAAAAGCGTGATGGACTCACCGGCGTAGGTACCAGCGGCGGCTGCAGCGGCTGGTTGCTGATAATAAGTCTTAGCAGCGTCGTAGGATTGGACGGCTTGTGCCGCTGGCGTCACTGCGTATCCGCTGGTCGCCCTAAGTAACAAATTGAATTGCTAGTTTTCGAAAACGCACGTCTCGAGTTGATCGTGGCACCGCAGGGGGAAATCGGTTTGAATAAAATCGAGCAAAATAATTTAGAATCGGCCTGAACTGATTTTAAAATCCACTATAACATGACGCTCCACACACGTCGAGAAATGGCGGCCGAGCCGGCTAGGGCCTTCGAACATTATTAAAGAGTATTTCAGAGAACTTTGGATCGCGCCCAGCCCGTCGCAAAAAACTTGGAGGCTTAACACTAGCTACTTAATAAAGAGTAAATTCAGACGATTTCGTACCCATATTGAGTTCCGCCGTGAGTAAATCCGAAATAATTGTTCTGCGCCATCCTTCCTTGCAGAGAATCCCGGAAAGAAGGAAGTCGTAGGGGACGTAGGGCGTGCCACGAACTCAACCTAATGGCTGAGAGCGACGCGATTGGCTTACACGTTTTCGAACCGCGCCGCCACTGGTGCACGCAATCAACACCACCTCCACGCAAATCAACGCATCAGGCAAAAACTACTATCCGGTTAAGCACATGCGATAAAATCCTTACCGCGATCCTTACCACGATCCTCGGGTCCAGGGAATCTGGTAGTTTGTAGTTTCGCTGATTTTCCAAACTTCTAGGAGTACTTGGATCCACGAAACCTCGCAAATCGGACAGCAAGAGGACCAGTTTGCCGGCGACGTGCGGCGACGCGTGCGTGCAATTCGGGACGCGAGCGCCCTCCTCGTCGATTTTTCACCGGGTGACATCACCTCTCAAGATGGCCGGACTCTGGATGATAATTTAATATCTGGATGAAAAACTATTGTTTTACCAAACTGATACAAGATTGTTTTTCAATTTTCAGATTAATTATTATTTATATATCTTTTTGCATACATTTTATTATTTAATTGTAAATATAAACCCATTTCTAATACGATTTTGGTCAAAATAGCGTATTTAGAAGTTTGAATTTCCCGCCGTGAGGAGAATTGACGAATCGCAAAATTAATCGGCTCTCACGCCCCAATCGCTGAAGCGGAATGACTAGAAATTTTTCTATTTGATACTTCCGGAAAGATTATATTTATTCAGGAATATTGGGAAAATTATGACAGCTTTCAAAAACTACGTCACACTGCCAGGATTGGGGAGTGACAGGTTTTTGCGACAAGGGGGGGGGGGGGGGCAGAATGTGATATCACACTTGTAAAATATAAAGGTGAAAAACAATTTTTTGAAATGTTTGAAAAAATTTAAGATTTTATTTTACAAGGAAAGAATCTAAAACTTTCCCCTATTTTCTTCCTTAACTCCTTTTAAAAAAAACTTCACTTTTTAGGGTTTCTTAGCGTCGGGCATAAACTCTATAGTTTCGGTCGACTGTCCATCTGTCCGTCGTCCATTTTTCTAGGAGGGGTAATGAGAAGAGGGGAAATATGAGGGGGTGGTGTAGGAGAAGTGAGAAGTAGAGAATAAAAAGAAGTGTGGAGAGGGGAAGTAGGGACAGGGATGGGAAATGAGGAGAGAGTTAGTGACGGTAAATGAGCAGAGTGGAAGTAGGAGAAAGAGGATTGGGAAAGCACGTAAAGCTACGAAAAATTAGGAAAGGGTAAGTGAGGGGAAATAAGTGTCTGGAAGTGAGGGAAAATGAGAGGAGGTAAGCTAAAAGTTTAGTTGAGGAAGTGAAGGGAGGGCTAGTAGGATAGTGCGGGTGAATATGGGTCGAATGTGATGACCAGTGAAGAGAAACAGGGGTAGGGGAGTGTTAGATGAGAAAGAGAGAAGAAGCGGAGGTAGGGTTGGAAAAAGTTCGGAAAGAGAATGGTGAAGTGTGGGCAGTGAAAACGAGAGGAATTGAGGGAAAATGAGGATGGGTAAGCTGTGTCAGTGAGGGGAAATTAGGGAGGGGAAGTAGGGGAAATGATTGGTAGTGAGGGAAGTGAAGGGATGGTTATAATAGAGTAGTGGAGGTGAGTATGACAGGGAAATTTAGGAATATTGGGAAATTTATGACAGCTTACAAAAATTACGTCACACTGCCAGGGGTGGGGAGTGACAGGTTTTTGTGACAGGGTGGGGGGAGCAGAATGTGACATCACACTTGTAAAATATAAAGGCAAAAAACAATTTTCTGAAATGTTTGAAAAAAAAATCAAAGATTTTATTTAACAAGTAAAACATCTAAATCTTTTTCCCCTATTTCCCTCCTTTACTCTTTTTAAAAATAGTTCCTCTTTTCAGGGCTTCGTAGCGTCGGGCATAAACCCTTGTAGTTTCGCTTGACTGTCCGTCCGTCGTCCTTTTTCCCAGGAGGGGTATTGAGAAGAGGGGAAATATGAGGTGTGGCGGGTGTAGGGGAGGTGAGAAGTAGAGAAGGAAAAGAAGTGAGGAGAGGGAAGGTAGGAGAAATGAGGAGGGGTGAAGTAGGGGCAGGGGGATGGGAAATGAGGAGAGAGTTAGTGAGCAGAGTGGAAGTAGGAGAAAGAGGGGTGGGGAAATAGGTAAAGCGACGAAAAACTAAGGACAGGTAAGTAAGGGGAAATAAGTGTGTTGAAGTGAGGGAAAATGAGGGGAGGTAAGCTGAGAAGAGAGTAAGCTGATGAAGTGAGGGGAAATTAGGGAGGGAGATTAGGGGAAATGATTGGAACTCCAATCATCTAGGTGAAGGGAAGGCTATAGCAGTAGGATAGTGCGGGTGAGTATGGAAGTCATGACCGGGGTAAAGAAACAAGGGAAAGGGAGTATTGGCTGAGAAAGAGAGAAGAGGGAGAGGTGGTATTGGAAAAAGATCAGGAAGAGAATGGTGAAGTGTGTGTAGTGAAAACGAGAGGAATTGAGGGAAAATGAGGGTGGGTAATCTGTGGAAGTGAGGGGTAATTAGGAAGGGAAAATAGGGGAAATGATCAGAAGTGAGGGAAGTGAAGGAACGGTTATAATAGAGTAGTGCGGGTGAGTATGGCAGGGAAAGTGATGGCTGGGAAAGGAAAGTAGGGGAAGGTAAGAAAAACGTACTCGAAAGATGATATTATTTAGGAATATTGGGAAATTTATTACAGCTTTAAAAACCTACGTCACACTGCCAGGGAGTGACAGTTTTTATGACGGGGGGGGGGGGGGGCAGTATTTGACATCAAACTTGTAAAATATAAAGGCGAAAAACAATTTTTCGAAATGCTTGAAAAAATACAAATTAATGATCTTCTTTTACGAGTAAAGCATCTAAATATTTTTTCCCTATTTCCCTCCTTAACACGTCTGAAAAATAATTCCTCTTTTTAGGGTTTCGTAGCATCGGGTATAAACCCTTATAGTTTCGGTCAGGTGTCGTCCGTCCGTCGTACTTTTTCCCCAGAGGGGTAATGAGAAGAGGGGACATGTGAGGAGGGGTTGTAGGGAATGTGAGTAATAGGGAAGAAAATAATAAACGAGGAAAGGGAAAGTATGGGAAGTTAGGAGAGTAGAAATGAGAGGTGGGGCAGTAACGGCAAATGAGGAGAGAGTTAGTGAGGGTAAATGAGCAAAGTGAAAGTAGGAAAAATGAGAGGTAGGGAAGTAGGTAAAGCGATGAAAAATTAGGGAAGGGGAAGTGAGGGGAAATAAGGGTAGGGAAGTTAGGAAAATGAGAGGAGATAAGCTGAGGTGAGGGTTAGCTGAGGAAGTGAGGGGAAATTAGGGAAGGAGAGTAGGGGGAATGATTGGAAGTGAAGGGTGGGCTAGTAGGATCGGTTGGATGATTATGGGTGGGAAAGTGATGACCGGGGTAGAGAAACAGGAGAAGGGGAATGTTAGCTGAGAAAGAGAGAAGAGGGGGAGGTAGGGATGGAAGAAGTTCACGAAGAGAATGGTGAAGTGTGGGGAGGGAAAAGGAGAGAAAATGAGGGTGGGTAAGCTGAGGAAGTGAGGGAAAATTAGGTGGAGGAAGTAGAGGAAATGATTGGAAGTGAGGGAAGTGATTGCACGGTTATAACAGAGTAGTGCGGGTGAGTATGGGAGAGAAAGTGATGGCTGTTGATGGAAAGTAGGGGAAGGTGAGTGTTAGCTGGAGAAGTGAGGAGAGGGGAAAGAAGTGGAGGAAGCAGTGCGGGAAGGGAGAGGAAGCAAATGGCTTTTAGTTTAAAATTTAAATATTTGGTTCCAAATTAACTATTTTTTTCAAATTCATTTATTCGGGATCAAAATTCAACTGTTGTACAGAAAATTCGTTTTTTTGACTCAAAAATTCAACTGTTTTGTTGAAAATTCGTCTTTTTGTGTTGGAACGTTTACTATTTTCGTAGAAAAAAAAACCATTTAGTTGAACATTTTTTTTAAATTCAACTGCTTTAAAATTAAAAATTTTTTTTTTTCATAGAAATATTAACTATTCAATTATTTGTTGAGAATTTATATTTTTGGCTAAATTCTACTGTTTTTCATGAAAAATAAAAAATCTTTTCCGGGTTGAAATATATAAAATATTATATTTTTCGTCGAGACTTTTTTGGTTGAAAATTCAACTATTTTGTTGAAAATCTAATTATTTTGTTAAAAATTCTACTTTTTTAAAAATTCTATTATTTGTTGAAAATTAAATTATTCAATTAAAAATTTAACTGTTTTATTGAAGATTCATCTTTTTGATAGAAAAATCGTCCTTTTGGATTGAAAATTAAATTGTCTTCTAACAAATTCGTCTTTTTGGCTTAAAAATTCAACTATTTGTTAAAAAAGTAACTGTTCTTGATTGAAGTTCAATTTTTTTTTAATTTGACAATTTGGTTGAAAATTTGTCTTTTCAGGTAGAAAATTGAACTATTTGGTTAAAAATGTATCACTTTTTCTTGATGGAAGATCGAAAATTCAACTATGTGGTTAAAAATTCAACTATTTTGTTGAAAATTCAATTATTTTTTTAAAACTTCAATTTTTGTTGTTAAAAAGTCACTTTTTTCGAAAATTACACTGCTTTGTTTAAAATTTCTATTTTTGGATTAAATATCAATTTTTGGTTTGAAAAGTCACCTTCTTTTTTTAGAAAAGTTCTTGGTTCAAAATTTAACTCTCACCACGATTGAAAATTTGATATTATCGGAAAAAATGCGTACAATTTTAAAGGTTTTTTTTTTCAATTTACATTCCAAAATATAAAAAAGTAATTTTTTCGTTTTTTCAACTTTGATTATCAGACCATTTTTTTAAAAATAAATTTAAAAAAAATTCATAACTACATTTCTATCAATCTGCCCACAAATCTAGTCAATATTCTTGTGTGACCTTTTCGAAAGTACATATCAGAGTTTTATATATAGAATATTGCATAACGAATACATAAAAATGCTGTCTTTATAAATTTCTGATGGATACGCAATAATTCCAATAAAGGACTTCAACTCGCTGATTGTGTCTGGATATAAAATAATTGTTGACGATAGTGATTTTATTTCCACAGCATTCTATAAAACATTAAAATTTAATTTTTAAATTTTTATATTGATTTTTATACTTTGTTATTCATAATTCCATAAATCTGATATCCGTTTCCGTGAAATTATGAAAACATTAAATTCTTAAATTAATGTCAAAATTAATACACAAATAAATTATTAAAATTCGAATATAAATTATTTTATGAATTAAATATGAAATTTTTTTAATGTATCAGCTTTCTCTGGAATCGTATATTATATAAAAGGTCGCTGACCTTTTCCGCCGAGACGTTTCTATTGATTATATGAAAGATTCATATTCTCTAAATGTACTTCTCTCTGAAGAGAAAAAATTAAATTGTTTTATTTCGCAAAAAAAGAATCATTCAAATTAAATATTTATCTGTCTCAATATTTATTTAATAATTAGTAGCCGCCTTTTATTAAAAAACTATCATCTTTGTAATAAAGTATCTATTTTTATAATTCTTTCTTATTGATTAAATATTTTCAAAAATTAGGAGTTACTTTTAATCATTCACACAAAATTAATTAACAGCTTCAAAATTTCTAAACCTAATTTTATGCTGTTAACGTTGAATAAGATTTATGAGTTTGAATCTCCCGCCTTCTTTCGTTTTGTTAGCAGCGCACTCTCGCGGCTGAAATTTGAAACTCGGCTTGACAGTTGCCAGCATGATCTAATTGCCAGTTGCCGTTGACATATCTGACGCACAGAAATGTCAAGTGTTTTGATAATTATTTTGAGCCACAGAACTGTCTCTTGCACAATTTTGTATTAAAAATTAATCTGAGAATGAAACTTCGAGTTTGATAAAAACGCGCGCTTATCTAAAAGTGTAAAAAGCGCGCTCAATAATCAAAATATCAGAATTAGGAATGAGATATAACCTATAAATCAACATTTGAATTAGTTGTATTGGTTGTATTCGTTACATTCGAAAAATATCAAGTTTTAGCAAAAGTATGAATTACAACATTACATCAAAATTATATTTGCGTAGAAAAAAGCAAAACTTTGATTACTTCAACGAATTTATCGCTATTTGGAGAACGGACATGATTTAGAGGTATGTCTTTTTATATGTAATGTTATATTCATGTATCAAAACAAAATACACTGTAAAAAAATTTCTTGTAACTATCCACTGCGTTTTTTTAATTTGACCAAAACCTGTAAAATGACTGAGTTCAAAGTAGTGAACTTCCAACCTCAAAATGTCGAAACATCACTTTGAATGCAGTGGTTTTACCAATTTTTGTAAATTTACCTCTCTGAAAGTAGGAAATAATTGGACTCAAATTATTTCCTACTTTCAGA
>CAKNYM010051668.1:128383-170648 GCA_932195095.1 Andricus curvator | reverse complement strand
CCGAAATCTTTGCGAAACCTGTGAAATCTTTGGGTAATAATTGAAATCTTTTTGAAATCTTTGGCAATATGAATTTTATACCTGTATTTATTATTTACTATTTATTATTTATGTTCAATTTTTAAATAGTGTAATATTATTATACTTTGTCTAGAAAAAAAGGCTCCGTCGCTTCTGGTTACAAGTTACTGCAAAAATCGAAACTATGTTACGTTACAAGTTACTTTTTAAAATAGTAACGCAGTTACCCTAAAACTTACAAATAACGTAACTTTGCAGTAACTTAGTTCTGTGTAACAAGATACTACCCAACTCTGGTAGAAATTAATTTTTTCTCTTTTGTTTACCAGTCTTACGATGGAGCGATAGGTCAGGGTCCAGGCCTGGAGTCTCATGGAGGTTCTACTTTCTGCGCCATCGCCAGTCTTTTTTTAATGAACAAACTGGACGTTTTATCCGACAAGCAGCTTAACAGATTAAGAAGGTGGTGCCTTATGAGACAAGACGGAGGATTCCACGGCCGGCCTGGAAAACCCTCCGACACTTGTTACAGTTTTTGGATCGGGGCTACCTTACAAATGTTAGGAGTCAGTCATTTGTCCGACTCGGAAGAGAATCGGGCATTCGTTTTTTCGACTCAAGACACGATAGCGGGAGGATTTGCCAAATTTAATTACAATCGGGCGGATCCGCTACACACTTATTTAGGTGAGTTTACTCCCTTCTAAATTAAATTCCGTTCATTCCCTCTATTTTGCAAAAAAATTTCACTCATCTCCTTCTTCATCACAGATAATGTCCCAATGTCAACCAATAATTTTTCTAACAAAAAAGGTGAATTTTCAATTAAAAATATGTATTTTCAATCAAAAAAGACAAATTTGTAACAAAGCAGTTGAATTTTCGAAAAAAGATGACTTTTTAATCAAATAATTGAATTTTTTAGCAAAATAATTGAATTTTCCACAAAATAGTTGAATTTTCGACCTATAATGAAGTAAAAGTGTCGAATTTTTAACAGAATAGTTGGATTTTCTACCTAAAAAGATGAATTTTCAACCGAATTGTCAAATTAAACGAAAAATTGAACTTGAACCAAAAACAGTTCCTTTTTCAACCAATTAGTTGAATTTTCATGCGAAAAAGATGAATTTGTTAAAAGATAGTTGAATTTTCAATCCAAACGGACCAAATAGTAGCTTTTTAACCAAATTAATTCTCAACGAAAAATATCAGAAAAGATTTTTAATTTTTAATGAAAACAGTCGAATTTAACCAAAAATTTGAAATCTCAACGAAAAATGTTACCAAACCAAAAAGACGAATTTTCAACCAGCAAAGCTTTTTTAATCAAGAGATAAACAAAATTTCAACGAAATTGTTGAATTTTAAAATCAAGAAGTCAAATTTTCTTGAAATCAATTGAATTTTCAGCCAAAAAGTTAATTTTCAACCAAATAGTTCATTTTTTTACGAATGTAATAGAATTTCCAACCCAAAAAGACGAATTTTTAAAAATAAAACAGTTAAATTTGTCGGCCTAAAAGACGTTTTTTTTCATAACAGTTGAATTTTCTACCCGAAAATATGAATTTTCCAAAAAAAATAGGTAATTTTCAACGAGATATTTAAATCGTACACTAAAAATTATCAATTTTTAACAAAAAATGGAATAGTTGAATTTCGAGTTGAAAAAATTGATTTTAAACAAAAACAAAAAAAAACGCGTTCAGAACAAAATAATTACATTTTCAACCCAAGAGACGAATTTGTTAAATGACAGTTGAATTTTCAATCCAAAAGGACAAAATAGTAGAATTTTTAACAAAATTATTTTTCAACGAAAAGTATCAGAAAAGATTTTAATTTTTAATGAAAACAGTCGACTTTAACCAAAAATTTGAAATCTCCAACGAAAAATTTTATCAAACCAAAAAGACGAATTTTCAACAAAAGAGTTAAATTTTCAACCAACAAATCTTTTTGAATCAAGAGGTGAACAAAATTTCAACGAAATTGTTGAATTTTAAAATCAAAAAGTCAAATTTTCTTGAAATCAGTTGAATTTTCAGCCAAAAAGTTAATTTTCAACCAAATAGTTCATTTTTTTACGAATGTAATAGAATTTCCAACCCAAAAAGACGAATTTTTAAAGATAAAACAGTTAAATTTGTCGGCCTAAAAGACGTTTTTTTTCATAACAGTTGAATTTTCTACCCGAAAATATGAATTTTCCAAAAAAAAATAGGTAATTTTCAACGAGATATTTAAATCGTACACTAAAAATTATCAATTTTTAACAAAAAATGGAATAGTTGAATTTCGAGTTGAAAAAATTGATTTTAAACCAAAAAAAAACGCGTTTAGAACAAAATACTTAAATTTCAACCCAAGAGACGAATTTTCAATAAAAGAGTTAAATTTTCATACAACAAAGCTTTTTTAATCAAGAGATAAACAAAATTTCAACGAAATTGTTGAATTTTAAAATCAAAAGGTCAAATTTTATTGAAATCAATTGAATTTTTAGCCAAAAAATTAATTTTCAACCAAAGAGTTTATTTTTTACGAATATAATAGAATTTCCAACCCAAAAAGACGAATTTTTGTAATAAAGCAGTTAAATTTTTCCGCCTAAAAGACGGTTTTTCTTCAAAACAGTTGAATTTTCTACCCGAAAATATGAATTTTCAAAAAAAATAGGTAATTTTCAACCAGATATTTAAATCGTACACCAAAAATGATCAATTTTTAACAAAAAATGGAATAGTTAAATTTCCAGTTGGAAAAATTGATTTACAATTTTTAAAAACGCATTTAGAAGAAAATACTTACATTTTCAACCCAAGAGACGAATTTGTTAAATGACAGTTGAATTTTCAATCCAAAAGGACAAAATAGTAGATTTTTTAACAAAATTATTTTTCAACGAAAAGTATCAGAAAAGATTTTTAATTTTTAATGAAAACAGTCGACTTTAACCAAAAATGTGAAATCTCCAACGAAAAATTTTATCAAACCAAAAAGACGAATTTTCAACAAAAGAGTTAAATTTTCAACCAGCAAATCTTTTTGAATCAAGAGATAAACAACATTTCAACGAAATGGTTGAATTTTAAAATCAAAAAGTAAAATTTTCTTGAAATCAGTTGATTTTTCAGCCAAAAAGTTAATTTTCAACTAAATAGTTGATTTTTTACGAATATAATAGAATTTTTAACCCAAAAAGACGATTTTTTAAAAATAAAACAGTTAAATTTTTCTTCCCAAAAGACGGTTTTTCTTCAAAACAGTTGAATTTTCTACCCGAAAATATGAATTTTAAAAAAAATAGGTAATTTTCAATCAGATATTTAAATCGTACACTAAAACTTATCAATTTTTAATAAAAACGGAATAGTTGAATTTCGAGTTGAAAAAATTTATTTTAAACAAAAACAAAAAAAAACGCGTTCAGAACAAAATACTTACATTTTCAACTCAAGAGACGAATTTTTTAAATGACAGTTGAATTTTCAATCCAAAAGGACAAAAGAGTAGATTTGTTAACAAAATTATTTTCTAACGAAAAGTATCAAAATAGATTTTCAATTTCTAATGAAAACAGTCGAATTTAACCAAAAGTTTGAAATCTTAACAAAAAATGTTATCGAACCAAAATGACGAATTTTCAACAAAACAGTTACATTTTCAACCAGCAAAGCTTTTTTAATCAATAGATAAACAACATTTCAACGAAATGGTTGAATTTTAAAATCAAAAAGTAAAATTTTCTTGAAATCGGTTGAATTTTCAGCCAAAAAGTTAATTTTCAACCAAATAGTTTTTTTTTTACGAATATAATAGAATTTCCAACCCAAAAAGACGAATTTTTTAAATAAAACAGTTAAATTTTTCCGCCTAAAAGATGGTTTTTCTTCAAAACAGTTGAATTCTCCACCCGAAAATATGAATTAAAAAAAATGGGTAATTTTCAACCAGATATTTAAATCGTACACTAGAAATTATCAATTTTTAACAAAAAATGGAATAGTTGAATTTCGAGTTGAAAAAATTAATTTTAAACTGAAAGAAAAAACGCATTTAGAACAAAATATTTACATTTTCAACCCAAGAGACGAATCTTCAATTAATAAAATTAATATTTAACAAATTAGTTCAACTTTGAATGAAGCAGTTAAATTTTCAATCAGGTAGATTTATTTTGTACCAAAAAAGAGGAATTTACAACAAAATACATAAATTTTCAACCAAAGAGATGGATCTTAAACTAATAAAATGAATTTGTAACAAATTAGACCAACTCTTAAGTAAGCAGTTAAATTTTCAAATAAGAAGAGAAATTTTCTACAAAAAAAAACGAATTTTTCAATAAAATAAGATCAATTCGCAACGAAAAATACAATAGTTATTATATTTCAACCCAGAAAATATTTTTAATTTTAAATGAAATACAGTCGAATTTAACCAAAAATATGAAATCTCAACGAGAGGTGTAATCAAGTCAAAAAGACGAATTTTCGAACAAAAGAGTTGAATTTTAAACCAGAAAAGAGTTTCCAATCAAGAGAGAAACCAAATTTCAACCAAATTATTGAATTTTCAAATAAAAATGGCGAATTTCCTCGAAAACAGTTGAATTTTCAACCAAAAAGGTAATTTTTAACCGAATATTTTAATTTTCTACGAAAATAATAGAATTTCTAATCAAAACAAAAAGACGAATTTTCTACAAAACAGTTAAATTTTGAACCCGAAAATATGCATTTTCAAACAAAAAGTTAATTTTCAATCAGATATTTAAATTGTGAAATGAAAATTATTAATTTTCAACCAAGCCGTTAAATTTTCAATCAAGAAAAATAATTTTCTACAATAGAAGACGACTTAGGTCAACTTTCAACTAAGCAGTTACATTTTCAAATAAGAAGATTAATTTTCTACTAACAAAATACGAATTTACAAAAAAAGTACATAAATTTTCAACCAAATTGTTGAATTTTCAACTAAGGACGATCGATTTTCAACCCAGAATGGAATAGTTAAATTTGCAGATGAAAAAATTGATTTTCAACCGAAAAAGAAATCGAATTTTCCGCAAATATTACATTTTCAACCAAACAGATGGATCTTCATCTAATAAAATGAATTTTTAACAAAGTAGTTCAACTTTCAGCCAAGCAGCTTAATTCTCAACCAAGAAGATTAATTTTCTACCAAAAAAGACGAATATGCAATAAAATACATAAATATTCAAAATGTATGTTAAAAGTTCATTTTATTAGTTGAAGATCCATCTCTTTTGTTAAAAATTTAACTATTTTGTTGAGAATTCATTTTCTTTTTAGTTGAAAATTCCACTAATTGATTGACAGCTGAACTACTTTATCATGCATTAATTTTATTGGCTGAAGATTTAACTATTTTGTTGAAAATTTATTTTTTTTAATGAAAGTTATTTATTACATTTTTGTTTGAAAGTTGATCGTTTTTGGATGAAAATTCCACATTTCTGGTTGAAAAATTATCTTTCTTGGTTACAAGTTTAAATATTTAGTTGAAAAATCATCTTTTCGGGCTTATAAGTCAACTGTTTTCTAAAAAAAAATCTACTTTTTAGCTTGAAACATCGACTTTTTAGTTACAAATTCATCTCTTTTGGCAGAAAATTGATGTATTTTGTTGTAAATTCGTCTTTTTTGGTAAAAAATTAGTATCCTTGATTAAAAATTCAACTGCATTGTTCAAAATTAATTTTATTAGTTGAAGATCCATCTCTTAGATTAAAAATTGATCTATTTTGTTGAAAATTCGTTCTTTTGGTTGAATATTTATGTATTTTATTGCATATACGTCTTTTTTGGTAGAAAATTAATCTTCTTGGGTGAGAATTAAGCTGCTTGGCTAAAAAGTTGAACTACTTTGTTAAAAATTCATTTTATTAGTTGAAGATCCATCTGTTTGGTTGAAAATTTAATATTTGCGGAAAAATCGATTTCTTTTTTGGTTAAAAATCAATTTTTTCATCTGCAAATTTAACTATTCCATTCTTGGTTGAAAATCGATCGTCCTTAGTTGAAGATTCAACAATTTGGTTGAAAATTTATGTACTTTTTTTGTAAATTTTTGTAGAAAATTCATCTTTTTGTTTTGGTTAGAAATTCTATTATTTTCGTAGAAAATTAAACTATTCGGTTGAAAATTAACTTTTTGGTTGAAAATTCAACTGTTTTCGAGGAAATTCGCCATTTTTATTTTAAAATTCAATAATTTGGTTGAAATTTTGTTTCTCCCTTGATTGAAAACTCTTTTCTGGTTGAAAATTCAACTCTTTTGTTGAAAATTCGTCTTTTAGATCAAAATTGATTTTCTTACCTAATAATTTAACTAATCCATTTTTGGCTGAAAATTCACCTATTAAATTTTTCATTGAAAATTTAACTACTTGGTCGAAAGTGGAACTACTTTTTTTTAAATTCATTTTACCGGTTTAAGATTTAAGTACTTTGTTGAAAATTCGTTTTAATTTTTGGTTGAAAATTCATCGTTTTTAGTTGAAAATTCAAATATTAAGTTTTTCATAGAGAATTCCTCTTTTTTTGTAGAAAATTCAACCACTTGATTAAAAGTTGAACTGCTTTATTAAGCATTAATTATATTGGTTGGAGATTTAAGTATTTTGTTAACAATTCGCTTTCTGTTGTGGTTGAAAATTAATTTTTTTAACTGAAAATTTAGCTCTTCCATTTTTGTTAAAGATTCATAGTTTTTAGTAAAAAAATTAAACTATGAAATTTTTAATTGAAAATTCCTTTTTCTTGATAGAAAATTCAACTACTTGATTAAACGTTGAACTACTTTGTTAAACATTCATTTTATGGGTTAAAGATTGGATAATTTTTCTGAAATTATCTGAAAATTTAACTGTTCTATTTTTGGTTGAAAATTCATTTTTTTTTCATAGAAAATCCAACTATTAAATTTTTAATTAAAAATTAATATTTTTTTTTTTTTGAAAAATAAACTACTTGATTAAAAGTTGAATTATTTAGTTAAACATACATTTTATTAGGTAAAGATTGAACTATTTTGTTGAAGATTCATTTTCTTTTTCGATTGGAAATTAATTTTCTTAACTGAAAATTTACCTATTCTATTTTTTGTTGAAAATTCATTGCTTTTAATAGAAAATTCAACTATTAAATTTTTAATTGAGAATTTATATTTTTTTGGTTGAAAATTCAACGGACTTGATTAAAGTTGAATTACATACTTTGTTAACCATTAATTTTATTGGCTGAAGATTAACATTTTTTTCTAAATTCATTTTTTGTTTTAAAATTAATTATTTAACTGAAAAAACTATTCCATTTTTGATTCAAAAAATTTCACGAAAAAGTTGATTTTTTAAGCTAAATAGACAATTTTTTTAAAAACAGTTGACTTTCATACCCGAAAAGCTGAATGTTAAACAAAACAATTAAATTTTGAACCAAAAGAGATGACTTTTTAACAACATAGTTGAATGTTTACCAAATAATTAAATTTTTAACAAAATAATTAAATTTTTTACAAAATAGTTGAATTTTCAATTCAAAATGATAAATTTTCAATCAAAAATGGAATAGTTTTTTCAGTTAAATAATTAATTTTAAAACAAAAAATGAATTTAGAAAAATATGTTAATCTTCAGCCAATAAAATTAATGGTTAACAAAGTATGTAATTCAACTTTAATCAAGTCCGTTGAATTTTCAACCAAAAAAATATAAATTCTCAATTAAAAATTTAATAGTTGAATTTTCTGTTAAAAGCAATGAATTTTGAACAAAAAATAGAATAGGTAAATTTTCAGTTAAGAAAATTAATTTCCAATCGAAAAAGAAAATGAATCTTCAACAAAATAGTTCAATCTTTACCTAATAAAATGTATGTTTAACTAAGTAATTCAACTTTTAATCAAGTAGTTTATTTTTCAACCAAAAAAATATCAATTTTCAATTAAAAATTTAATAGTTGGATTTTCTATGAAAAAAATGAATTTTCAACCAAAAATAGAATAGTTAAATTTTCAGATAATTTCAAAAAAATTATCCAATCTTTAACCCATAAAATGAATGTTTAACAAAGTAGTTCAACGTTTAATCAAGTAGTTGAATTTTCTATCAAGAAAAAGGAATTTTCAATTAAAAATTTCATAGTTTAATTTTTTTACTAAAAACTATGAATCTTTAACCAAAAATGGAAGATCTAAATTTTCAGTTAAAAAAATTAATTTTCAACCAAAACAGAAAGCGAATTGTTAACAAAATAGTTAAATCTCCAACCAATATAATTAATGCTTAATAAAGCAGTTCAACTTTTAATCATGTGGTTGAATTTTCTACAAAAAAAAGAGGAATTCTCTATGAAAAACTTAATATTTGAATTTTCAACTAAAAACGATGAATTTTCAACCAAAAATTAAAACGAATTTTTAACAAAGTACTTAAATCTTAAACCCGTGAAATGAATTTTAAAAAAAGTAGTTCAACTTTCGACCAAGTAGTTAAATTTTCAATGAAAAATTTAATAAGTGAATTTTCAACCAACATCGATATATTTTCAGCCAAAAATGGATTAGTTAAATTATTAGTTAAAAAAATTAATTTCGATCTAAAAGACGAATTTACAAGAAAATATTTAAATCTTAAGCCAAATAGTAGAATTTTCAATCAAAAGAGATGAATTCGGAACCAAAAATATAATAGGAGACTTTTCAATTAAAAAGAATTAACTTTCAACGAAAAATAGTAAGATTTTCTTATTGGTTTCTATTAATTAAATTTGCATTTAATCGAAAAACGAGAAATTTGGGAAGTTTCTTGAAAACAGAGGAAAAGAGATTTAAAAAATGGGAAAAAGAGGCGAATAGAGGAATGAGTGTGAGGTCTTTCTTTAGACGCTTTATTTGTAAAATAAAGTCACTCATTTTCATTTTTTCAAGCATTTCTAAAAATTGTTATTCACATTTTTATTTTTCATTTGTGACGCCCCCCTTATTGCAAATAGCTCCCCCCCCCCCAGTGTAAAGTAGTTTTTGAACGGCCCTTTTATTAAAATCATGTTTTTAATGTTTAAAATTAAAAATTCCTTTAATTATAAAGAATAAAATTCAATTTCCAGGTTTATGCGGCTTAAGCCTTTTAGGAGAGCCTAGTCTATGTGCCATGAATGCCGCCCTCAATATATCTCAACACGCTTATGGACATTTACAAGAGATTCACAAAAAATGGAAGAATGAGTGATGAAGTACCAAATATTAAATCAAGCGCACATATGAAAGGTAACTACGATTGGATTCTCTTATTGAGTTTTTGAATCCGTTAGAAAGTCTCTTCAGCATTTGTCTATTAGTGAAGGAATTTTATATTGTTTTACGCCACTTAGCAATTTTTCAATTCTCATATTTTTAAGGCTATGCAATATTTACCCGATTCCTACTTCAAACACATAAAAATAAAATGGAATAAAATTTAAATTTATTAAATAAAAATCAATGACATTAAATTTAAATGAAACAATTCAATAAAAAGCACTAGGAAACGTTTGTATAGTCCTAAATTTCTGGAAATATAGAAAAAATCCAGAAATTGTGTTTGTAGTTTCAGAAATTTAGAACCGTAAAAACGTTTCTTACTGTCTTTTGTATGATTTTCCCAATTTTCAATTCTATTTCTCAATTCGTGTGGAAATAAGTTGCTGCGAAACCAATTTTTAAATAGGAATCGAATAAATATTGCATGGCCTTTGATGGAAATGAAAAATTGAAATTAAGGGAATATAATAGAATTAAATGAATTAAAAATGTTGATTTGTTTGAAACTATATATTTGTGATATTGTATATCGCACACGGATAAGGTAAGAAAGAGTCCGATTGTTTTCAATGTAGAATCTTTATATAATTACAACGCATCTGTTCTACATTCGTCAATTATCAGTTAATAACGAATACAAGGAATCAGAGAAAATTATCTGTTAATTCGAGTTATGAATTATAATATAGTATAATTTGCAAACTTTCAGAAGATTGTAAAAACTGTAAAGGGTTGAAAGCTACGTAATGAAACTGACTTAATAACGATATGAAAAGAAAATATTGTTTGTGATAGAAAAAACGTTACAATAAACATTATATGTCAGAATCTTGTGGATTATTTATTCCTTTCGAAAAAAACGACTTGAATGTGGATTTTTAATTCGCAATTATAAGTAATCAGGGTGTCTACCCTACCTGGAAAACCTAGAAAACCTGGAATGTGTTTCAGGGAATTTTTCGAAAGCGTACTTATTTTTTTTTAATTGCAGTATAAAATTGAATAACAATGATTCTTCATTTGTAAAAGTAGCTTTATATTACTGTATTTAATTATTTTTTGAAAATTCGTTTTTCTTTGTTTGAAATTAATTTTTTGAACTGAAAATTTAACCATTATATTTTTCGTTTAAAATTGATAGTTTTTAGTTGAAAATTCATTCTTTTTGGTACAAAATTCACCTTTTTGTTTGAAAATTCGACAGTTTGTTTGCAATTTTTTCTCTTTCTTGACTGAAAAATCTTTCCTATTTGGAAATTAAACTCATATGGAAAAGTCGTATTTTTTGGCTAAATTCAACTTTTTTGATTAAAAATTGAAATGTTTTTTGGTTGACCATTTTTCGTTGAAAATACATCCTTTTTTGGACTAAAAATTGAATTAATTGAATATTTATCAGTTTAATTGAGAATTCATCTCTTTGGTTGAAAAATGAACTTTGTTGAAAATTCGTTTTTTTTTTAGTTGAAAATTAATTTTCTTTACTAATAACGTAACTATTCTAGTTGAAACTTTAACTACTTTTTTGAATTTTTTTGTTTGTTGAAAATTAATTTTTTTTAAATTAAAATGTAACTATTTCATTTGAATATTCCATCATTTTAGTTCAAAATTCATCTCTGGTTGTATATTAATTTTTTTAAATAAAAATTTAGATTTTTAATTTTTGGTTTTATTTTAAATGTTATCTTTTTCAGTTGAAAATTCGTTTTTTTTTTAGAAATTAATCTTCTTGGTTGAAAATTAATCTTTTTCGTTTACAATACATCATTTTAGTTGGAAATTAATCTTTTTGGTTTAAAATTCAACTATTCCAGTTGAAGATTCGTCATTTTAATTGAAAATGCATCACTTTGTTTGAAAATATAACTATTTTTTATTCCTTTCGAAAAATACGACTTGAATGTGGATTTTTAATTCGCAATTATAAGTAATCAGGGTGTCTAATCTGACTGGAAAACCTAGAAAACCTGGAATTGTCATAAAATATTTTTATTTTTATATACCTGGAAAGTTCTGGAAATGGCAGGGAATTTTTTTTGTCAGGGAATTTTTTCTAAAGCGTGCTTAATTTTTTTTTAATTGCAGTATAAAATTGAATAACAATGATTCTTCATTTGTAAAAGTAGCTTTATATTACTGTATTTAACTATTTTTGGAAAATTCATTTTTCTTTGTTTGAAATTAATTTTTGAACTGAAAATTTAAACATGATATTTTCTGTTGAAAATTGATAGTTTTTAGTTAAAAATTCATTCTTTTTGGTAGAAAATTCACTTTTTTGCTTGAAAATTCAACAGTTCGTTTGTAATTTTTTCTCTTTCTTGACTGAAAAACCTTTCTTAGTTGGAATTAAAAATTAAAATTTTTTTTTGCTTGAACATTTTTCGTTGAAAATACATCCTTTTTTGGACTAAAAATTGAATTAATTGAATATTTATCAGTTTAATTGAGAATTCATCTCTTTGGTTGAAAAATGAACTTTGTTGAAAATTCGTTTTTTTTTAGTTGAAAATTAATTGTCTTTACTAATAACGTAACTATTCTAGTTTAAACTTTAACTACTTTTTTGAATTTTTTTGTTTGTTGAAAATTATTATTTTTTTTTTAAATTAAAATGTAACTATTTCATTTGAATATTCCATCATTTTAGTTCAAAATTAATCTCTGGTGGAAAATTAATTTTTTTAACTAAAAATTTTAATGTTTAATTTTTGGGTTTTATTTTTATTTTAAATTTTATCTTTTTCAGTTGAAAATTCGTTTTTTTTTTAGAAATTAATCTTCTTGGTTGAAAATTAATCTTTTTCGTTTACAATACATCATTTTAGTTGGAAATTAATCTTTTTTGTTGAAAATGCATCACTTTGTTTGAAAATATAACTATTTTTTATTCCTTTTGCAAAAAACGACTTGAATGTGGATTTTTAATTCGCAATTATAAATAATAATCAGGGTATCTACTCTGCCTGGAAAACCTAGAAAATCTGGAATTGTCATAAAATTTTTATAATACCTGGAAAATTGTGGAAATGTCAGGGAATTTTTTTTGGTCAGTGAATTCTTTCTAAAGCGCGCTTAATTTTGTTTCAAATTACAATATAAAATT
Organism: Andricus curvator; assembly: GCA_932195095.1. Taxonomy (NCBI): domain Eukaryota; kingdom Metazoa; phylum Arthropoda; class Insecta; order Hymenoptera; family Cynipidae; genus Andricus; species Andricus curvator. The sequence goes on along the minus strand of CAKNYM010051668.1, from coordinate 158,182 downwards.
GAATAACAATGATTCTTCGTTTGTAAAAGTAGCTTTATATTACTGTATTTAACCATTTTTTGAAAATTCGATTTTCTTTGTTTGAAATTAATTTTTTGAACTGAAAATTTAACCATTATATATTTCGTTTAAAATTGATAGTTTTTAGCTGAAAATGTAAGAATCTTGTTGAAAATTCATTCTTTTTGGTAGAAAATTCACCTTTTTGTTTGAAAATTCAACAGTTTGTTTGCAATTTTTTCTCTTTCTTGCCTGAAAAATCTTTCTTAGTGGGAAATTAAAATCATATGGAAAAGTCGTCTTTTTTGGCTGAATTCAACTTTTTTGATTTAAAATTAAAATGTTTTTCGTTTGAAATATTTTTGGTTGAACATTTTTCATTGAAAATGCATTTTTTTGGACTGAAAATTGGATTAATTGAAGATTTATCAGTTTAATTGAGAATACATCTCTTCAATCAATTTTTTTTACTAATAACTTAACTATTGCAGTTGAAACTTCAACTAATTTTTTTGAATTTTGTTGTTTGTTCAAAATTAATTCTTTTTAAATTAAAAATGTAACAATTTCATTTGAATATTACATGATTTTAGTTCAAAATTCATCTCTGGTTGAAAATCAATTTTTTTAACTAAACATTTAAATGTTTATTTTATTTTTTTTATTTTTTTATTTATTTTTTTTTTATTTTTTTATCTTTTTCAGTTGAAAATTTGTTTGTTTTTTTGGAGAAATTAATCTTCTTGATTGAAAATTCATCTTTTTGGTTAAAAATTCATCATTTTAGTTTGAAATTAATCTTTTTGGTTTAAAAATCAACTATTCCAGTTGAAGATTCATCATTTTAGTTGAAAATGCATCACTTTGGTTGCAAATATAATTATTTTTTTGAAAATTAATTTCTTTTTGGTTGAAAATTCAACTATTCCAGTTGAAAATTCATCGTTTGGGTTTAAAATTCATCATTTTAGTTGGAAATTAATCTTTTTGGTTTAAAATTCAACTATTCCAGTTGAAGATTCATCATTTTAGTTGAAAATGCATCACTTTTTTTGCAAATATAACTATTTTTTTGAAAATTAACTTCTTTTTGGTTGAGAATTCAACTATTCCAGTTGAAAATTCATCAGTTTGGTGGAAAATTAATTTTTTCAACTGAAAAATTAACTATTCCATTTTTGTTTGAAAATTGATCTTTTTTAGTTTAAAAATTAACTGTATAGTTAAAAATTGTTGTTTTTTTTAGTTGAAAATTTAACTATTTCATTGAAAATTCATGTATTGTGTTGAAATATCGTATTTTTTGGTAGAAAATTAATTTTTTTGTTTCAAAATTAATCTTCTTGTTTAAAAATTCAACTTTTTGGTTTAAAATTCAAGTAATCCAGTTAAATAATCATCATTTTAGTTGAAAATTCATTTTTTTGGGTAAAAATAAAACTACTTGGTTGAAAGTTAAGCTCTTTTGTTAAAAATTTTTCTTTTTGGTTCAAAAGTTATCCACTCCAGTTAAAGATTCATCAATTCAGTTAAAAATTCATCACTTTGCTTAAAAATTTGTTGCTTTTTGTGGAAAACCAATTTTTTTAACTAAAAATTTAACAGATTCATTTTTTGTTGGAAACTGATCTTTTTTGTTTTAAAAATGAAACTATTTGGTTGAGAATTCATGTATTTTGTGACAAAAAAAAATCTTCTTGGTTGAAAATTCAACTATTTGGTTAAAAATTTATCTATCTTGTTGAAAATGTAATATTTTCACTTGAAAAATTAGGAATTTGAGGAACTGAAAGCTTGACTTTTGAGCTTAAAAAAAATTTGGAAAATTTACAATTAAAAATTATGCGAGTTTTAAGATTTACAATGAAACATTTTGTATTCTTGATGATTTATAGTCGAAACTTCTTCATTTGAGAAGATTGAGAATTAAACATTTGACTTTTAATCTTCAAAATCATCAAAATTCAATAATGTTTATTTTATCATCTTTGAGATTAAAGATTTTTCAATTGTAACTCTTCAAAATTATAGATCATTTAATTATAAATATTTAAAATTGAAGACTCTTTAATTTGGACAATTTAAAATTAAAAATTGTATGAGTTTTAAGTTTCTCAATTAAAATGTCTGTAATTTTGATGATTTTTATTCGAAATTTCTTTATCTTGGAATACTGAGAATTAAAAAATTGTCTTCGGATCTTCAAGTTCATAAAAACCTAAGAAATGTTTATTTTAGAATATTTAAGATTGAAGAGTTTTTTATTTTGAAAATTTAGAATTAAAAATTATGCAAGTTTTAAAATTAAAAATGCTTTAATTTTTATGATTTAAGTTTGAAATTTCTTCAATTTGGAAGATAGCGAATTGACAATTTGACTTTTTATCTCAAAAATCATCAAAATTTATGCATTTTTATTTTCGCACCTTTAAAATTGAAGAGTTTTCAACTGTAACTGTTCAAACTGATAGAACTTTGAATTTTAAATCTTCAACATTGACGATTTTTGAATATTGACATTAAAAATTATGCGAGTTTTATTAAGTTTTACAATTAAAAATTCTGTACTTTTGATCATTTATATTCGAAATTTTTTTAATTTGGAAGAATTAAAAGTGCAAACTTGACATCTGATCTTAAAAATCATCAAAATTGGAAAATTTTAATTTTTACATCTTTAAAATTATTGAAGATTTTTCATTTGTAATATTTAAAATGAAAAATATATGCAAGTTTTAAGTTTTTAAATTAAAAATGCTGTAATTTTGATGATTTACATTCAAAATTTAATGTTCCGAATTACAAACCTTATTAAAGAATTTTCAATTTTTACTCTTCAAGTTGCAGAACTTTAAATTGTGAATCTTTCAAAGTTGAATAGTTTTTAATTTCAAAAATTTATAATCTGAAATTTCATTTATCCTTAACAATAATAGTAATGACTTATCTTGATATTTCACTGGGATTCCGCCTTTGTCTTCAAAGCTTCTTTTTAATTTTTTAGTGTTAATTAAAAAAAAAAAGAATTCAATAGTGCGTTTATGGAAAAATAATTGAAAAATAATAACCAATCATATATCTAGAAGATTAATAATGGTAATGCAACTAAATTTTGGTTTTTAATATATTTTAAACACTCATCAGTTGTGTTTTCAAGTCAAAAAGATAAGTTTTTAACCAAAGAAAATAATTTTTAACTAAAATGATGAATCTTCAACCAAAAATATGAATTTTTAACCTAATAGTTAGTTGAATTTTCAACCCAAAATATTAATTTTCTACCAAAAAAAGACTCATTTTCAACAAAGTTTATGAATTTTCATCTAAAAACCATCAATTTTCAACCAAGATTAGAATAGTTAAAATGTCAGAAAAATAAATGTTCAACCAAAAAAAAAAACGAATTTTCAACCAAGGAAATTAATTTTTTACCAAAAAGATGAAATTTCAACTAATGAGTGTACTCTTTTACAAAAAAAAGACGGATTTTCAACTAAAAATAGAATAGTTAAATTGTCTGTAAAAAAATTAATTTTCAATAAAATTAAAGTAAATTTTCAACGAAATAGTATAATTTACAACCAAGAAGATTAAATTTCTATCAGAAAAGATAAATTTTCGACAAAAAATGGAATTTATATTTCCAGTTTAAAAAATGAATTCTAAATAAGAAAAATCTCATTTTCAACCCAAAAGATCAATTTTTAACCCAAAAGATTAATTTTCTACCAAAAAAGACTCATTTTCAATAAAGTACATGAATCTTTATCCAAAAAAGATCAATTTTTAACCCAAATTAGAATAGTTAAAATGTTAGAAAAAAAATTTTCAAACCAAAACAAAAAAACAACGAATTTTTAAGAAAATGTTTTTTTTTTAATAAAAATAAATGATCCAACAAAATAATTCAATTTTAAACCCAAAAGATCAATTTTCTATGAAAAAAGATACAGTTTCAATAAAATATATAAATTTTCTACTAAAAATGATAAATTTACAAACCAAAAATAGAATATTTCAATTTGCAGTCAGAAAATTAAATATTAAATAATAAAAACAAGTTTTCAGGAAAATTAATGAATTTTAAACTAAAAATATAAATTTGCAAGCAAAGATGAAATAGTTACATTTTTCACTTAAAAAAATTAATTTTCAACTAAAAAGAAACAAATTTTCAGCCAAAGAAATTGATTTTTAATCAAAATGATGAATTGTCAACCAAAAATATGAAATTTTGACCAAATAGTGGATTTTTCAATCCAAAAGATAAATTTTGTTTCAACGAAGAAACGAATTTTCAACTAAATAGTTTTTTTTCAATGAAAGAAATGACTTCTTAACAAAAACAGAAAAGTCCAATTTTCTATTAAACAGATAATTTTTCAACGAAAAAGATTGCTTTTTTATCAAAAAGTAAATTTTCCACAAACAATGGAATAGCTAAAGTTAATTTTTCACTAAAATGATGAATCTAAAACTAAACAAATTTTATTTTAACCAAATACGTGAATTTTAAACTAAAATGATAAATTTTCTACCAATAATAAAGTAGGATATTTATCTGTATAGTAAAATGAAATTTCAACCAAAAAACAAACGAATTTTCAACAAAATACTTACATTTTTAATCAAAGAAATTAATTTTTGACCAAAAAGATGAAATTTCCACTAATGAAAGTACTCATCAACAAATAGTTAAATTTTTACCGAAAACGGATAAATTTTCAGTAACAAAACTTAATTTGCCATAAAATTAAAGATAATTTTCAACGAAATAGTATAATTTTCAACCAAGAAGATTAATTTTCTATCAAAAAAGATAAATTTTCGACAAAAAATGAAACAGTTACATTTCCAGTTGAAAGTTATACTATTTCGCTGAATTTTTTTTTTTTAGTGAAAATTGATCTATTTTATTTTTATTTGAAAATTTATTTGTTTTAGTTGAAAATTCAACTTTTTGTTAAAAATCCGTCTTTTTTTGGTTGAAGAGTTCTCTCATTAGTTAAAATATATTTTTTTTGGTTGAAAAATCACCAGTTTTTTTTAAAATGGATCTCTGGTTACAAATGTAAGTATTTTGTTGAAAATGCGTTTTTTGGGTTGAATTTAATTTTTATTGATCCAAAATTAAAATGTTTTTTGTTGAAAATTCAATTACTTGGTTAAAAGCTGAACGACTTTGTTAAAAATTAATGTTTTTGGTTGAAGATTCATCGCTTTGGTTGAAAATGTAACTATTTTTTTTTCAAATTCGTTTCTTTTTGGTTGAAAACTTATTTTACTAACTGAAAATTGGACTATTTTATTTTTGATCGAAAATTTATCCTTTTAGTTGAAAATTCATGAATTTCGTTGAACATTGAATTTTTTTTAGTTGTAGATTCATCAGTTAAGTTAAAAATTCACTTTATTCCATTTTTTGTTGAAAATTTACCTTTTTTGATAGAAATGTAATTTTTTCGTTAAAAAATTATCTGTTTTGTAGAAATGTAACTATTCTATTTTTTTTTAGGAATTTATTTCTTTTGTTGAAAAAAACTATTTAGTTGAAAATTCTTTTTTGGTTGATAGAAAATTCATATTTTGGGTGGAAAATTCCACTATTTGGTCAAAAATTCATATTTTTGGTTGAAAATTCATCATTGTGATTAAAAATTAATTAATTTTGTTGAAAACTGCAATCTGAACTATAATATTCTTGGTTTGTAAAATCTTTTTTGATTGAAAATTTATATATTTTATTAAAACTGTATCTTTTTTGGTGGAAAATTAATCTTTTGGGTGTAAAATTGAATTATTTTGTTGAGAATTCATTTTTTTTGTTGAAAATTGGTTGTTTTAACTGAAAATTGAATCCTTCTATTTTTTGTTAAAAAATCATTTTTTTGATGAAAAAAACAAAATATTTTGTTGAAAATTATATTTTTTTTAACATTTATGTTTCTAACATTTTAACTATTTTAAGTTTGTTTGAAAATGTGTCTTTTTTGGTAGAAAATTAATATTTTTGGTTGAAAATTCAAGCAACTAGTTGGTTACAAATTTATATTTTTGATTGAAGATTCATCATTTTGGTTAAAAATTCATTTCTTTGGTTGAAAATTTATTTTTTGACTTGAAAACACAACTAAAAAGTATTTAAAATATATTTAGAAACAAAATTTATTTTGCAATAATATTAATAATCTTCTAGGTGTATGGTTGGTTTTATATCTAGAAGAATTTAGAAATTGGGATATTTTAGCAACCCTGAATAAAGCCCTTTTTAATAAAAATAATGTTTTCCATTACTTTGACTTATATTATCATTTAAATTTAGCGCCCTTTCCAATTTGAAGCTATACATTTTACCGCGAAATTTAAATAATGTAATTATTATTAATAAAAATAGAGAATACGATTTATTAAATCCTAATTCAAAATGCTCATAAATGCCAAAGATTCATTAAATTCTCAAAGCACATAAAGGTCGAGCATATTCTCATGATCGTTTACATTTTAAAGTATGTCGCTAAGGTAGATAATTGGCTTACCCACGAGCTTACCGACGGAGTATAATAGTACTCGCTCTAGTTCAAAGATGGAGAACTGTCGCTTCGATAGTTCAATTTTTAGAAATGACATTTTTTCTCAAGAATTCGCGGACTCCTGGACCCTAGACCTCGAGGAAGAAGCCTGAGCCAAAAATCCGACATCTTCAGGTTCTTCCCTTAAAAACATCGATTCCGTAAATTTGTGATTAACCAGAGACGAGTGCAGTGTCAAAAAAGATGTCAAGCACGGGGAAACCGACCGAGGGTTCTATCCTCACGAAACTCGGTCTCAAACCATTAACAAAATGTAACCTCGTCAAGTTTTATGTCCCGGTCGTCGGTGCCGCTTCGCATACTGCGATGTCCGTTAGTGTCATGAACCCCAGCCTTGCTGCCAGGTAAATTCTTCATTATATCTTTGTCATTCAACTTTCACCTTTTCCGCTTCTATTTTCCCTATTTTTCCAAAATTTATATGTTATTACGTAATCTGGACTGTCTTTTACCCGGGAAAAATTTGCTCAGTATCGTGAATTATTTTATTTAGTGTCATGGAATTAATGATGAAATTGTTAATCTTCATTTGAAAAATAATAAAAATATATGAATATAATTCATATAAAAGAAAAAAATTCATTCTGAGAACTTGGAGTATTTTATTTGGCCGCGTGGGGAACGCCCTTTAAAGTTTAAATATCTCTAATTCTCTACTCACGTATTTTTTATTTTATTTTATTCATATTCGTTCTAGGAAGCTTTGGTAAAAAATATTCAATAAATTGTCAAAAATTGCTTTGTTTATTTGCTCCAAAAGACAGTTAACAGGGTGTCAGGGAATTTTTATATACCTGGAAATGTCAGGGAATTTTTTGAAAGTCAGGTAATTTTTTCGAGAGCAGGTCTAAATTTTTTTCTAATTGTAATATGAAATTACAAAACAATGATTTTTCATTTGTTAAAGTAGCTTTACATTACTGGATTTGACTACTTTGTTGAAATCTCGTTTTTTTTTTGGTTGAAAATATTTTTATGTATTTCATTTTATTTATTTATTATATATATACTATCGAATTATATTATATATAATTATTATTACTATTATATATTATTATTATATTATATTTATATTTTTTATTTATTTTATATATATATTTTTTTATTTTATATTTATATATATTATATATCATATTATTATATTATATTATTATACAAATATATATATATATTTTTTTTAATTGAAAAATCTATCTTCGATAATAACTCTTTTTCGTTTAAAAATTCAACTAATTGGTTGAAAGTTAAACTATCTTAGTTAGAAATTCTTCTTTTTGTTTGAAAATGCAACTAATTTGTTGAAAGTTAAACTATTTTGTTGAAAATTCATTTTTTGGTAGAAGATTCATCATTTTAACTGAAGATTCATCTCTTTGGTTGAAAATGTAACTATTTTGTTGAACATTCTTTTTTTTTGTTGGAAATTAATTCTTTTGACTGAAAGATTAAATATTCCAGTTGAAAATTTAACTATTTTGTTGAAAATTAGTTTTTTTTTGTTGAAAATGAATTCTTGAAACTGATAGGTTACCTATTCCAGTTGAAAATTTAACTATGCTGTTGAAAATTCAAGTATTTGAGTGGTAAATTAATCTTCTTGGTTTAAAATTCAACAGATTGGTTGAAATTTTTTCTCTCTATGGATTGAAAAATCTATCTTCGTTACAAATTCTTCTTTTTGGTTGAATTCAACTGTTTTTCATTTAAAATTAAAATCTTTTTGGTTGAAAATTCAAACTAGTTTGTTGAAAGTTAAACTATTTGGTTGAAAAGTCATTTTTTTTGGTAGAAGATTCATCATTTTAACTGAAGATTCATCTCTGTGGTTGAAAATGTAACTATTTTGTTAAACATTCCTTTTTTTGTTGCAAAATAATTCTTTTGACTGAAAGATTAAATATTCCAGTTGAAAATTTGACTATTTTTGTAAAAATTCGTTTTTTTTGTTGTTGAAAATGAATTGTTTAAACTGAAAGGTTAACTATTCCAGTTGAAAATGTAACTATGTTGTTGAAAATTCAAGTATTTGGGTGGTAATTTAATCTTCTTGGTTAAAATTCATCTTTTGCTTGAAAATTCAACAGTTTGGTTTAATTTTTTTTCTCTGTTGATTGGAAACTCTATCTTAGTTCAAAAAGCTTCTTTTTGATTGAATTCAACTATTACATTTTTCGTTGAGAATTATTTATTTTTCAATAAAAATGCATCTAGTTCGTTTAAAGTTAAACTATTTTGTTAAAACGTCAATTTTTTGGTAGAAGATTCATCATTTTAATTGAAGATTCATCTCTTTGGTTGAAAATGTAACTATTTTGTTGTACATTCTTTTTTTTTTGTTGGAAATTAATTCTTTTGACTGAAATATTAAATATTCTAGTTGAAAATTTAACTATTTTGTTGAAAATTCTTTTTTTTTTGTGAAAATTAATTTTTTTTAACTGAAAGGGTAACTATTCCAGTTGAAAATTTAACTATATTGTTGAAAATTCAAGTATTTGGGTGGTAAATTAATCTTCTTGGTTGAAATTTCATCTTTTGCTTGAAAATTCCACAATTTGGTTGAAATTTTTTTCTCTTTGGATTGAAAAATCTATCTTAGTTAAAAATTCTTCTTTTTGGATTGAAAAATCTGTCTTAGTTAAAAATTCTTCTTTTTGGTTGAAAATTCAACTAGCTTGTTAAAAGTTAAACGATTTTGTTAAAAAGTCATTTTTTTGGTAGAAGATTCATCATTTTAATTGAAGATTCATCTCTTTGTTTGAAAATGTAACTATTTTGTTAAACATTCTTTTTTGTGTTGGAAATTAATTCTTCTGACTGAAAGATTAAATATTCCAGTTGAAAATTTAACTATTTTGTTGAAAATTCGTTTCTTTTTTTTGGTTGAAAAAGAATTTTCTGAACTGAAAGGTTACCTATTCCAGTTGAAAGTTTAACTATGTTGTTGAAAATTCAAGTATTTGTGTGGTAAATTAATTTTCTTGGTTGAAAATTCAACGGTTTGGTTGAAATTTTTTTCTCTTTGGATTGAAAAATCTATCTTAGTTAAAAATTCTTCTTTTTGGTTGAATTCAACTGTTTTTAATTTAAAATAAAAATCTTTTTGGTTGAAAATTCAACTAATTTGTTGAAAGTTAAACTATTTTGTTAAACATTCTTTTTTTTTTGTTGGAAATTAATTCTTCTGACTGAAAGATTAAATATTCCAGTTGAAGATTTAACTATTTTGTTGAAAATTATTATTTTTTTTTAAATGAATTTTTTAAAGTGAAGGCTTAACTACTCCAGTTGAATATTCAACTATCTGGGTGGTAAATTAATCTTCTTGTTTAAAAATTCATCTTTTGCTTGAAAATTCAACAGTTTGGTTGAAATTTTTTTCTCTTTGGTTGAAAAATCTATCTTAGTTAAAAATTCTTCTTTTTGGTTGAATGCAACTGTTTTTCATTTCAAACTAAAATCTTTTTGGTTGAAAATTCAACTAGTTTGTTGAAAGTTAAACTATTTTATTAAAAAGTCATTTTTTTGGTAGAAGATTCATCATTTTAATTGAAGATTCATCTCTTTGGTTGAAAATGTAACTACTTTGTTAAAAATTCTTTTTTGTTTGTTGTAAATTAATTCTTTTGACTGAAAGATTAAATATTCCAGTTGAAAATTTAACTATTTTGGTGAAAATTCTTTTTTTTTGTGTTGAAAATGAATTTTTTAAACTGAAAGGTTACCTATTCCAGTTGAAAATTGAACTATATTGTTAAGAATTCAAGTATTTGGGTGGTAAATTAATCTTCTTGGTTAAAAAATCATCTTTTACTTGAAAATTCAACAGTTTGGTTTAATTTTTTGTCTCTGTTGATTGAAAACCCGATCTTAGTTAAAAAAGCCTCTTTTTGATTGAATTCAACTATTACATTTTTCGTTGAGAATTAATTATTTTTGAATAAAAATTCAACTAATTGATTGAAAGTTAAACTATTTTGTTAAAAATTTCTTCTTTTTGTTTGAATTCAACTGTTTTTGATTTAAACAAAATTTTTGTTTTGTTGAAAATTCAACTAGTTTGTTCAAAGTTAAATTATTTTATTAAAAATTCATCTTTTTGGTTGAAGATATATAATTTCAATTGAAAATTCATCTCTTTGGTTGAAAATGTAACTATTTTGTTAAATATTATTTTCTTGTTGTTGATAATTAATTCTTTTAACTAAAGATTAAATATTACAGTTGAAAATTAAACTATTTTGTTGAAAATTAATTTTTTTAACTGAAAATTTAACTAATCCAATACAATATTCCATCATTTTAGTTGAATCTCGTTGGTTGCAAATTTAACTTTCAATTTTTTCTTGAAAATTTGTCTTTTTTGGTTGAAATATCCACTATTACATTTCTCGTTGATAATTAATCTTTCTTTGGGTTTGAAATTCAACTACATACTTTGTGAAAAGTTAAAATATTTTTTTTAAATTAATTTTTTTAACTGAAAGATGAACTATTCCAGTTGAAAATTTAACTGTTTTGTTGAAAATTTGTTGAAAATTGATTTTTTTAAACTGAAAATTTAACTACTCTAGTAAAATATTCCATCATTTTAGTTGAATATTCATGTCTTTGGTTAAAAATTAATTTTTTCAACTAGAAATTGAGCGATTCAATTTTTGGTTGAAAAGTCATATTTTTTAGTAAAAAATTCATGTATTTTGTTGAAATTTCGTCTTTTTTGGTAAAAATTAATCTTTTTGGTTGCAAATTTAACTATCCCAGTTGAAGTTTCATAATTTTATTTGAAAGTTCAATGAATTGGTTGAAAATTAAACTCTTCAAAAAAATTCATTTTTTTGGTTGAAGATTCATGATTTTAATTGAAAATTCATCTTTGTTAGTTGAAAATTCATGTATTTGTTGAAAATTGGTCTTTTTAGATAGAGAATTGATCTTCTTGGTTGAAAATTCAATTATTCTAGTTGAAGATTTTGAAGATTGAACGATTTTGTTGAAATTTTTATTTCTGGTGGAAATTAATCCCTTTAACTGAAAATTGAACTTTTCTAGTCTCTTGATGGAAAAATCTGAGTTAAAAATTCTTCTTTTTGGTTGAATTCAACTGTTTTTCATGTAAAATAAAAATCTGATTTTGGTTGTAATCATTATTCGCTGAGAATGAATCAGTTTGGTTGAAAATTAATTCTTTTAACTGAATGATGAACTATTACAGTTAAAAATTGAACTATTTTGTTAAAAATTCATTTTTCGTTGTTGAAGATTCATCATTTTAACTGAAAATTCATCAATTTGGTTGAAAATGTAACTATTTGGTTGAAAATTATTTTTGTTTTTGTTGGAAATTAACTTTTTTGACTGAAAGATTAATTCCAGTTAAAAATTAAACTATTTTGTTGAAAATTCAAGTATTTGTTTGAAAATTCACCCGTTTTGGTAGACAATTAATTTTCTTGAATGAAAATTCGTCTTTTTATTGAAAATTTAACTGTTTGGTTAAATTTTTTTCTCTGTTGATTGAAAAATCTATCTTAGTTAAAGAAGCTTCTTTTTGATTGAATTCATCTATTACATTTTTCGTTGAGAATTAATATTTTTGAATAAAAATTTAACTACCTGATTAAAAGTTAAACTATTTTGTTAAAAAATCTTCTTTTTGGTTGAATTCAACTGTTTTTTATTTAAAATAAAAATATTTTTGGATTAAAAATTCAACTACTTTGTTAAAAATTCATTTTTTTGGTTGAAGATTCATCATTTTAATTGAAAATTCATCTCTTTGATTGCAAATGTAAGTATTTTGTTTTAAATTCTTTTTTTTGTGAAAATTAATTTTTTTAACTGAAAGTTTAACTATTCCAGTTGAAAATTTAACTATGTTGTCGAAAATTCAAGTATTTGGGTGGTAAATTAATCTTCTGGGTTGAAAATTCATCTTTTGCTTGTAAATTAAACAGTTTGGTTAACATTTTGTTCTAATTGGATTGAAAAATCTATCTTAGTAAAAAATTCTTTTTTTTTTTTGCTGAATTCAACGGTTTTTCATTTCAAATTAAAATCTTTTTTGATTGAAAATTCAACTATTTTGTTAAAAAGTCATTTTTTTTGGTAGAAGATACATCATTTTAATTGAAAATCCATTTCTTTGGTTGAAAATGTAACTATTTTGTTGAACGTTCTTTTTTTTCTTAAATTAATTCTTTTAACTGGAAGATTAAATATTCCAGTAGAATATTCCATAATTTTAGTTGAACAATTATAGCTTTGGTTCAAAATTTAACTTTAATTTAATTTTGATTTGAAAATATATCTTTTTGTAGTATAAAATTAATGTATTTGGTTGAAAATTCGTCTTTTTTGGAAGAAAAATATTGATGGTTCATATTTTCGGTTTAAAAATTCGTCTTTTTGGCATGAAAATACCACATTTTGGATGCATTTTTTTTATTGAGTGAGAAATACTACTTTGTTGAAAATTCCTTTTTTTTTCAATTAAATGAAATAAAGAGAGTTTCTTTGACAAAATAGTAAAATTATAATAGTCTTATCTTAAATAATGCAATAATAATAATAATCTAAAAAATCCTTAATTCTTTCCTTTCGTATCCGTGTGCGATAAAAAATATCACAATTTAGTAGTTTTTACTCATTTGCAAAATATCTTTCATTCAAAATATTAATATGTTACATATCCACTGAATCTTAAGTATAAGAAGATAAAATAAAAATTTGTTGGAGTTATTCAAATTCATGGACCTTACGAACAAATTCAAGAAATGATTAATTATGTTTTTAATATTATTTATTTACGAATGAAAAAACTGTTATTGTATTTTACAGATATGGATAGTACTATTTATACACATTTAGATATTATTTACAAGGACGGAAAAAACATTATTTATGATAAGCTCCGGAAATTGTATACATATACCGAAACGATTGTTTAAAAAAATTCGAAATACTTGAATGAATCCCTACTGTGAAAAATTATACCTGGAAAAAACCTGAAATTGTCAGGGAATTTTTTTCCAGGATTTGAGTAGACACCCTTGTCTTTATTTCTGATGAAGAAAACATCCTTATTTCTTCATAACAAATGATATAAATTTTTAAGATTTAACCAAAAAAATAAGATTATTATCCTAATCAGGGCCAAAAGTTATTAGAATTTTGGACTGAGTAACTTTTATCAGGGTGGCCGCTGGACTGGGAAACCGGGAATTTTTTGATACCGGAAACCGGAAAATGACAATGCATTTATTTTTTAACCGGGAATTTTACAAGTTTCTAGAAGAAAAATCAGTGGAATCACTTGAAATATCACGAATTTTATATCACAAGATGATATAGTGAAATTTAAAATAATCTTTCTATTTTTTTTTCTTTAGAATTAATTTACAAATTTTAAATAAGTTCAATTTCAGCTTTTTGAAAATGTTGAGTTCATTTGTTAACTTTTTCAATTATAATATCATTTAGTTTACAATGCGTATACTTTAAATTAAAAGAATGTTAAAATACAGTTTTGATTATCTAAACAATTAAAAATTAAAAGCGTTTGAAATCGTAAATTTTGGATAAAAAACGTTTTTAGTTGATCAATTGTAAATATAAATTAACTCATTATTTTTAAAATTGAACTGTACATTAAGTATTAAAAGTGAACATTAAATTATTCTAAATCCGTAACTTTAAAGAAATATAAGCGTCCGATTGAAACTTTATAAACTATTAAACATTTTTTAATAGTTTTAAATTAATCGAATGATAATAATTAAATACTTTTCCTAAATTTCAAATTCTAATCAAATATTGTTTCAGTCTGAGATATTCAATTTTTAACCCATTCAATTTCAAATTTTTTAAGAAATAAAAATAGCAATTATTTAATATTAAGCAATATTTGACTCTTCATTCAAAATAAGCAATTATAAATTTAGAAATAGAATAAATAAATCTTAAATCGCCTTAAATCGTTAAAATTTTCAGAGAGCTACATTTTAACTTTGAACCTTTCAATTTTAATTTTTATGAATTTTTATGCATAAATAGCAATTGAACACTTATTAATTCACAAAAATTCGAGTAAGTTAATGAAATATTTAGACATTTTTAAAATTAATTTAAAACTTGAAATTATTTCATGTAATTTAACACAAAATTTGGATTTTTGCAGATTTCGAACAAAAAATTTCGAAGTATTTTAAGAATTGTGAAAGGTTTCATAAGATTAACAAAATTTTCTTAAGATTCCTAGAAAAAATTGAAAATGATTTTTTATTTTGAAAAATTAATTTTAAGGAAATATTTAAAAAGATTTCAAAAGTGTTCCATAATTGTCAAAAAAGAATCTGGATGATTGTAAGGCATTTTTTTTTCAAATTTGCAGATTTCTTTTTAGAAAAATTCAAATCAATTTAAAAGATATTTAGAAGTTTTGAAAAAATCCCCAAAATAATAAAAAAATTTCATAGATTAAAATTTTTTTTAAACAAAATGTAGATTTTTGATGATTTTGAAATGCATTTTTGAACCATTTTAAGGATATTGAAAGGGTTCAAGATAATAAACAAATTTTCTTGAGATTCCTGCGGTAAAATAAAAAATTATTTTGAAAAAAAAATAATTTTAAGAGCATATTTTTTTTATTTATATTTGGATTGTGGATTTATATTTTTTGAACTGAATCTGAATTTTTCAACTGTACAATTTATAAAAGTTGAAAATGGTAAATTTTGTAGTTTAACTGCATTTAATTTAAAGTTGTGCGACTGAAAAATATTAAAAGCTTCCATTGTATACGTATAAATTATTGAGCGTTTAAACATACAAATTTTGAATCAAAAATATTTTAAAAGTTTAAAATTCAAGAGTTCCACTTTGGGTGCTCTAATTTGCAGTTCAGTTTTTATTAGTTCGAATGAAGAAATTTTTAGCTTTAAGAGTTCGAATTTTTTAATTTCATTGACCGGGAATTTTTTTCATTCCCTAACTCTAAATAAAAGTTAATAATTATCACAATTTTTGCATAATATTTGTTATAAAATATACGGTAACGCTTCATATTAATATATATTTTTAAATATTTTTATGTATTCTGCATATATTTTTAATAGATTTCTGTTTTTGGAAATCTCATGGACTAAACTCGTAAACTTTTTTGCAATCTCCCTATAAATCATAGTAATAAGGTTTTATTTGATATATTATTATTCTTAATAAAAATTCTAAATTCTAAAAATTTTTATTACAGGATATCACCAAAATGGGACGTGACAAATGCTCTGCTTGTTGCCACTCTCGTGGGAACTGGGACATACATTTACACTAGAGAACACTTGAAAAATGCCCAAAATTGTCCGAGAATTTGTTACAGGTGAGTTTCGAAAAGCAATGCAATTTAATTTTTTTCTTTAGGGAATTTTTGTTTATTGATTATGGTTGTCTGCCATCATATTAAAATTTCAAAAAGAAAGTTAAAGTAATTGTTGGGGCCCTTTTTGAAAAAGTCGATTTTTGTAGTTAATTGATATAAAATGCACATGTTTGCCCCCCAAAAAAAGGTAAATATTGCCTACATTTTTGTTCACTAAATTTTTAATTTATTATTTTTTTTTACATCCTGCGAATATTTAAAGCAAAAAGTTTAAATAATCTAGTCCTTTTGTGAAAATTTCGATTTTTGTACTTAATTAGTTTGAAATGTAAAAATTTCCCAAAAAATATACAGTATGCTGCCGAAAATTTGTTTTCATTGAATTTTATAATCAATTATGGTTCTCTGTTTTCTCAAAAATATTTTAAGATAAGAATAGAAATAATCGATGAGATGCTTTCTGGAAAAATTCGATTTTTGTATTTGAAGTGCAAACATTTTCCTAAGAAGATATAGTAAATATTGCATAACATTTTTGTTCAATAGATTTTTTTATTGATTATTGTTCTGTGCTATACCGCGAACATTTGAAGATGAAAATTAAAATAATCGGTGGGGCAATTTAAAAAAGAAATTGAGATTAGAGTTTGCAAATTTAAATCTTAATAAATTAATTAAATAAAGTAAATGATGCCTCATTTGAATATGAAGATTAAAATAGTCGATGGGCCCTTTTTGAAAACAGTCAATTTTTTTCCACTGTTTTGCATTTCGAATCAAATAAATAAATTAATTGTAAATTCAAATATCAAGAGACGATTTCAAATTTAAATTGTTCAAAATGGTACCATGAACTAATTTTCATAGTAGATAATTCATCTTTTTGGTTTAAAATTGATCCTTTTTAGTTGAAATTGCAACTACTTGGTTTAAATTTCAATTACTTTGTTAAAATATAATTGTTTTGGTTGAAATTCATCAGTTTGTTTGAAAATGGATCTCTGGTTACAAATTTGAGTATTTTGTTGAAAATGCGTTTTTGTTGTTGTTTGAATTTAATTGTTATTGATCTAAAATTATAATGTTTTTTGTTGAAAATTCAATTACTTGGTTAAAAACTGAACGACTTTCTTAGAAAATTAATGTTTTTGGTTGAAGATTCATCTTTTTTAGTTGAAATTGCAACTACTTGGTTTAAATTTCAATTACTTTGTTAAAATATAATTGTTTTGGTTGAAAAATCATCAGTTTGTTTGAAAATGGATCTCTGGTTACAAATTTGAGTATTTTGTTGAAAATGCGTTTTTGTTGTTGTTTGAATTTAATTGTTATTGATCTAAAATTAAAATGTTTTTTGTTGAAAATTCAATTACTTGGTTAAAAGCTGAACGGCTTTGTTAGAAAATTAATGTTTTTGGTTGAAGATTCATCGCCTTGGTTGAAAATGTCACTATTTTTTTTAAATTCGTTCTTTTTGTTGAAAATTAATTTTTTTAACTAAAAATTTAACTACTATATCTTTGGTTAAAAATGTTATGTTTTAACAAATAAATACGTTTTTAAGCAAAGAAATTCATTTTTAACTAAAATAATGAATCTTCAACCAAAAAAATTAATTTTTAGCGCAATAGTTGAATTTTCAACCCAAAATGATGAATTTTTTACCAAAAAAGACCAGTTTTCATCTAAATAGATGAATTTTTCTACCAAAAAGACTAAATATCTATCAAAAAAGATAAATTTTCGACAAAATCCATGAATTTTTTAACAAATTTTGAATTTTTAAAGGAATTTTAACCTGATAGTTAAATTTTCAATAAAAAAAGTGAATAAGTCACCAAGAAGACAAAAAAAAATTTTCAACAAAATACATTAAATTATCAATCAAGTAGCTAAATTTTCAAGGAAGGAAGATAAATGTTAAAGCAAACATGGAATAATTAAATTTTATGTTAACAAATTTTATTAAAAAAAAAGGATTGTCAACAAAAAAGATATATTTTTAAGCAAAGAAATTAATTTTTAACTAAAATAATGAATCTACAAAAAAAAATAATTTTTAACCCGATAGTAGAATTTTCAACCCAAAAAGATGAATTTTTTATCAAAAAAAGACCAATTTTCAACTAAGTAGATGAATTTTCAAACAAAAAGTTGAATAAGTCACCAAGCAGATTAATATTCCATCACAAAAAAACAAAGTTTCTACAAAATATATAAATTTTCAATCAAGGAGCTAATTTTTCAAGGAAAGAAGATAAATGTTGAACCAAAGATGGAATAGTTCAATTTTCAGTTAAAAAATTTATTTAAAAAAAATAATTATCAACAAAATAGTTAAATAGTTAAGCAAAGAAATTAATTTTTATCTAAAACAGTTAATCTTCAACCAAAAAAAGAATGAATGTTTAACCCATTTGTTGAATTTTTAACCCAAAAGGATGAATTTTCTACAAAAAAAAAACAAAAAATTTTCAGCTAAATAGATGAATTTTCAAAAAAATAGTTAACATTTAAACCAAAAAGATTATATATCTATAAAAAAAAGATAAATTTTCAGTTAAAAAATTAATTTTCAATACGAAAAACTAATTTTCAATCAAAGAAATTAATTTTCAACCAAAAAAATTAATTTTCATTCACAAAGGTGATTTAGTCACAAAGAAGATTAATCTTTTACAAAAAAAAACAAAGTTTCAATCAAATACAGATATTTTCAACCAAATAGTGGAATTTTCAACTGAAGAAGATAAATGTTAAAGCAAACATGGAATAGTTAAATTTTCAGGTAAAAAATTTATTAAAAAAAAAGAATTATCAACAAAATAGTTAAATTGTTAAGCAAAGACATAATTTTTATCTAAAATAGTGAATCTTCAACCAAAAAGTGGATGTTTAACGCTTTAGTTGAATTTGCAACCCGAAAAGATGAATTTTGTACCAAAAAATGAAATAGTTGAATTTTCAGTTAAAAAAATCAATTTTAATACGAAAGACTAATTTTCAATCAAAGAAATTAATTTTCTACCAAAAAGATTAATTTTCTACCAAAAAAGATTAATTTTTAACAAAATACATGGATTTTCCACCAAATTTTGAATTTTTAAAGGAATTTTCAAACTAATAGTTTATTTTTCAACCCAAGAAATTAAGTTTGAACCAGAAAGGTGATTTAGTCTCCAAGAACATTAATATTCCACGACAAAAGACATAGTTTCAACAAAATACATAAATCTTCAATCAAGTAGCTAAGTTTTCAAGGAAAAAAGATAAATGTTAACCCAAACATGGAGTAGTTAAATTTTCATTAAAACAAATGTATTAAAAACGAAGAATTATCAAGAAAATAAATATATTTTTAAGCAAAGAAATTAATTTTTAACTAAAGTAATGAATCTTCAGCCAAAAAAATGAATTTTTAACCCAAAACGATGATTTTTTTGCCAAAAAAAAGACCACTTTTCAACTAAATAGATGAATTATCGACAAAATACATGAATTTTTAACCAGGTTTTGAATTTTTTAAGGAATTTTAACCCAATAATTAAATTTTCAACCAAAAAGGTGGATAAGTCACCAAGAAGATTAATATTCCATCACAAAAAACAAAGTTTCAACAAAATACATAAACTTTCAATCAAGTAGCTAAATTTTCAAGGAAAGAAGATAAATGTTAAACCAAACATGGAATAATTAAATTTTCAGTTGAAAAATTTATTAAAAAAAAAAGAATTATCAACAAAATAGATACATTTTTAAGCAAAGAAATTAATTTTTAACTAAAATAATAAATCTTCAACCAAAAAATGAATTTTTAACCCAATAGTTGAATTTTCAACCCAAAAAGATTAATTTTCTATAAAAAAAAAAGTTTTTCAGCTAAATAGATAAATTTTCGACAAAAAATGAAATAGTTGAATTTTCAGTTAAAAAATTAATTTTCAATACGAAAGACTAATTTGCAATCAAAGAAATGAATTTTCTACCAAAAAAGATTAATTTTTAACAAAATATATGGATTTTCCACCAAATTTGGAATTTTTAAAAGAATTTTCAACCTAATAGTTTATTTTTCAACCCACGAAATTAGTTTTCAACCAGAAGGGTGACAAAAGACATAGTTTCAACAAAATACACGAATTTTCAATGAAGTAGCCAAATTTCCAAGGAAAGAAGATAAATTTTAAACCAAACATGAAGTAGTTAAATTTTCAGTTAAAAAAATTATTAAAAAAAGAAATTATCAACAAAATAGATATATTTTTAAGCAAAGAAATTAATTTTTAACTAAAATAATTAATCTTCAACCAAAAAAATAAATTTTAACCCAATACTTGAATTTTCAACCAAAAAAGATAAATTTTTTACAAAAAAATGACCAACTTTTAACTAAATAGATGAATTTTCAACAAAATAGTTAAATTTTTAACTAAAAGTTGAATAAGTCACCAAGAAGATTAATATTCCATGGCAAAAAACAAAGTTTCAACAAAATAGATCAATTTTCAATCAAGGAGCTAATTTTTCAAGGAAAGAAGATAAATGTTAAACTAAACATGGAATAGTTAAATTTTCAGTTGAAAAAAATTTATAAAAAAAAGAATTATTAATAAAATAGATACATTTTTAAGCAAATAAATTAATTTTTAACTAAAATAATGAATCTTCAACCAAAAAAATGAATTTTTACCCCAATAGCTGAATTTTTTACAAAAAAAGGCAAATTTTTAACCAAACAGATGAATTTTCAACCAAGACGATTAAATTTCTACCAAAAAAGATAAATTTTCAACAAAAAATGGAATAGTTAAATTTTCAGTTAAAAAATTAATTTTCAATAATAAAAAACCAACTAGTTTTCAATCAAAGAGATGAATTTTCAGCCGAAAGATTAATTTTCTATCAAAAATATATATTTCCAAAACATATAAAATTTTCTGTGAAATCATTAACAAAATGTTGGAAAATAAACCAAGTTTTTTTTTCTAAAGAAAGAGTTCTAGTTTTATTTAGAAATGTTCTAGTTATAATAAAAACAGGGTGTCCAGCGACCTTAAAAATCTTGAAAACCTGGAATTCTCCTTGAATTTTTTTTAAACCTTGAAAACCTGGCAATCTCCTTGAATTTTTCACGAGAACCTTGAATTTTAATTTTTTTCTTGCTTTTAAGACAGTTATTTTATTGAAATGTGAAGAGTAATTAAAATATTTTAGTCTATTATGAAAGAAACATATCGTTTAGAAAATATATTGCTACTGAAAAGTTTTCAATTATCAAGATATAATTTATCTTTTGTTTATTATAGAATAAATAAAGAGATTTCAAGGCACTTTTTCTAGACTGGTGCCAATTATTTTATAGATTGCAATTTAATATTTTATATTATTGACTTTAACATTGTGAATAATTCTGTATGTTTTTAATTTCTTTCATAGAATGTTAATGTATACATTTTTTTGTGATATTCAATTTACAAATTATAAAAATTATTATTTGAAAATTCCGATGTTAATTCAGTTTCAAAATTAGAATGAACCATGGCCATAATATTTGAAATAATTCCATGATTTCAACGAATACAAAAGGTTTCACAAACAAAGATTTAAGAAAGATTTCACAAATATTTTAAAATATTTCGAAAATTTCAGAAAGATTTCAAACATTTTCAATATTTGAAAAAGGCATGTATACACCTGGTTTCAAAGATTTCAAACATTTTACAAAGATTTGAAAACTTTCAAAAAATTTCAAAGACTTTAAAAAGGGAGTAAACCAGATTTCTAAGATTTGAAAACTTTTCAAAGCTTTGAAACGATTTCAATTATTTTTAGAAGATTTCACAAAAATCAGAAAAATTTCACGAATATTTCAAAAATTTCGTAAAAGTTTCATAAAGATTTCAAAAGAATTCAAAATTTTCAAAGATTTCAAACAGTGTACAGTATACCAGATGTCAAAGATTTCAAAACAGTTCAAATATTTTAAACGGTTTCAACATTTTTCAGAAGATTTAATATTTTTCAAAGAATTCGTAAAGATTCCAATAGATTTCATGTATTTCAAAGATTTCAAAAAGGGTAGGTACAGTAAACCAGATTTCAAAGATATCAAAATATTTCAAAAATTTTAAACGATTTCAAAATTTTTTAGAAGATTTCAAAAGATTTCACAAATCTTTCAAAGAATTAATGATTTCAAAAGATTTTGAATATTTCAATTATGTCAACGAATACAACAGATTTCAGGAAGATTTCATAAATGTTTAAAGGATTCATAAGGATTTCAAAAGATTTCATAAATATTTAAAGGATTCATAAAGATTTCAAGAGATTTCATAAATATTTAAAGGATTCGTAAGGATTTCAAAAGATTTCAAGAATTCCAAAGATTTCAATGATTTCAACAAATACGAAAGATTTCACAAATCTTTCAAAGAATTAATGATTTCAAAAGATTATAAATATTTAAAGGATTCATAAGGATTTCAATGATTTCAACAAATACGAAAGATTTTACAAATATTTCAAAGAATTCGTAAAGATTCCAATAGATTTCATGTATTTCAAAGATTTCAAAAAGGGTACAGTACACCAGATTTCAAAGATTTCAAAATATTTCAAAGATTTTAAACGATTTCAAATTTTTTTAGAATATTTCAAAAGATTTCACAAATCTTTCAATGAATTAATGATTTCAAAAGATTTTAAATATTTCAATTATTTCAACGAATACAAAAGATTTCAGAAAGATTTCATAAATATTTAAAGGATTCATAAGGATTTCAAAAGGTTTCATAAATATTGAAAGGATTTATAAGGATTTCAAAAGATTTCAAGAATTTCAAAGATTTCAACAAGGATACAGTATACCAGATTCCAAAGATTTCAAAACATCACAAAGATTTTAAACGATTTCAAAAGGTTTCAACAAATTTGAGAAGTTTTAAAAAGATTTCAATGATTTCAAACGAACACAGAAGATTTCACAAAGAATAATTTTCACGAATATTTCAAAGATTTCATAATTATTTCAAAAGATTTCAAACAATTTCAGAAAGATTTCAAAGATTTCAAGGATTTCAAAGATTTTACAAAATTTTTTAAGCATTCCAAAAGATTTTTAATGATTTCACAAAGAGTTTAAGTACTGCAATAGATTTTAACG
Source organism: Andricus curvator (assembly GCA_932195095.1). Lineage (NCBI taxonomy): Eukaryota > Metazoa > Arthropoda > Insecta > Hymenoptera > Cynipidae > Andricus > Andricus curvator. The sequence goes on along the minus strand of CAKNYM010051668.1, from coordinate 135,048 downwards.
AATTCACAAAAATTTCAAAAAAGCTTTCTTTGGAAACTGTTGGCCAATAAAAAATTAAATGGCTCATTTTTTGCATGTATGAAAAATGGTTATTTCATTATTTGATGTAAAAAAAGTAGATCTGGAGAAATTTGATTTCTTCACCTGGAAAACCTGGAAAAGACCTTGAATTTTGTTTTTAAGAATCGCTGGACACCCTGAAAGTGTTCTAGTTTTGTCTAGAAATTTTCTAGTTAAAATAAAAATTAATTTTTATTTGTTTATCCTCAGTGTAACGGGAGCTGTCTTGCTAAGTTTTGGATCTGTCTTAGCCTGTGCGATACTGCGTTCTGTAACACCGCCAAATCCGACAGTCTGCACGATTTTGGGACTCGGTACGTCTATTCTTCTCATCAAAGTTGGTTCAAGCTACCTTCAACACGTAGATGAGAACACGAAATAGAAATAGATCATCGCAGTCGCGATATTCGATGAATTTTGTTAACGTTATTGCCAAACGTATCACCAAAAACAGCAGAAATTGATTAAAAATATATGTACAAAGGGATCGCACCGTATTTATTTGGTGAACGTTATCTTGAATGTCGTCGAATAGTATAACCGGCACATCGTTTTTTTTTTTAAGTTCTGTGAGTCACGTTTGTATGCCACTTGGCTGATGTTTCGGCTCTTCATTTACATAGTACACTGAGCAGCTTCACCAATATTTAATCAATGTAGAGAACCTTGAATAACCAAAGTTCGTAGAATTATTTCAGGTATCAATGTCTAGAGTGCGAGGCAAAATATAATTATTGCAAAAACGCGAGTCTAGCAGGCTGTCATGTCTGTGCTGTTGTTCTTGGAACAACGTTGAATAACATTCAAATGGTATGGAAATATACGGCATATTTTATATTATAGTTGAAATGATTTTTGGTTTTTCTTCACCCAATTTTTTTTTCATTATTTTAATAATTTTTGTCAATTTAGAAAAGTGATTTCTACTTCATCTATAGTCGGTTTATGGATCTTAGATGTTTCAGATTAGGGGCCGTACTTTAATCATGTAACGGATTATAGGCCTTCTCCAAGACTTCTTCCAGAAATAATAAGATATGGGACTAATGGCAACTTTTTGTATTTAAGATAATGCTTTGCAGGGTGAAAATTAATTTTCAAAATTATCTGATTTTTCCTTAACCAATTTTTAGGGTGTCCAGCGACCTTGAAACCCTTGAAAACCTGGAATTATCCTTGAATTTTTTTCAAACCTTGAAAACCTGGAAATCTCCTTGAATTTTTCACGAGAACCTTAAATTTCAATTTTTGTTTTTCTTTTAAAACTCTTTTGTTCATTACAGAATAAAGAGATTTCAAGGCACTGAAATAGACTGTACGAATTATTTTATAGATTGCAATGAACATTGTGAATAGTTCTATAAGTTTTTAATTTCTTGTCCGCTAATATAGAATGTTGAAGTATACATTTTTTTGTGATATTTAATTTACTCAAAGACTTGAAAAGGATTTCAAGGATTTGAAAAAGGTGTGTAGACAAGATTTCAACGATTTCACAAAGATTTCGAATATTATAATGATTTTAATTAAATACAAAAGATTCCAGAAAGATTTCATAAATATTTCAAAGAATTCATAAGGATTTTAAAAGATTTCAAAAAGAATACATTACACCAGATTTCAAAGATTTTAAGCAATTTCAAAAGGTTTCAATAAATTTGAGAAGATTTCAAAAGATTTCAATGATTTCAAAGATTTTACCAAAATTGTAAAAGATATCAAAAGATTTAAAATATTTTAATGATTTCAAATGAATACAAACGATTTCACAAATATTTCAAAGATTTCAAAAGAATACAAGAATTTCAAAGATTTCAAAAAGGGAACAGCACACCAGATTTCAAAGATTTTAAATAATTTCAAAATTTTTAGAATATTTCAAAAGATTTCATATATTCCAGTGATTTCAAATAAATACAAAATATGTAGGAAAGATTTCACAAGTATTTCAAAGAATTTATAAGGATTTCAAAACATTTCAAGATTTGAACAAATTTCAAAGGGTTTCAAAGATTTCAGAACATTTCAAAGGTTTTAAACAATTTCAAAAGGGTTCAATAAAATTGAAAAGATTTCAAAAGATTGCAATGATTTTAGTTGACAATTCATTTCTGTGGTTAAAAAATTTGCTACTTGTAAAAAATTCGTTCTTTTTTGCTTAAAAATTAATTTTTTAACTGAAAATTTATACTTTCAATTTTTGTTGAAAATTTTATTGTTTAAAATTCAACTATTTGGTTGAAATTTTGTTGTTGTTGAAAATTCATGTATTTTGTTGAAAATTCGCCTTTTTGAATAGAAAATTAATCTTTTCGTTTGATAAATTATGTATTCGTTCGAAAATTCAACTGTTTGGTTACAAGTTTATATATTTTATTGAAAATTGAACAATTTTGTTAAAAAGTAATTCTTTTTGATTACTTTGATTTTAAAGTTTTCACAAACAAAGAGTAAAGAAAGATTTCACAGATATTTCAAAGATTTCACCAAGATTTCACAAATATGACTTATGTCCGCAAACAATTAGGAATTTGTTTATTTATGATTCTGCTTTCATTAGAAATTGTTGGCCAATAAAAAAATAAAATGCTTCATCTTTTGTGTATAATAAACCGTTATTTGATGTAAAAGAAGGAGACCTGAAAAACTTGATTCCTTGACCTGGAAAACCTGGAAAAGACCTTGAATTTTCTTCCTAGGAATCGCTGAACACCCTGATTTTTTATTTTCCCTAATCATTAACATTCAAATACCAGCATTTTAATCTAGTAATATTTTGAACACACGGTCTTTTATAAATGGAATAAAACAATATTTCAGATACAAATTTAAAATGTTCAAATTTATTTATTTATTTTAAACAAAAAAATGACTTTTCTATCATATAACATGATTTTTTAACAAAATACTTGCATTTTGAACAAAATATTTAAATTTTCAACAAAATAAGCAAATCTTCAACAAAATAATTAAATTATACACAAAATCATTGAATTTTCAACCTAAAAACATGAATTTTTAACAAAAAAGTGCAATAGTTGATATTTCAACCAAAAAATATGAAATTTCGTTTAAAAAATGAATTTTAAAACCACAAAGACGAATTTTTAACAAATAAAGATTTTTCAGTCATGAAGAAAAGTGTTTACCTAAACTGTTGAACCTTCAAGCCAAAGGACGAGTTTTCCATGTAAAAATTCAATTTTCAATCAGAAAATATGAATCTTCAGCAAAAAAATTAATTTTCAACAAAAGTAGGTCAATTTTCAACGAAAAAGATAAACCTTCTTAAAAAAAAAATTTCAAAAAAGTAGTTCAGCTTGTACCCACACAGTTGAATTTTCAGTTAAAAAATATCAATTTTTAACAAAATATTTAAACTTTCAACCAAAGAGATGAATGAAAAAATAAAATAGTTGAATCCTCAAGCTAACAAGACTAATTTTCAAACAAAACGTTGCATTTTGATCCAAGAAAGATGAAATTCATACTAAAACAGATGCATTTTTAAATCAAACAGACAAATTTGAAAAAGATTGAATTTTCATCCAAAAAAGATTTTAATTTACTTTTCCACATTTAAATATGAGTTTTAAATAAGAAGAACATTTTCTTCAAAGATACTAGAATTTTCAACAAAACAGTTGCATTTTTAAACAAAAAGGATGACTTTTTAACAAAATTATTGAATCTTCAACTAAATAAATAGTTGCATTTTTATCCAAGAAAGATGAAATTTCTACTAAAACAGATTAATTTTCAAATCAAAAAATCAAATTTAAAAAAAATTTTGAATTCTCATCCAAAAAAGATTTTAGTTTGACTATTCAACATTAAAATATGAGTTTTAAACAAGAAGTCAATTTTCTACGAAGATACTGATTTTTCAACCCAAAAAGACGAATTTTCAACAAAACAGTTGAATTTTTAAACAAAAAGAATGACTTTTTAACAAAATTATTGAATCTTCAACCAAGTAGTTGCTTTTTTATCCAAGAAGAGTGAAATTTCTACTAAAACGGATGAATTTTCAAATAAAAAAGTCGAATTAAAAAAAAATTGAATTCTCATCCAAAAAAGATTTTAGTTTGACTATTCAACAGTAAAATATGAGTTTTAAACAAGAAGTCAATTTTCTACGAAGATACTGATTTTTCAACAAAAAAAGACAAATTTTCAACAAAACAGTTGAATTTATAAACAAAAAGGATGACCTTTTAACAAAATTATTGAATCTTCAACCAAATAGTTGCATTTTTATCCAAGAAAGATGAAATTTCTACTAAAACAGATGAATTTTTAAATCAAAAAATGGAATTAAAAAAAAATTGAATTCTCATCCAAAAAAGATTTTAGTTCGACTATTCAACATTAAAATATGGGTTTAAACAAGAAGTCAATTTTCTACGAAGATACTTGATTTCTCAACCCAAAAAGACGAATTTTTAACAAACAAGTTGAATTTTTAACCAAAAAGGATGACTTTTTAACAAAATTATTGAATCTTCTACCAAATAGTTGCATTTTTGTCCCAGAAAGATGAAATTTATACTAAAACAGATGAATTTTTAAATTTAGTAAACCAATTTTCAAATAAATACTTGAATTTTCATCCAAGAAAGATTTCAGTTGACTTTTCAACACCAAAATATGAATTTTAAACAAGTAAATTTTCTATGAAATAGTTGCATTTTCAACCAAAAAGAATGACTTTTTAACAAAACTGTTAAATTTTCAAACAAATAATCAATTTTATAGCTAAAAAGATAATCTTCGGGAGAAAGAATTTGCAAAAAAAAAAGTAATATAAATATAAATACAAGGCAAATAAATTACTAACAAACATGTTGTTTCAGGGTTACCGCAAAACTTCATTTTAAAAATTCCCTAATTTTTCCCTGAATAATTTATCATTTTCCCTGACCACTAATAATTAAATACCAAAATCTCAAGCTTGTAACATTTTTCACCTAGAATCTTTGGTCAACATTTCAATTATTCTAGTCAAAAATTTATCATTTCAGTTAAAAATTCATCTTTCTGGTTTAAAAATCAACTGTTCCAGTTAAATATTTGCACTTTTATTTGAAAATTCAACTATTTCGTTAAAACTTAATGTATTTGGTCGAGAAATTGTATTTTTGGGTAGAAAATTAATCTTTTTATTTGAAAATGAATCTTCTTGTTCAAAAATTCATCTTTTTGGTTGAAAATTCAACTACTTGGTTAAAAGTTAAACTCTTTTGATAAAAATTATATTTTTTAGTTGAAGATTCATAATTTTAATTTAAAATTCATCTCTGGTTGAAAATGTTGAAAACTTTCTTGAAAATCAATTTTTTTGTTTTGATGAAAATTCAACTATTTGTTTGAAAATTTATGTACTTTGTAGAAAATTAATCTTTTAATCTTTACGGTTGAAAATTCATCTTTTTGGCATAAAATTCAACAATTCCAGTTGAAGATTCATCATTTTAGTTGAAAATTCATCAGTTTGGTTGAAAATTAATTTCTTTAACTGAAAATTTAACTGTTCCATTTTTAGCTGAAAATTGATCTTTTCCAGTTCAAAATTCAACAATTTGAATGAAAATTTGTCTTTTTTAATTAAAAATTCAACTATTTCGGTGAAAATTCGCGTATTTTGTTAAAAAATCTATTTTTTTGTAGAAAATTATCTTATTTTCATTTGAAAGTTAATCTTCTTGTTTAAAAATTCTTCTTTTCGGTTAAAAATTCAAGTATTCCATCTTTTAGGTTGGAAATAAAATTATTTGGTTAAAAGTTAAATTCTTTTGTTAAAAATTAATTTTTTTGGTTGAAGATCCATCGTTTTAATTAAAAATTCATTACTTTGGTTGAAAAATGATACATTTCCCAGGATTTTAGGAAGTATCATCATAGAATTCCACGGGATTTTATAATATTTTAGTGGATTTTAAAGAATTTATTCAAGAGAAGTGAGGTATTTTGCAGGATTTCAAATATTTTAGGGAATCTTAAAAGATTCCAAGGAATTTTTAATAGATTTCAATAATTTGTAGAGATTTCAAAGAGTTTGAAATATTTTAGGATAAATAATTTCCTAGAATTTTGGAAGGTATGGAACGATTTTATAGGACCTTTAAGGTTTTAAAATATTTTAAAGGATTTCACGGGGTTTCCGAGGATTTCAATTATTGTAAGGATTTTTTTTTTCAATCTTAAGGTATTTTGATAAATTTTCCAGGATTTTAAGAAATATCAACAGATTTCATCGAATTTCACGGCATTTAATAACATTTTAGTGGATTTTAATTTTAATTTTTAAAAGTTTTAATTTAATTTATCCTGAAGATTAATGATAAAATGATCAAAGGATTTGAAATATTTTAAGGTACTTTTCAAATTCCTTGGCATTTTCAAGAGCTTTAAAAAATTTCAGGGTATTTCAAAAAATTATAACGGGTTTGAAATTTATTTTAAAAGTTATTATTTTTTTAATTTAAAAGATTGCAAAAGTTTTTTTTTAGAAATTTTAAAATTTTAATGGATTTGAAAGAATTTATTCACAAGAAGTGAGGGATTTCGGAGGGTTTCAAAGATTTTAAGAGATTTTCAAATAT
>CAKNYM010051668.1:102226-128373 GCA_932195095.1 Andricus curvator | reverse complement strand
AAGAGATTTTCAAATATTTTTTGCAATTCATTTGGAATTCTCCCTGAATTCTTATTAATTTATCCTGAATTCTTTTAAATCCTTTTGAATTTTTCTAAATTCACTCAACTTTACTAAATTCAATCGATTTTAAAAAAGTTTTTGTTTAATTCATTTTGAATTCTCTAAAACTCACCTTAAATTCTTAGGCATTTCATCAAATTCTTTCAAATTCTCTTTAATTTTTCTAAACTCAAGTCAAACTTACTCAGTTCAGTGAATTTTTGCTTATTATTTAATTTTTTTGAATTCACTTGATTGTTTTTTAAATTCAGTTTTTTTATGAATATCATCGAACTCTTCTCGTTTACCTTAAATTCCTCTGAATTCATTCCAATTTTATGGAAATCAATGAAATTTTCATGATTAAAATTTTTTTTTCCAATTCGTTTGAATTTTTTTGAATTGTTTTGTAGTCATTAGTCACTTTTTGGTTAGAAATTTGTAGGGTTTCAAAGATTTGAAAAGATTTGAAATTATCTTTAAAAATTCACCCTGCATTCTTATTAATTTACCCTGAATTCTTTTTAATTCTTTGGTATTCTCTTGAATTTTTTAATTCACTTGAGTTCTAAATTTACTCAATTCTACTTAATTGAATGGATGTTTAAAAAAGTTTTAACATTTTTTATTTAATTGATCCTGAAGTCTTTTACCCTCGCCTTGAATTCTTAGGCATTTTATCAAATTCTTTTGAATTCCCTTGAATTTTTCTAAGCTCATTTCAAAGTTACTGTATTCATATTTTTGTAAATTGGTTTTAATTCATTCGAATGTTTTTTAATTCATCTTGAATTTTTATAAAATTCAACGAATTCTTATCCAATTTTACGGAAATCAATGGAACTTTTTTTATTTTTTAAATTGTTTCTAATTCATTTGAATTCTTTGGAATTTAACTTGAATTGTTTTGAATTCTAATGAATTTATCCTCAATTCGTTACCCTTTAAGCGCGAAAAAAGAAGATTCGGAAGATATGGAACGATTTTACAGGACCTATAAGGTTTTAAGCCATTTAAAAAGATTTTACAGGATTTTATAAGATTTCCGAGGATTTCAATAATTTTAAGGGATTTTAAAGCTCTCAATGTATTTTAATACATTTTCCAGGATTTCAGGAAATATCATCATAGAATTTCTCGGGATTCTATAATATTTGAGTGGATTTCAAAGAATTTATTCACAAGAAAAAGAGGCTTTTTGTAGGATTTCAAAGGATTTGAAATATTTTAGGAAATTTAAAAAGATTAGAAGGAATTTTTTATTATTTTTATTAATTTCACGAGACTTAAAAGCGTCTGAAATATTTTAGGATAAAGAATCTTCTAGAATTTTTGACGATATGGAAAGATTTTACAGGGTTTTTTAAAGCTCTCAAGGTGTTTTAATAGATTTTCCAGGATTTCAGGAAATATCACCAAATTTTATAGAATGTCACGGGATTTTATAATATTTTAGTAGATTTTAAATAATTTATTCAAGAAAAGTGAGTTCTTTCGTAGGGTTTTAAAGATTTGATTTTTTTTTTGGAATTCACCCTGAATTCTTATTAATTTATCCTGAATTCTTTTAATTCTTCGGAATTTTTTAGATTTTTTTAATTTGCTTGAATTCTTCTAAATTTACTTAATTCTACTTAATTCTATGGATTTTTTCGAAATTTATTGAAGTTTTTATTTAATTGATCCTGAGGACCAACTGATAAAATGATTTGAAATATTTTAAGCTATTTTTTAAAATACCTGGACATTTTCAAAAGCTTTAACAAATTTCAAGGAATTTCAAAAGATAAAGGATTTGAAATATTTTACGACATTTTAAAAGATCTAAAAGAGATTTAAATAATTTCAAGCGATTTTCAAAGGTTTTAATAATTTTAAGGGATTTAAAAAAATTTGTATACCTGTAAGGATTCATTGTTTTAGTTAAAAACTCATTTTTTTGCTTTCAAATTAAACTAATACAGTTGAGGATTCATCATTTTAGTTAAAAATTCTTCAGTTAGGTTGAAATTTGTTTTTTTTTTAAACTAAAAATGTAACTTTTCCATTTTCTGTTGAAAATTGATTTTTTTTTAGTTTAAAATTCAACTATTTGGTTGAAAATTTGTTTTCTTTAATTGCAAATTCAAATATTTTGTTAAAAATTTATTTATTTTGCTGAAAAATTGTATTTCTTGGAAAAAACTTAATCTTTTTGTTTGAAAATTAATGTTATTGTTCAAAAATTCATCTTTTTGGTTGAAAATTTGATCATATTAGCTAACAAAAATCTTGCAAAAATCAGGGAATTTAATTTATAAAATATTCTATGTTAAAAATGTTACAAGATTAAGATTCTGGTCATTGAATATTATTTGTCAACGAAAATGAAAAATTGGTCAAGGAAAATTAAGGGAATTTTGAAAATTAAGATTTGCGGCCATCCTTTTTTGTTGAAAATTCATATTTTGGTATTGAAAATTCAACTGAAATCTTTCTTGGTTGGAAATAAAACTATTTTTCGTTTTATTTATTCATCTATTTTAGTAGAAATTTAAACTTTTCGAAATAAAAATGCAACTGTTTGGTTGAAAATTAATCAAATTAAATGTTAAATAATGAATTATTTCGTTGAAAATTCGTTTTTTTTGCTTCAAAATTAAATTTTTTTAATGAGAATGATACAAATTGAACCATTTTTATTAAAAAAGTTATCCTTTTTGGTTAAAAATTCAACTGTTTTGTAGAAAATTCAACAATTTGGTTGAAATCGTATTTCCTTCTTGACTGAAAAATTCTTTCTTGTTTGAAAATTCAACTCTCGGTAGAAATTTAATCTTTTTTGTTTAAAAATGCAACTGTTTGCTTGAAATTTAATCTGTTTTGGTTAAGGATTCCACATTTGGTTAAAAATTTGTCTTTTTTTGGTTATTATTATTTTTTCGATTTAAAATTAAAAACGAATTTGGACAAATATTAATTATTATAGTTTTCGTTGAAAATTAATTCATTTGGTTGAACATTAATTTTTTAAATTGAACATTCAACTATTTTGGTCAAAATTTCATCTTTTTCGGTTGAAAATGCAACTGTTTAATTAAAATTAAGATTTTAGTCTTTGAATTTTAATGGTCAAGGAAAATAAAAAATTGGCATTTTAAAAAGCTATCCTTTTTGGTTGACAACTCAACTATTTTGGTAGCAAATTAACATTTTCTTGCAAATTCACATTTTGGTGTTGAAAATCCGACTAAAATATTTCTTGGTTCAAAATGCAATCATTTTTTTCTTTGAAAATTCTTTTTTTTGGCTTTAAAAATTCTTATGTTTTAGTAGAAATTTCAGCGTTTTTAAATAAAAATGTGATTTTTTGGTTCAAAATTAATCTTCTTTGGTTGAGGATTCAACTATTTTGTTGAAAATTTGCCTTTTTGGTTGAATTCAACTATTTTTTTTTTTAAATTATAATCTGTTTTAGTTAAAATATCTACTGTTACAATATTTGCTGAAAATTCCTCTTTTTTTGGTTTAAAGTTGTACTACTTGGTAGCAGATGAAATAAATTTCTTAAAAAATCACTTTTTTTTAAATATTTATCATTTTCGTTAAAAATTCATCTCTTTCGTTGAAAGTTGACATATTTGGCTAAAAATTGATCTTTTCCAATTTAAAATTTAACTACTTGGGTATGAACGACTTTGTACAAATTTATTTTTTAAGTGAAGTTTTATTTCTTTGGTTAAAAATTGAACTATTTTGTTGATTTTTTTTAAATTAATTTTTGACTTGAAATTTCCTCTTTTTTTACTGAAATGCAAATGTTTGATTGAAAATTAAATTTTTTGTCGAAAATTCAATTGTTTTACAGAATATTCGTCTTTTGGCTTCAAAGTTCAATAATTTGGATGAAATTCCTTCTTGACTGAAAAATCTTAATAGAAAAGTCATCTTCCTTGATGGAATATTCTTCATTTCAGTTAAAAATTTATCTCTTTGGTTGAAAATTTCACTATTTTGTTGAAAATCGTTTTTTTTTTTAAATTTGATTTTTTTTACTGAAATGTCATCTTTTTTAGTTAGAAATTCAGCTAATTATTTGAAAAATCAACTATTTTGTTGAAAATTTTATTATTCTGTTGAAAATTTAATTATTTTGTTGAAAATTCAATTCTGGTTGATATTGTTGAAAATTGTTTTTTTTTATTTGATTTTTTTACTGAAATGTCATTTTTTTAGTTAAAAATTCATCTAATTATTTGAAAAATCAACTATTTTGTTGAAAATTCAATTCTTTGTTTGCAAATGCAACTGGTTTTTGGTGATGTTTATTTTTTTAAATTAAAAATTCGTTTATTTGGTTGAAAATTCAAGTTTTTGGTTGAAAATTCATATTTGTAGGTAGAAAATTCAAATTTTTTGGTCCAAAATTAATTTGTTTTGGATTGAAAATTCATCTTTTTTTTTTTTGCAAATTCAGCTGTCTTCTAAAAAATTCAATTGTTTAGTTGAAAATTATTTAATAAATAATAATTAAATTTAATTCATTTTTGGACCGGAATTTTGTTTAATTTTGAGTAGTATTCCAGGTTGGAATGGCACAATTTTAAGCATTACAAATTTTAATTATAAATGGTTTTAAACTTTTTGTTTCATTTTATTTTGAACCATTTTAAATTTTTTGAATGCCTAATCTCTTCTAATTAATTTATAAGTAATTAATAATATTAATAAATAAATTAATTAATTAAAAATAATTAATCTAAGTAATTAAATTAGTTTAATTTTAACTTGTTAAGGAATGCTAAAAATTTAACAATTTTGAATTTATTGTCAGCAAGAATTATTTTAAAATTCAAGAAACAATTGTAAGTAGGTGTGCAAAATTACATAATTTCAAATTAGAATTTTCAAATAAAAATACAAGTTGCAAAATTTTTTAGGAATTAATTGTAAACGCTTCAATTTTTTTAATTCTGAGCTTTCAATTTGAAATTGGACAATTTGTAAATTATCAATTTTAAAGCAATTCAATTTTTTAATTGGTCATTATTTAAATACTAGAAGTTTGGAATACTCCAGGGTTTAAATTATTCAATTTTGAAATTTTCAGTTTGAACTTAAGAATTCTTCAATTTATGATGCTGAAAATAACACTGAATTTATTTTTTGAGAAAATTTACAAATTTAATTTTCTACATTTTTATTTCTACTTACCTCATTCCAAAATTGTTTAATTTTTCTGTTCGGAAAGTTGCCATTTAAAAAATGTATAAGTTTGAATGCCAATTCCAGAAACTATTCAATTTTTTTCGGTAAAATTTTAATTGTTTAAAAAAAATTGATTTAATTAAAAATAAAAATTAATTAAAAATAATTTTTGTTTCTAATTTTGAAATAGTATCTAAATTTGAAGTTTACTTAGGATTAAACTTATTTCGAATTTGTTTCGAATCGTTTAATTTTAAGTTTAGTTTCGATAAACAATATTCAGCTCTGGAGGCTAGATTTTGGAAAATTGAAGGACCGGGAAAACTTTTACAAATCGGGATAAAATCGGGAAATAAATCGAATTTTTTTCTGAAAAATCGCCATCCTGTAAAATAAATTGAATTACTGAGAATACTCTAATTTGACTAATTTTTCAAAATTTGATAATTTTCTTAGAAAAAATAATTTTCAAGGATTTATTCCTGATTTGTTGCATTTATTTGTTAGGAAATAAAATACAGAATTTTATGCTGCGGTCGAAGTAGTGCGCTTGAAACATACACTGTGAGAAAAAAATGATCGCTGATTTCACATACATGTAAATTAAAATATAATATAATCTTGTATATTAAATTTAATATAAATTATTATTTTTAATATACAGTGTATATTAAATATAATATAAATTTATGAATATTATTATACATGTGTATTATATTTAATATACTTTGTAAATTATTTCAAATTAAATTACAACGTATATTAAAATTTATACACATTCGTATATTACAACAGGGTGGCCGCTGAACCAAAAAATGACAACAAATTAATTATTTGAACGGGATTTTGAAAAATTGTTAGAACAAAAATCCAATCACTTGAAATATTACAAATTTCATATCACCTGGTATAATGCTTTTTAAAATAAGTTCAATTTCAACTTTTTTTAAATATTAAGTTCAACTCTTCACTTTTTCAATTATTATTTACTTAAACAATTTTCCATTTTAGTTCTTCACTTTCAAGAGTACATTTTCCATTGAAAGAATTTTAAAATGCAGTTTTGAACACTTAAACAATAAAAAATTAATAGTGTTTGAAATTGAAAATTTAATTTAATTGAATTTTTTTTTGCAAATTATAATGTATAAATAACAATTGAACAATTATTAATTAAAAAAAAATCGAGTGAGTTTAAGGGACATTTAGAAGTTTTGAAAAGATTCAACATTAATTTAAAATTATTATTTCATATAATTTAACACAAAATCTCCATAGAATATTTAAAAAGATCTAAAAAGATTTCCGAAATTGTCAAAAAAGAATGTACAAGATTTTAAAGAAATTTCTGTAATTTTGCAGAATTTAAAAAAAAATAGGAAAACTTTGAATTATGTTAAAGATATTTAGAAATTTTAAAACCAAACTTTTAAAACAATTCAAATTTTGAAAAGATTAACAATTTTTTAAAGAAAATGTAGTTTTTTGAAGCTTTTGAAATTAAAATTTGGAACTTCTTAAGGTTTTTGATAGGTTCTAAAAGATAATAAAAATTTTTTCTTAAAATTCCTGGCAAAATTAAATTTGTTTATTTTGAAAAATTAATTTTAAGATAATATTTGAAATTATTTGAAAACAAATTTTGATAGATAAATAAAAATCAATCAATGATTAATTCAGAAAAAAATCTAGTAGGTTTAAGAGATATTTAAAAGTTTTTAAAAGATTAAAAAATAATTTAAAACTTGAAAAGATTTCAACAAATTTAAAACAAAATATATATTTTAGAAGATTTTACACAAAAAATGAAGAAGCTTTTCATGCATTTTGAAAGGTTTTGAATGAATAAAAAAATTGTATTAAGATTTCTAGAAAAATTGATAATGATTTTTTATTTTGAAAAATTAATTTCAAGAGAATATTTAGAAAGATTTAAAAATATTTCCAAAATTTAAAAAAAGTATATACATGATTTTAAAGCAATTTTTTTAATTTTGCACGATTTTTAAAATAAATTTTAGGAAAAATTCGAATCATGTTAAAGATATTCAGAAATTTTGAAAAAATTTCCAAAATAATTCAAAATTGGAAAAAAACAAATTTTTTTGAATGTAAATTTTTACAGTTTTTGAAATAAAACTTTGAAGTTTATTAAGGATTTTGCAAGGTTGCATAAAATAATAACACATTTCTCTTAAGATTCCTGTGAAAATAAAAAAAAATTGCAAAAATTAATTTTAAGAGAATATTTAAAAACAAATTTTGATGAATAATTTAACAATTGAACAATTATTAAAGTAGAAAAAAATCGAGTAGGTTTAAGAGATATTTAAAAGTTTTGAAAAGGTTGAAAAATAATTGGACTTGAAAAGATTTCCAAAAATTTTAAACAAAATACAGATTTTTGAAGAGCTTGAACAAAAAATTTAGAAGCATTTTAAACGGTTTCGGAAGAATAAAAAATTTTTATTAAGATTCCTAGGAAAATTTTAAAATAATTTTTTAGTTTAGAAAAAGAATCTGCAAGATTTTAACTCATTTTTTTTAATTTTTCAAGATTTAAAAAAAATGTTAGGAAAAATTCGAATGATGTTAAAGATATTCAAAAGTTTTTAAAATAATTTAAAATTTGAAAGGATTCCAAAAACTTGAAACAAAATGTAAATTTTTGAAGCTTTTGAAATCAAAATTTAAAGATTCTTAAGGATTTTGAAAGGTTTCATTATAATAAAAAATTTTTCTCAAGATTCCTGAGAAAATTTTAAATTATTTTTTATTTGAAAACAATGATATTAATATCAATTGAAGAATTTTAAATTTGTAACGACTTAAAATGAAAATAATTTAAGTTCTAATTTAAAATGTGTTCAGTACAGAAAAGAAATTTGTAATCGTTCGATTTTTGAAGTTTTTTAAATGTATTAACTTACAGTTGCTTAAAATGATATAATTTCGAAAATGTACACATTGATTCATTCTTCAATTTAAAGCATTGAAAATGATAGCGGGGATTTATATATTTTTTTAAATCTTTGAACTGTACAATTTTTAAAAGTTAAAAATTTAAACGTTGACGAAATTTGATTTAAACTTGTTTAATAATTATTAAATAATTATGCAATCAAATATTGTTTAGCCTATTGCGAGTTTGGTTGATGCGAGTACCTTTCCTTGCCGGCAGCAAGGAAAGCCTCTCGCATCGCGTTCCACGTAACATACGTGGATTTTTTTAAAACGCTTTTCTAAAAAATGGCTGATTAATTTTAAAAGTTTAAAATTCAAAAGAGATCCACTTAGAGTGTTTTTATTTGCAGTTCAGTTTTTATAACTTCAAATTAACAAATTTTAAACCGGGAAATTTTTTCCTCGATTAAAACGGCCACCCTGTAAAAGTATATTAATTTAATAAACATTTTTAACAGTGTTGGTAAATTTGACCGCAATTGCTCGGGCGAATATTGTCTCGTGAACAATGGTAATAAATAAAGGATATGAGATATAGCGCTCGGCGTTTGTCAAATGGGTGTAGTGTATATAATTTGAGTCAATAAATGTAAAACCGTGTCACTATAAAATAATCACAATTTTAACAGTTGCTCGAAAATCCACGGTTGTATTTAGAGTAATAACGGCTTATTATAACAATAGCAAAATATAATATTAACATTTATAAGAATAATTCTATTATTCTTCTAAGCTTCTTCAATATCTCTTCCGATTAAAAAATGTATATGTATCTTTTATTCTAATAGTTCACAATTGTCGACGAATTAAAAAATCTACCCTGAAATCATGATTTTTAAATACAGATAAAATATTAGTAATATCCTGGGTTTTCTGCAAAAGTTTTCTTTCAGAATTAACTCAGTCCCTTATAAAAAATAGTATTTATACAATTTCTCTGTAAAAAAAAGCAGTCTTTGTTTCTTAATCGCCGACAATTCAAACTTAGTTATTACTTTACAATTATATAAAAATAGCCACATCTCGCCTCATTTTCAAGATACTTTTTGTTGGATGAGTCACTTGAGTTTTGTCTCCCTTCTAAAATTCTTACGTTCCATTCAATATTCTTATTATTATGTACAAAAGGCGCTTGTGCGTTAACACTGCTTTAACAATCACTGTTTCATAAAACTGGGTGCAACGATTAGTTTACTTTACAGAAATTAATATTGCTGCCGTAAGTGTATTATCGTCCTGAATATTTTCTCTAACAAAGGCAAACCACACTTGGGATTTTTTTAATTCGTACTCCTCCCAGTCATTACCAAATTTGTAATATACTTTAAAAAAATTCACGCACGTTACATGTACCGAGATGCGAGTGGCTTTCCTTGCTGCCAGAAAGGAAAGACCTTCGCATCGCGTTCTGTGTAACCAACGTGGATTTTTTAAAACCGCTTTTCTCAAGAATGGCTGAAAAGCACAACTTATTACTTTAGCTTATCACAAGCTTGGTTGATGCAAGTGTCTTTCCTTGCCGGCAGCAAGGAGAGACACTCGCACCGCATTCCGTGTAACTTACGTAGAGTTCTTTAAACCGTTTTTCTCGAGAATGGCTGAAACGCGAACTTTAACTTTAGCCTATTGCAAGTTTGGCTACTCAAAATGTCCTTTTGTGCCAAACAGATGTTTCTTTGCAATAATCGAATGTGCTGTTAAATTAAGAATTAAGAGGATTATTTGTTTGGATAAGAATCCTTTTGCAGCAAACATTATCTTTTTGTTTTGATTCAAGAAAACTTTTTCTCTGAGTGGTTGATGCGAGTATCTTTTTTTTTGCCGGCAGCAAGGAAAGACTCTCGCATCGCGTTCGCGTTCCGTGTAACGTACGTGGATTCTTTTTAACTGTTTTTCTTAAGAATGGCTGAAAAGCGCAATTGCCAGCAGCAAGGAAAGACTCTCGCACCGCATTCCGTGTAACTTACGTAGATATTTTAAAACTTTTTTTCTCGAGAATGGCTGAAAAGCGAAACTTATTACTTTAGCCTATTTCAAGTTTGGTTACTCAGAGAAATGTCCTTTTGTGCCAAACCGATGTTTCTTGGCAATAATCGAATGTGCTCTGAAATTAAGATGATTATTTGTTTTAATAAAAATCCTTTTGCAGTAAACATTATCTTTTTTTTTTGTTTCAAGAAAACTTTTTCTCTGAGTGGTTGATGCGAGTATCTTTTTTTGTCGGCAGCAAGGAAAGACTCTCGCATCGCGTTTCGTGTAACGTACGTGAAGTTGTTTAAACTGTTTTTCTCAAGAATGGCTGAGAAGCGCAACTCATTACTTTAGCCTATCGCAAATTTTTTTTTAGCCATTTTTTCTTGAGAATGGCTGAAAAAAGCATCTAATAACATTAGAATAAGGTTCAATGCCAACAGTGAACTAAACAGGCTGAAGTAATAACTTTAGCTTATCACAAGTTTGGTTGATGCAAGTATCTTTCCTTGCCGGATGCAAGGAAAGACTCTCGCATCGCGTTCCGTGTAAAGTACGTGGATTATTTTTAACGGTTTTTCTTAAGAATGGCTGAAAAGCGCAATTTATTACTTTAGGCAATTGCATGTTTGGTTCATGCGAGTGTCTTTCCTTGCTAGCAGCAAGGAAAGACTCTCGCTTCGCGTTCCGTGTAATGTACGTAGATTTTCTAAAAGCCGTTTTTTCTCGAGAATGGCTGAAAAGCGCATCTAATAAGATGACAAAAAGGTTAAAGGCTAACTGTAAACTAAACAGGCCAAAGTAATAACTTCAGCCTATTAGAAATTTGGTTGGTGCGAGTGTCATTTCTTGCCGCCAGCAAGGAAAGACTCGCATCGGCAGCAAGGAAAGACTCTCGCGTCGCGTTTCGTGTAATGTTCCGTTAGCCTATCACAAGTTTGGTAATGACTTATTACTCGGAGGTTACGAATAAAAAAACATTCCGAACCTTGTAGGTTCCCCTTGTGAATGTTTCCATTTGAAATGCAACTCCAGACTCTATTTTTCCTAAATAATCTAGTCTGCGTTCGTCTCTGTTAAAGAAAAACTAATTCGTAGATTCCAGCTGAAATTTCTGTTTCAGCAATTATCATTATCACTAATAGTCTCAATCACAACTTGGAAGTGTTGACTGACATCCTCCTTCCTGGTGAAACCGCAGGTGTAAGGAGTGATTCTGAAGAAGATTAAGTCTTTGAAAGTTTCACTTTGGTGGCTTATTTTTACGTGGTGGAACCAGCTTTCGCGCTCGTTTCCAAAATCCTTTTCATGCTACTTATGGAAGTTGACGATGGGGTCGTTGAGGAAGACAAGGCTTGAGATACGACATCTACTATTGAGTCCGTTACCCTGTCGATGGCGCCTCCTGCAAATACACATTTTTATTTAAAATAATTTTCTTAACAATGACAGGGTTCGAAACCAGGCCACTATTGAAACTTTTTAGGGTTTCAAGCCCCGGGCAGGAACCCTGATAGTTTCGGTAGGGTGTCCGTCCGTCCGTCGTACTTTTTTCCAAGGAGGGGAAATCAGGGGAAACGAAGGGAAGTAGGCTATATTTTTGAGATGCTAGGTGTCAAAATATTTTTTTATGTTAAACTGAATCTTCCTGAAACTGAAAGATGTTAGACTGAAACATCCAAGATATTAAAGTCGTTCTCCGAGTGCAGGAAAACGTCATACCTCTATCGGCCACTTGATGAAGCTTATAGTCAATTTCGTGAAAAATTCTGTCGACATCTGTCGCTCACTTGATGAAGCTTATAGTCAATCATTAATGTCGTATGTAAACTTGTGGAAAAATGATAATTAATAATATTTTGGTCACAGGATAGTAATAATAATGCCGTAAATTGTTTGGATAGAGTACTCTGTGTGGTTTCAAATGGATTCGGGCTTCAAGGCCATGTGACGAGTGGATCACGTGACCGGATTCCTACCTTACCGACACTTTTTTTATTTCCTAACTTATTTGCACACGAATAGCCACATCGAGTCAAAAATTTGGGATAATAAATAAGAAGCACTAAGAAAGGTGGGCCTGGTCCTAAATTTTAATAATCATGAAAAAAGCAAAAAAAAAAAAATATTTACAAAAAAAACTTCTTTCATAATTATAAAAATTCAGGACGAGACCCACCTTTCTTAGTGCTTCTTATTTAGTATCCCAAATTTTCAACTCGATGTAGCGCTTCGTGTGAAAATAAGTTAGAAAATAAAAAAAGTGCCGGTAAGGTAGGAATCTGGTCACGTGACCCACTTATCACATGGCCTTAATGGAACTTTATTAAGAGACTAGTAATGAATCTTTTAATACCGGTTCAGATCGTGAGGGCAATGATTTAAGAATCAATTTAGGTGATGACCTTGAATTAAGTAGACTTACCAATTGCGTATTGATGCTCTTCACCCTCGTGCTCGTGATCATGACTGTGACCTACGTCCCCTGTATGCTCTTCATGGTGTTCTTGACCATGTGAGTGACCGTGGGAGTGTGAGTGAGCAGCTGAAAAGTAAGAGTGATCGTCATGAGAAAGTTTCTTATTATCCTACCTAGACACAACATACAACGTAGCACTTACGACATATTTCAAAGATGACCTGATATTATTATACAGAAATATTTATATTTACAATAAAATCCAATAAATGTTCACGATGTTATTTTCCTTGGTCTACTGGTATGTATTAATGCTATTAAAGTAATAATATATTTTTTAGTCTGTGAAAAAATTATCTCTAGCTCCGCTGGGAACCGAACCCAGGTTTTCAGATTGTTGGTCTCGGTCCTCTCCGTAGCACCAAACCAGCAATCTGAAGACCTGCGTTCGGTTCCCAGTAGAAATAGATAATATTAATAATAATATTAACACTTTAATAATAATTTATAATAATTATATAATAATAATATGATATATCATATTTATAACAATTAATAAATAATAATTATAATAATTATAATAATACATACAAGTAGAGCATCAATAATAACATACTTTAATGTAATTTATTGTGAAAATACATTTCAGGACCTAAAATGTTTCAAATTAAATTAATAAATTCAATTTTAAACACTTGAAGTTCTTGACATTTCGAATGAAAATATTAGACTTTAAACTAAATAAATGATTTTTTTTTAAATAAATGAATTTTCAACCAAATAGTTGAATTTTCAACCATAAATATGTATTTTCAACGAAGAAGGGTAATTTTCTACAGAAAAGGACTAATTTTCAACAAAACAGTTGAATTTTCAGTTAAAAAATTAATTTTCAACCTAAAAAAAACTCGTCAACGAAATAGTTACATTTTTAATGAAAGAGATAAATCTCTAATAAAAATTAAATTTTAACAAGTAGTTGAATTTTCAACGAAAAAAATGAATTCTCAACATAAAATATAATAGCTGATGTTTCCACCAAAAAAGGTTTTAATTTTAAATCAAAAACAGTTAAATTCAACCAAAAAAATACGAATTTTCAAAAACAAGTTAGTATTTTATCAAAAACTTAATTTTCAACCAAACAGTTAAATTTTTAATTAAGAAGATTAATTTTCAACCAAAAAAGATGTATTTTCTACAAAGCACATAAATTAAAAATTAAATAGTTGAATTGTCAGTTTAAAAACGAATTTTCAACTCGAAAAGTTGAATTCTCAACGAAAAATGTAATAGTTTATATTTTCACGAAAAATTTTTTTTTATTTCAAATGAAAAACAGTTGAACCAAAGAAGAGGAATTTTCAACAAAATATGTGAACCTACGAAATAGTTGAATTTTCAACCAAAAAATAGGAATTTGAAATCAAAAATTTAATTTTCAACCAAGAATGAATTTTAAACACATACAGATTTTTTAGTAAAGAAACGAAAAATTTTTTAACCAAATTATTGAATTTTCAAGCCAAAAAGACGAATTTTAAACCTGAAAATATGAATTTTCAACAAAATTTTATTTTTAAGCAAACAGATAATTTTCAACTAAATAGTTGAATTTTTTACGAAATACAATGTTCAATCTAAAAAGAGTAGTTTTCAACAAGACAGTTGAATTTTTAAGTCAAATAGTTAAATTTGTAACCAAAGATCTTTAACTAATAAAATACATTTTTACCAAAGCAAAAAAGAATTTTGAACAAATAAAGATTATTCGATCAAGAATGAAAAAAAAGTTTAACCAAATTGTTGATTTTTCAAACCAAAGAGAAAATTTAAAAAAGCACATAAATTTCCAATTTGATAGTTGAACTTTCAGCTTAAAAAATTGATTTTTAACAAAAACAAACGAATTTCAAACTCAAAAAGAAGAATTCTGAACGAAAAATGTAAAAAAAACAGTAATAAAAAAGCGTTGATTTCTACCAAACAAGAAAAATTTTCAACCAAGAGACGAATTTTCAACAAAAGAGTTGAACTTTCAACAAAGAAAGAATTTTCAACCAATACAGATTTTTCAGACAAGAAAGCATAACAATTTTAAATGTAATAGTAATAATAAATTGTTGAATTTTCGAGCCTAAAAGTCGAATTTTCAACAGAAAAAGAATAGGAAAAAGACAATGAAGCCCGCGACAAATACATACGAATTTTCAAAATTTATAGACTAAAGAATATGTAAATAAAAATTAAAGTTTATTTTTAATACTTTTAAAATATAAGGTTAGAAAACTGAAAAATTTTCTTACAAAATCAAGTAAACTTTCCACTGCACACTTTTTGATTTTGGATTACATAAAGTATGTCGAACTACGCAGCATTTTAGGCCCTTTTCTTATTTATATTATGTATTCAAAAAAATGTTATTATGTTTTTTTTTAATTCTTATTTTTGTTCTTAATATGGAAAAGTTATTCTCATTTGCGAACAATTGAACTTTTAGGGGTCTACATTCCAAATTGGATGCTATTTAAAATAATTGCAAAAACAAAATTGAATTAAATAATTTTTTGTAGGTAGACTTTTTGAAGTTTCAAACAAACTGAATCTCTTCATTTATTAAGCACGTGTTACGTGGCGTAACATGTGAGTTATGAGTTTATTTGTCAATGGAAGCGAATGTCCTTAGAGTTGTTGACTACGTAATTATGAATGGCTGAATAACTATCTATTATTGTTGCGTACTTCCCGTTTTTGCCAGTAACTATATTTTCGCATCACGAAGTGTTTTTGTTCTAATTTGGCTAAAAAAACCACAATGATAACCATGTTCTCTACTGGCACACTACTGGCCAGTACCAGTAGTATTTTAGTACTGCCCCATTTGTTGGCCAGTACAGAACATAGTTATTATTACGGCTGTTTCCAGTAATAGGTTGCTATTACAATTTTTCACCTGGCTACTAAAACTATTTTTAACCAAAATTTTTTTTTTCATTTCCAGGTGTACGGAACATCACTAATAATGACGGTCAATAATTCTTAAAAAAAAAAACGATCTTGCAATTCTGATTTCTAGTGCTATTAAACTTAATTATAAACGAGATGATAGCTAAAGTCTTTAAATTAATAACTGTTATAGTCTTAATTTCTCTTTAATGCATTTAACGATGATCGATAAAGGATATACGAGTAAGAAATCCGAAAGGATGGTGCAGCAACTGCAAATTATGATTGATGGCATATATTTCTTTTCAGGACAGAGTGAGTCATGTGAATTTATTTTTGCACATGAAGGGAGATAATATTCTGGTTATGCATCGTTAATTCTTTATGCATAGATTAAAGAAATTGGAACAAAATAGTCGAAAGATGTCGAGAAAGTCTTCGAAAGTCGGTCGGTTGGTCCAACGACCCACCACCCGGGTCATCGTCATGAGAGAAGAAAGCCTGTTATGTATGCAGACAACTAGATCTTCTCAATCATTGCACGCATTATTCTCTGACATATGTTCTTTAGGATAAAGAATAATCATCCAACTCAATTTCTTATTTTAGACTTCTGACAAGATAAATTTCTTCGCACTACATTCGTTTGTTATAGAGAAATATTGGTTTGAACAAGCAAACATCTGGTTGCTATAGAAGAAACAAAAATGTTTGTTATAGCAACAAAAATTTGGTTGGAGTAACTAAATTTGTATTGGTGCAGGAGCAATATTGTGTTGCTTGAATATCAACCAAATCGGTTTGTTGTCTCAACCAGAAATTAGGGTGTTTCTGGTTTCTGAACATTTAAAATGCAATGCTCCTAGTTAATAGTCTTATGTGGCTTCAGAGAAGATGCATGTCAATTTTTTTTCATTCAGTAAAACAGTTTGGTTGATTTGTTACAGAAGTTGGATTTAAGTGAAAAAAATGGTCTTAAGCCACTGATATCGCTTGCTTTTATCAACTATGAGTTTTTGTTTAATTCGTTGGATATGTTCTTTAGGATTAAGAATAACCATCCCCTTCAATCTCTTACTTTAGACTTTTGATCAAATAAATTTCTTTGATAAGATTCGCACTACATTCGAATGTAGAGAAAAATGTCTGGTTGGGACAATCAAACATCTGGTTGCTATACAAGAAACAAAAATGTTTGTTATAGAAATAAAAATATTGTTGAAGTAACCAAAATTTTATTTGTACAAGAGTAATATTGTGTTGCTTCAATAGCAACCAAATCGTTGATAATTACATGTGGCTTTAGATGAGACGAAGATGCCTATCAAATTGGTTTTTTTATTCAATAAAACAGTTTGGTTGATTTGTTATAGAAGTTGGATTTAAGTGAAAAAATTGGTCTTAAGTCTATCAATCTCGCTTGCTTCAATCAACTATAAGTTTTTGTTTAATTCGTTGGTTTATGTTGGTTTATGCTCTTTCGGATCAAGAATAACCATCCCCTTCAATCTCTTACTTTAGACTTTTGATCAAATAAATTTCTTTGATAAGATTCGCACTACATTCGAATGCAGAGAATAATGTCTGGTTGGAACAATCAAACATCTGGTTGCTATAGAAGAAACAAAAATGTTTGTTATAGTAACACAAATTTTGTTGAAGTAACAAAAATTTTATTTCTACAAGAGCAATATTGTGTTGCTTCAATAGCAACCAAATCGTTGATAATTTCATGTGGCTTTAGATGAGAGGAAGATGCCTATCAAATTTGTTTTTTTATTCAATAAAACAGTTTTGTTGCATCATTAGCAACCAAATCGTTGATAATTTCATGTGGCTTTAGGTGAGAGGAAGATGCCTATCAAATTTGTTTTTCTATTCAATAAAATAGTTTGATTGATTTGTTCTAGAAGTTGGTTTGAAGTGAAAAAAATTGGTCTTAAGCCACCAATATCGCCTGCTTCAATCAACTATAAGTTTTTGATTAATTTGTTGGATATGTTCTTTAGGATCAAGAATAACCATCCACTTCAATCTCTTACTTTAGACTTTTGATAAAATAAATTTCGTTAATAAGGTTCGCACTACATTCGAATGTCAATCGAACATCAAACATCTGGTTGATATAGAAGAAACAAAATTGTTTGTTATAGCAACACAAGTTTTGTTGAAGTAACCAAAATTTTATTTGTACAAGAGCAATATTGTGTTTCTTTAATAGCAACCACATCGTTGATAATTTCATGTGGCTTTAGATGAGAGGAAGATGCTTATCAAATTTGTTCTTTTATTCAATAAAGCAGTTTGATTGATTTGTTATAGAAGTTGGATTTAAGTGAAAAAATTGGTCTTAAGACTACCAATCTAGCTTACTTCAATCAACTATAAGTTTTAGTTTGATTCGTTGGATATGTTCTTTAGGATAAAGAATAACCATCCAACTCAATTTCTTATTTCAGACTTTTAACAAAATAAATGTCTTCGCACTACATTCGTTTGTTATAGAGAAACATTGGGTTGGACAGCCAAACAACTGGTTGCTATACAAGAAACAAAAATGTTTGTTATAGCAACACAATTTTTGTTGAAGTAACCAAAATTTTATTTGTACAAGAGTAATATTGTGTTGCTTCAATAGCAACCAAATCGTTGATAATTTCATGTGGCTTTGGATGAGAGGAACATGCCTATCAAATTTGTTTTTCTATTCAATAAAACAGTTTGATTGATTTGTTATAGAAGTTGGTTTTAAGTGAAAAAAATTGTTCTTAAACCACCAATATCGCTTGCTTCAATCAACTATAAGTTTTTGTTTTATTCGTTGGATATGTTCTTTTGGATTAAGAATAACCATCCACTTCAATCTCTTATGTTAGACTTTTGATAAAATAGATTTCTTTAATAAGATTCGCACTACATTCGAATGTAGAGAAAAACGTCTGGTTGGGACAATCAAATATCTGGTTGCTATACAAGAAACAAAAATGTTTTTTATAGCCAAAATTTTATTGGTACAAGGACAATATTGTGCTATTTCTATAGCAACCAAATCGTTTTGTTCTTTTAACTAAAAATTAGGGTGTTTCTTGTTTTTGAACATTTAAAATACAACACTCCCACTTGGTAATTTCATGTGGCTTTGTATGAGAGGAAGATGCCTATCAATTTTATTTTTTATTAAATAAAATAATTTGGTCTACCAATCTAGCTTTCTTCAATCAACTATAAGTTTTAGTTTGATTCTTTGGATATGTTCTTTAGGATAAAGAATAACCATCCAACTCAATTTCTTATTTCAGAATTTTAACAAAATAAATTCCTTCGCACTACATTCGTTTGTTGTAGAGAAACACTGGGTTGGACAGCCAAACATCTGGTTGCTATAGAAGAAAGAAAAATGTTTGTTACAGTAACCCAAATTTTGTTGATGTAACCAAAATTGTATTGGTACAAGAGCAATATTGTGTTGCTTCAATAGCAACCAAATCGTTTTGTTGTCACAACCAACCATTAGAGTGTTTCTTGTTTTTAAACATTTAAAATGCAAAACTTCCAGTTGATAATTTCATGTGGCTTTAGAGAAGAGGCCTAACAATTTTGTTTTTTATTCAATAAAGCAGTTTGGTTGATTTGTTAAAAAAGTTAGGATTAGGTGAAGAAAACTTATTTTATGTTTACCAATCTCGCTTGATTCAATAAACTATAATTTTTTGTTGATGAGTCGGATATGTACTTTAGGATAAAGAATAACCATATCCAATTCAATTCCTTACTTTAGACCTTTGATTAGATAAAATTCTTAAACAAGTTTTACACTATATATTAATGTAGAGAAAAATGTTTGGTTTGGAGTTTGGACAACCAAACACCTGGTTGCTATAGAAGAAACGAAAATGTTTGCTATAGCAACAAAAGTTTTGTTAAAATAACCAAATTTTTTTTGGTACAAGAACAATAATGTATTACTTTTACAGCAACCAAATCGTTTCACTGCCCCAAAAAAAAACATAAGTGTTTTTCTTGTTTTCGAAGATTTGAAATGTAATGCTCCTATTTGATAATTTGATACTTAATACTTATTTGATAATTTTTAACTCGCTCGCTTCAAGCAACTATAAGTTTTATTGAATTGTTAGATTTTTTTGTTCGATTTTCGTTGGTTCTGGAACAGTATTATTGTTTTTAAACAGAAAACTAAATATTTGGTAGAGCGAACCACCAAATTATTTCAGACTTCAGATTGTTGTCCTATTCCCCTCTTTTCAAATTTTAAAAATAATTCCTCCTTTTTTCCCCACTGTTTTCAATAAACTTCTTCTTTTTCATTATTTTTGGGTTGATAATTCGAGCATTTGGTAGAAAATGCACCTTTGTAGATTAGTAATTCAATTATTTTGTTGAAAATTTAATTTTTTTTGGTAAAAATTCAACTGTTTTGTTGATCACTCGTCTTTTTGAATTAAAAATTCATCTTTTCTGGTAGAAAAGTTCTGGGATAAAAACTTATCTTACTTGGTTGAAAATTTAACTGCTTCCCACAAAATTCATCTTTTTGGCTTAAAAATTTAACTATTTGGTTGAATTTTTTTTTTTTTTTTTAAATTTTACTATTTCGTTCGAAGTTCATATTTTTTTGTAGGAAAGTCATATACCTGAATATTTCATGGTAACCGAATATTTCATGGTAAAAAATTAACTTTTTTGTTGAAAATTCCACTTTTTGTTTTACAACTGTTTTTGGCTTTTTGTTTGTAAATTCTATCGCTTTGTTGAAATTTTGTCGTTTTGGAATGAAAATTATTCTTTTTTGGATTGAAAATTCTTATTATTTTGTAGACAAGTTCTATTTCGTTAAAAATTCAACTTTTTTGTTGAAAATGCAACTATTTTTTTGAAAAGTCATCTTTTTGGATTGGAAATTCATTTGTCTTACTTGGTTGAAAATTTAATTGCTTCCTACAAAATTCATCTTTTTGGCTTAAAAATTTAACTATTTTGTTGAAATTTTAATTTTGTTGTCGAAAATTCAAATCTCTTGTTTAACATTCATCTTTTTTTGTAGAAATTTCGTTTTTTTGATTCATTTTTTTCAGTAGAAATGTCATCTTTCTTGGTTAAAAACTTATCTTTCTTGATTGAAAATAAACTTTTTTGTTGAAAATTCCACTATTTTGTTGAAAATTTAATTATTTTGTCGAAAATTCAAATGCTTTGTTAAAAATTTATCTTTTTGGATAAAAGATTTTTTTCTTTTGGATTCAAAATTCA
Organism: Andricus curvator; assembly: GCA_932195095.1. Lineage (NCBI taxonomy): Eukaryota > Metazoa > Arthropoda > Insecta > Hymenoptera > Cynipidae > Andricus > Andricus curvator. Next base: position 107,576 of record CAKNYM010051668.1, on the reverse strand, counting down.
TCTTTCTTGACAGAAATGGCATCTTTCTTGGTTAAAAATAAACTTTTATGTTGAAAATTTCACTGTCTTCTAAAAAATTCGCGTTTTTAGTTTAAAAATTCAACTATTTGGTTCGAAAAGAACATTAATTTTTTGGTTAAAGATTCGTCTTTTTTTATTAAAAATTCATCTTTTTTGATGGAAAAGTCTACTTTAATGGTTTAAAGTGAACTTTCTTGTTGGAAATTCCACTTTTCGGGTTAAAAATTCAACCGTTTTCTAAAAAGTTCGTCTTTTTTCAGAAGTGTTTTTGGTTAAGGTATAATTTTATTCGTTTGAAAATTCAACCATTTGCTTGACAATTCATCTTTGTAGGCTGAAAATTCAACCAATTTGATAAAAATACGACGTTTTTGTTGAAAATTTAATTATTTTGTCGAAAATGTAACTGTTTTGTTGAAATCTTTTTGTACAGAAATTTCCTACTTTTGGATTGAAATCTTTTCTGGTAAAAATGTCATTTTTTTCAGTTGAAATTGAACTTTTTTATTGAAAATTATTCTTGTTGGTCTTAAAAGGAAAATTGAACTATTTTTTTTGAAAATTTAATTTTTTGTTAAAGATTCAACTGTTTCATTTCTCATTTGTCATTATGGGTACAAAATTCGTCTTTTACGATTAAAAAGTGAATCTTTTTGGTAGGAAAGCCATCTCTCCTGATTAAAAATGAACTTGTTTGTTAAAAATTCCACTCTTCTGGTTAAAAATTTAACAGTCTTATAAAAAATTTGTCTTTTTTTTACAAGTGTCTTTGGTTAAGGTAAAATGTTATTTGTTCAAAAATTCTACCATTTGGTTGAAAATTAATATTTGCTGGCAAAAATGTCATCCTTCTTGGTTATAATTAAATTTTTTGGTGAAAATTTTGTTGTCGGGCTTGAATGTAACCTTTTTTCTGAAACATTCGACTTGTTATCTTTTATGATAGAAAAGTCATCTTTATTGGTTGAAAATAAACTTTTTTGTTCAAAATGGAATTGTCTTCGAAAAAATTCGTTTTATTATTATCATACCATTACGTCAGATCGCTTTCAGGGACTTTTATTCTAACCCACAACAATCTGAGAGATACAAATGTATGCCCCTTGGCATGCTGGTTTGGTCTCTCATTCATAATCAAACCGACTCCTTGACTACCATGTGATTCACTCTCTACTACTGACCATAGTTCGAGTCCGTGCTTTTGGATTGAAAAATTAACTATTTGGTTAAAAGTTCAACTATTTTGTTGAAAATTTGTCCATTTGAATGGAAAATTGATCACTTTTGGTAGAAAATTAATCTTTTTTCGTTGAAAATTCAACTATTTTTTTGAAAATTGAATTAATTTTATATAAAAAAATGTATGCCCCTATTTTTGTGAAAAATCACGAAATATTGAGAGCATTTTGGGCTCTAAAGTAATACTTCAAGAAGTATAAATAAATATTTTTTTCAAGGCCTTTCTAAACATTGAATTATTAATGGAATATGCAATTAAACATAACATAAAACATTGCATTCTTCAGAGTGTAAATACGGAATCGCAAATATGAAATACCTGTTCGTGTGTTTATATTATGGCAGGTTTTTGCGTCATAGCAATGTGTATGTAAATTTCTCTTGTGCCAGGTGAGTACTGAGGATACATAATAATTATTGAAATCGAATATATTTGCTATCACCTTACATAAGCGGTCAGAACGATGTCATTCAACTTGATGCAAATATTATTTTTGCATAATGACATTTCAAATATTTCCTTATTACTCTCTCTATTAATTTATTATTATTGTGAATTTCATCAATCTTTTTATTAATCATAAAAGGAAAAAGAATTTTCATCAAGTAATTAAGGATAAAAATTAATATTAATTATTCGGTTAAGATCTTAATAGAATATCAAAATGGAAAAAATATTTGTTTGAATCAGCCAAGAAAAAGTTTGATATCATGCAATTGAAAGAAACAAATTTTTTGCTTCAATTAGGAAAAAATTTATTTAATTTTAGAAAATGAAGAATATCTACCATATTGATTGGAACAAGTAATTTGTTTGGTAAAATTTGTTTGATTTAAACAAATAATTTCCTTTTATTAATTTTATATAAACAAAACATTGTTTAAACGAAAGAAATAAGGACAAATATATAATTAAATTATTATATAGAAGAAATGATTGGTTAGATTCAAATAAATGTTGTTTGATTCAAACAAACATTTTCTCAGTCCAATATTATAACTTGCTTTAAACAATACAAAAATTTAATACAAAATTTTTTCTTCAGAAAAAAATGTTCAGTTGGGGTGGGATAATTGAAAAATCCCGAAAAATTAAACTACCGTCACTGGAAAATTCCCGAGAAATACGATATTCGAAATTCCCAATAATAAAAAAATCTCAAAATAAAATTGCCGACATTAAAAAATATCCAACACTGTAACCTTGCCGACACAGGGTAATTACCAAAAATAAAAAATTGAAAAAATGGTTGAATATTAAAATAAAAAATGATAAATAACATAAAAATGTACCAGAAATTAGCCACTGCCTAAAATTAAATATTTATATTTGATTAACATATTTTTTAATTTATTATTTATTTATTTATTAAAAGAACTTTTTAATTGTTTCGATTCGGTAATTTTATAATTTCGGAATTTTCTATTCCGAATATTTTTATTTTGCGGGATTTTTCAGTCGTCTCATTTTTATTGACAATAAAAATGGCTAATTGTTAATTTAATTTCTTGCAATATCAAGGTTTTTTAAACTAACGCGAAGAAATCAATTATGAACAAAACTGAAACAAATTGCGTATTTTTTAATCATTTGTTTATAACATTAACATAAAACATAAAATTAAAAAATGATTAGAATTAACTTACTTATAACAACATTTTATTGAAAAAAATTTACGAAGAAAAAAACCGGTTTTAGAGCATTTGTTTACTATATTTGCAAAAAATAAAATAAAAATGTCAAAATAGTTTTAGTTTGGTTCAAAGACAAATCAGAGATGTGGGCCAGGGATGGTAACCAAAATTGAATATTTTTAAATAAAATTGTTTATAACAATATCCATTATTGGCGTGTGGCGATAATCCTCTACTAATTATTATTTATCGGTTTAGTAGTAAGTCATCTTAGTTAAGAAAATTTTTTTCAACAATTAGGCAAAAGCAATGAAGACTTTGTTTATAAAATTTTGTTATGACAATTCTGTTGCATAGTGGGCAAATTATTTACATCCATTTTTACAAAATTAATCTTCTTGGTTAAAAAATTATCTTTTTTGGTTAAAAATGCAACTATTTGGTTGAATTCAACAGTTTTTTTTCAAATTTAAATTTTTTTGGTAGAAGTATTAAATATTCCATTTTTTGTTAAGAATTCATCTTTAATAGTTAAAAATGAAACTATTTTAATAATAATTAAACTATATGTAAATTTTTTAAACTATTTTGTAGGAAATTAACTTTTTTGTTAAAAAATTATATTTTCGGATTGAAAATTCAACTTTTTTGTATATAATTCGCTTTTTTCTTTTCAAAATTCAACAACATTGTTGAAAATTGATGTATTTTTTTGAAATTTCGTCTCTTTGGTAGAACATTAATCTTCCTGGTAGAACATTAATCTTCCTGGTAGAACATTAAGATATTACATTAACTACTTTGTTATATTTTTTTTAAGATTCACCTCTTTGGTTAAAAATGTATCTTTTTTATTGAAAATTCATTCTTTTTGGTTGAAAATTAATTTTTTTATTTTAAAATGTAACTGTTTCATTTTTGGTTGGAAAATTATACTTTACAAGTTAAAAATTCAACAATTTGGTAGAAAATTGTTTTTTTTTTCGTTTAATTCAACTGGTTGAAAATTTTTCTTTTATTAGAAAAGTCATCTTTTTGGTAAAAAAAGTCATCTTTTAACTATTTTCTACAAAATTCGTCTTTTTTGCTTGAGAATGCAACCTTTTGTGGTTGAATTTTAATCTATTTGTTGACAGATTCTACCATTTGGTTGGAAATGTATCTTCTTAGATTGAAAATTAAAATACTTTGATACAGTCGTCTTTTTTGGTCGAAAATTCAACTTTTTTGTTAAAAATTCGTCCTTTTAAATGGAAAATTCATATTTTATGGTAGGAAAGTCATCTTTCCTGATTGAAAATAAACTTTTTGTTGAAAATTGAAGTGTCTTCGAAAAAACTCGTATTTTTATTATTATTACTATACTATTAGGCTAAATCCCTCTCGAGAACTTTTATTCTAACCCATAACAATCTGGGAGATTGCTCGTAGACATGCTGTTTTGTTCTCTCATTCATAATCAGAATTTATCTTTTTTGGTAGGAATGTCATCTTTCTTGATTGAAAATAAACTTTTTTGTTCAAAATTTAATTTTTTTCGAAGAAATTCGTTTTATTATTATCATACCATTACGCCAGATCGCTTTCAGGAACTTTTATTCTAACCCATAACAATCTGAGAGATACAAATTCATGCCCCTTGGCATGCTGATTTGGTCTTTCATTCATAATCAGATCGATTCCTTGACTACCATGTTATTCATTATCTACTCCTGACCATAGTTCGAGTATGTGCTTTTGGCTTGAAAAATTAACTATTTGCTTAAAAGTTCAACTATTTTGTTAAAAATTCGTCCTTTTGAATGGCAAATTTATCTTTTATGGTAGAAAAGTCATCTTTCTTCGTTAAAAATAAACTTTTTTGTTGAAAATTCAACTGTCTTCGAAAAAATTCGTTTTATTATTATTATTATTATAAAATTAGGTCAAATCTCTTACAGGGACTTTTATTCTAACCCAAAAGAATCTGGGACATACGAATTTATGCCCCTTGACATGCTGTTTTGCTCGCTCATTCATAATCAGACCGACTCCTTGACTACCACGTGATTCACTCTAGTCCTGACCATAGTTCGAGTCCGTGCTTTTGGATTGAAAAATGAACTAGTTGGTTAAAAGTTCAACTATTTTGTTGAAAATTCGTCCATTTAAATGGAAAATTTATCTTTTATGGTAGAAAAGTCACCTTTCTTATTGAAAATAAACTTTTTTGTTGAAAATTGAATTGTCTTCGAAAAAATTCGTGTTATTATTATCATACCATTACGCCAGATCGCTTTCAGGGACTTTTATTCCAACCCAAAAGAATCTGGGAGATACGAATTTATGCCCCTTGGCATGCTGTTTTGCACTCTCATTCATAATCAGACCGACACCTTGACTACCACGTGATTCACCCTACTCCTGAACATAGTTCGAGTCCGTGCTTTTGGATTGAAAAATTAACTTTTCGGTT
>CAKNYM010051668.1:57721-85294 GCA_932195095.1 Andricus curvator | reverse complement strand
GAATTAATAACTGGCCTTGAAATAATAACATCTCTAAAATAATAATTCCGATCGAAATTAAGAAAATACAAGTTCTGATATTTTATCTGGTGAACTGCGATAGCTCAATTGGTAGAGCACCTCACATGTCATGAGTTGGTTGCTGGTTCAAATCCAGTTCGCAGTGAATTTTTTAGAATTTAATTTCTCGCATTTTAATTTAATTTCGCATGATAAACATTAATTTTGATATAGTAGATTATCTACTTATCAACGATTAAAAATAATGGTATTAGGCCTCCAAAAAGATTTCTATCATATTAAACCAGTCTAACCGAAACTTTGTTTAGAAAAATTTAGTTTCAAACATTGAATTAATAACTGGCCTTAAAATAATAACATCTCTAAAATAATAATTTCGATCGAAATTAAGGAAATACAAGTTCTGAAATGTTCACTGGTGAACTGCGATAGCTCGATTGGAAGAGCACCTCACATGTAATGAGTTGGTTGCTGGTTCAAATCCAGTTCGCAGTGAATTTTTTAGAATTTAATTTCTCGCGTTTTAATTTAATTTCGCATAATAAAAATTAATTTTGATATAGTAGATTATCTACTTATAAACGATTCTATAACAGAGACCTCTCTTGAATCTAACATCAAAAATACCAGTCTAACCGAAACTTTGTTTAAAATAACTTAGTTTCAAATATTGAATAAATATTTTATTCAAACAGAAAAAAATCTCGAGACAAAACTCACTCGCGATTTGGAGTCCCAGCATGAGCATGAATCCGAGGAGGATAGCAGCCAGCTGAAGAAGTCCACTTTTTTCATTGGCTCTCTCCCTGGCGAGAACTTCGAAGAACACCACATAAAGTAGCGTGCCGGCTGCCATGCCCTGGAGGATGGTTGGTACCGGTCCCAGGTTTTCGCTGTCGTTCTTGAAGTGGCCCAAGGCCATACCAGCCATAATCCCCAGCGGCGTGACCATGGAGAAAACCGACAGGTACCCAAGAATAGTCTTACTGGAAGTACCCGCCACGTAGAGCTCCATGCCTACGCAGAAGGCGATCACCAGTTTATGAGTGGCAATGGCAGCTGCTAGGTAGACGACCGAATTCAAGGATGGCTCCAGCCCAACGGCGAGACCCTCGAAGATCGCATGGAAGGACAAGGCAAGAACAGTCAGCAATCCTCGAACTGAATTCTCCGCCTTCTGGGGATTTTTGCTGTCCTTCGAGAGAGACTCAAGGTCATATTTCACATTTTCAGTCTCGACTGGCACATCCGATGAGGAAAGTAGGAAAATCGCAGGAAGAATATCCCTTTTGTTGTGCAACTCTGGATCCTTGGATCTCTCTTTGGATCCTTTCCCGATCTTATCTTTGTCTTCATTGCAATGTCCTGTCTTCCAAGCTCTGGTAGCAGTAGGAGTTGTTGTTGATGTCCCTCCTTGGTTGTTGTTATTATTGTTATTGTTGTTGTTGTTGCACCTGCGAACGGAGACAGTTCGGTAGAGGAGAGTTTCACCAGATTCTGGTTTGTTTGTCAGAGCCGCGTGGACGGTTTCTTCAACCAGGTAGACGAAGAAGAAGCCTCCACAGAAGAGAAGTTCGGCGAGACTCAAGCTTCCGAGGGTGACCAGTTGACCATTGGCTTGGTGTCTTTCGACGCTCTGGCGGACTTCCGGTGCCAGGTGGAGGAAGGTCGTGAAGAGGAGGACTCCACCACCGAAGCAGAGTAGTAGAGATGTTAGGAGACCCTGAATTGATTCGTGCGTTTAGAAATGAGAATAAAAAGTTGGAGCTTCCTTGAAATACTCGGTTTGCGATTTATAAGTGGCAGTAGACATTTTTTTATTATGTCTGGAGACATGTTTGGAATGAAAAAAATTAAAAAAAAAAATCTATCCTACCCTTTCATACTTTATCCACAATTATGATAATCCTAGACTTCAGACTCTTTCCCCTATTCCCTCTTTCCCTGTTTTAAAAAAACTTCCCATTTTTCTCGTTTCTTCGCTCAAATGAAAACTGAATTAATAGAACCAAATAAAAAAATCCAACTATTTTTGGTTATATTGAAGTATTATATTTCTGGTATAGAATTCATCTCTTTCGATTAAAAATTCTACTATTTGATAATTCGTCTTTTTGGCTGAAAATTTAATTAATTTGTTGAAAATTCATCGTTTTGGATAGAAAATCCGACGTTTTGGTTGACAATTGTACTATTTAGTTGCCAATTGAACTGTTTGTTTCAAAATTAAACTATTTTGTGGAAACTTAATCTTTTTGGGTTTAAAAATCAACTATTTCTGTTGAAAATTCATATTTTTGGATTGCAAATTCAACTATTTTCTGGAAAATTCGTCTTTTTGGATTGAAAATTAACTTTTTTGTTGAAAAGTCATATTCTTTATTCGGAAATTCAACTATTGGGATCAAGATGAAGTTTTTTTTTCTGAATTCATATTTTTGAGTTGAAAATTTAATTGTTTTGTAGAAAATTCCTTTTTTTTGGATAGTTAAAAATAAAAATATTTTGGTTAAAAATTCTACTATTTGGTAGGCTAGTTGGTGATTCATCTTTTTGACTTGAAAATTAACTTTTTTGTTGGACATTCAATTGGTTTACAGAAAATACTTTTTTTTTGAGTTAAAAATTCATATATTTTAGTTGAAAATTCAAATAATTGGTTGAAAATTAACTTTTTTGTTGAAAATTTATATTTCCTGATTAAAAATTCAATTTTGTTGTAAAAAATTCGCCTTTGTCTGGAAAATTCAACAATTTTGTTAAAAATTAACTTTTTTTGTTGGAAATTCATAGTTTCAATTTTTAAACTGTTTTTTATTTAAAATTAAAATCATTTATGTTGAAATATCAACTATTAAGTTTTTCGTTGAGAATTCATCTTTTTTATTGGAACTTCCACTACCCAGTTAAGAGTTTAACTACTTTGTTAAAAAATAATTTTTTTTAATCAGTAAAAAATAAAACTATTCCGTTAAAAACTCATTTATTTTGTTAAAAATTCATCTTTTGGTAAAAAGTTCAATCATTTGGTTAAAAATTCAAATATTTTTTATAAAATTTATTTATTTGGTTAAGAATTCAATTATTTAAACAAAAAGTTATCCTTTTTGGTGGAAAATTCAAATAATTTGTTTAACATTCGTATTTTTGGTTAGAAAATTTGTCTTTTTTGATAGAAAGTTCATCTTTTTTGGTAGAAAAGTCATGTTTCTTTATTGACAATACATTTTTTTGTTGAAAATTTATCTTTTCGGGTTTAAAAGTCTACAATTACATTTTTTGTTAATTTTTTTTTTATATTTTTAGTTAACATTTTTTACTATTTTGTTCCAAGTTTAATAATTATGGTAAAACGTCATCCTTTTTCTCGAAAATTCAACTTTTTTGGTAGAAAATTCATCTTTTTGGTTGAAAATTTAACTATTTGGTTGGAAATTATTGTTTATTTTTAAAAATTCATCCTTTTAGTTGGAAAATTGAACAATTTGTTTAAAAATTCAACTGTTTTGTTGAAAATTCGTATTTTTTTAAAGAAAGTTCGACCTTTTGATTGACAATTGAATTATTTGGTTGGCAATTGAATTATTTGGTTGAAAATTGAACTATTTTTTGGAAAATTCATCTTTTTTTGTTTAAAAGAAAAATATATTTTTTTTTGAAAATTCAATTGTTTTGAAGAAAATATTCTTTTTGTGTTAAAAATTCAACTATTTTGGTTTATAATTTATATATTTGGTTGAAAATTAACTTCTTTGTGTAAAATATATATTTTTCGGTTAAAAAGTCCATTTGTTTAGAAAATACGTCTATGTCTTGAAAATTAAACAATTTTGTTAGAAATTAACTTTTTTGTTGAAAATTCATATTTTCAATTATTCAACTGTTTTAAATTTGAAATTAAAATCTTGTTGTGTTGAAATATCAAATATTAAATTTTTCGTTAATAATTTTTTCCTTTTGGTTGTGAATTTCACAATTAAGTTGAGAGTTCAACTACTTTGTTAAATTTGTTTAAAATTTTGAATACATCTTTTTAGTCGAAAATTCATTTCTTTGGTTGAAAATGGACTTATTTTGTTGGAAATTTATATTTTCGAGTTGAAAATTATTTGTTTTGCAGGACATTTTTTTTTAGACTAAAAATTCAACTATTTTGCTTGAAAATTCGACTATTTGGTAATTTGTCTTTTTGACTTGAAAATTAAATTTGTCTTTAAATATTCAATTGTTTTGTGGAAAATATTTTTTTAGGGTTGAAAATTCAATTGTTTTGGTTAAATGTTGATGTTGAAAATTTTTTTTACCTGATACATAGTTTAAGTTTTTCATTTTTGTTTTAAAATTGATCTTTCTCATTTGAAAAATCAACTATTCATTTAAAAATTTATGTATTCATTTGAAAAATCATGTATTTTGTTGAAAAAATCGTCTTTTGGTAGAAAATTGAACTATTTTAGGTTAATAATTCATCTCTTTGGTTGAGAATGGAACTATATTGTTGAAAGTTCGTTTTTTTTTTTGAAAATGTATATTTTTCAACTCAAACTTTAACTTTTCCATTTTTTGAAAGTGAAAAAAAGTTGCATTAAATCCATGTTTTTAGTTTGAAAATTGAATCTTTTGTTGGGTTGAAAATTCAACTATTTTGGTTGAAAATTTGGTTGGGAATTAAATTTTTTATTGAAAATGTATATATTCTGGCTGAAAATTAAATTTTTTTATAAGACATTCTTACTTGTCTTGAAAATTTGACAATTTTGTTAGAAATGAACTTTTTGGTTGAAAATTCATATTGACAATTGTTCAATTGTTCTTGATTTTAAATTAAAATATTTTTGGGTTAAAATATCAACTATTGAGATTTTCGTTAAGAATTCTTTTTTTTTTTTTGTTACAAATTCCACACTTTGTTAAGAAAATTTTGTTGTTAGAGATTCATAATTTTAGTTGAAAATTCATATCTTTAGTTGAAAATAGAACTATTTTGTTGAAAGTTCGTTTTTTTGTTTCATTAAATCCATGTTTTTGGTTTGAAAATTGAATCTTTTGTTGGGTTGAAAATTCAACTATTTTGGTTGAAAATTTATATATTCTAGTTGAAAATTAAATTTTTTTATAAGAAATTCTCACTTGTCTTGAAAATTCGACAATTTTGTTAGAAATGAAGTTTTTGGTTGAAAATAATTTTAAATTGTTCAATTGTTCTTGATTTTAACTTGAAATTCGTTCAGAATTCTTTTTTTTTTTGTTAAAAATTCCACACTTTGTTAAGGATTTTTTTTTAACTGATAGATAGTTTAACTTTTTCATTTTTGATTTAAGACTGATCTTTCTGATTTGAAAAATCAACTATTCATTTAAAACTTCATGTATTTTTTTGAAAATTCGTCTTTTGGTAGAAAATTTAACAAATTCGTCTATTTTTTTGAAAGTGGAATTTATTCCGATTTAAATTTAAAACTGTAATATTTTAATTATAGTCTCAGAATAAACTTGATGTAGAACTAAACTAAAAGTGAGAAAGCGGTATTACGTGAAGGAATTTTAAGTCTCACAAAGCAATTTCCTCATAACTTTTCATCTCTCTGAGGTCACTGAAGCACGTGTTTAAATTAATTATGTAAATCTTAGAAACGAAACGTTTTATGACACTGTTTGAGAGCAATCAATTAATATTTGATGCAATTTCTTCGATTTATACTTGGGAAATAAAGATAAAAATTTTTTTAAAAACGAAGATTTCAGGCGTCAGACTCATTTGAGAAATTCGAAATAGTGGCAATAGTAGCATGAATTTTGAAAGAATATTAGGAACAATCCTTCAAAATTAAAATTCTTTAAAAATCCTCTAAAAATTCACGGAAAAACCGTCAATTTTTTGAAATTCCTTAAAATCTTTAAAATCCCTTTAAATCCTTAGAAATCTCTTGAAATTTTATCATTTCTTTCGAAATCCGATGAATCCCTTAAATAGGGTAAAATGCAAACAGAACTCTGAAATTCTTAGAAATCCCCAAAAGTCCCTTGAAATTCTGAAATCCTTCAAAATTCTTTGAAACCTCTTAAAAATTTTGAAATCTCGGTAAATTCCTTGGAATCTTTGAAAATACCCTAAACTCTTACAATTTTTTTTTAATTCCTCTGAAATCCCTGAAAAAGTCTCCATTTTTTTTTAATTCCTTGAAATTTATCGAAATTCCTTTGAATTTTCGAAATCTTTTAAATATTCTGAAATCATTTGAAAATTCCTTAAACATTTTTTAACATCGAAATTTTTTACAATCCTACGAAATTCGTTGAAATCTCAAGTTCCTTAAAATTTCACTTCATTTCAGTTACTCCCTGAAGTTGTCTAGAAATTCCCTAAAATCCCTTGAAATTCTTTGATATTCTTTTAAAATTCCTTGAAAATTTGTAAATCTTGAAATTTCTTGGAATCTTGTAAAATACCCTAAAAACTTTTAAATCCTTTGAAATATTGACATTTTTTTAAACTTTAAAATTCTTGGAGATTCTATCAATTATTTTAAGCTATAATTTAAGGTAGTTGTAATAATACAAAAAACATTTATGCTATCAAAATTATTTGCAATGGCCCTTTTTTTAACTATCACTAATTAGCCATTTTCAAAAAATAATCAAATTTTAATAAACAATGTCTTTTTTTTTTGAAGAAAATATTCTGTACAATTCTACTGTTTCTAATTTTGAAAGTAAAGTTTTTTATGTCTGACATTGTTAAAAAAAAATTTTACAGGCTATTGGGAATGATTTCCCCCAAAAAACAGCCATGATTTAATAAAATTCAACCATTTTTTTAAATTGGTAAAGAGCGACTGTAAGAAAAAATTTAATTACAAAAAGTATTGCTTAAACAATTATTTTTTGTAAGTTTGAAAATTTTTCCTTATAAAATCATGTTTTTTCTTTCATAATAAATGATTGGTAATGTTATTTAAATTGTTAAAATCATAGAAAACTTTTTTTTCAGAGACCTGACCTGAAATTTATCTTTTTGGTTTGAAAATTGAACTATTTGTTTGAAAATTTAACTGTTTTGTTGAAAATTCAATTATTTTGTTGAAAAATTCAACTATTTTTATACAAAGTTCAACTATTTTGAGAAAAATTTAACTTTCTGGGTTGAAAAATCAACTATTTTTGTTGATAATGAACTTTTGGTCGAAAATTCATATTTTCGGGTTGAAAATTCAATTGTTTTGTAGAAAATTCCTTTTTTATTGGGTAAAAATTAAGCTATTTTGTTTGAAAATTTAACTATTTGGTAAGCTATTTGGTAATTTATCTTATGGCTTGAAAATCAGCTTTGTTGTTGAAAATTCATTTTTTTGGTAGAAAATATATTTTTTGGGTTGAAAATTCAAATATTTTTGTTAAAAATTCACATATCTGGTCGAAAATTCAATTTTTTTGTAGAAAATTCCTTTTTTATTGGGTAAAAATTCTACTATTTTGTTTGAAAATTTAACTATTTGGTAAGCTATTTGGTAATTCATCTTTTTTGGTTTGAAAATTAGCTTTGTTGTTGAAAATGTAACTATTTGATAAGCTATTTGGTAATTTATCTTTTTGGCTTGAAAATTAAGTTTTTTGTTGAAAATTCAATTGTTTTGTAAAACATATATTTTTTGGGTTGAAAATTCAACTATTTTGGCTGAAAATAAACTGTTTTGTTGAAAATGCATATCTTTGAGTTGCAAATTCAACTGCTATGTAGAAAATTCGTCTCTTTGGTTTGAAAATTACCATTTTTTTTGAAAATTAACATTTTTTTTTATCAATAAATTAAATGATTAGGAAAAAAATTAATTTTTTTGTTGAAAATCCATATTTTTAGATTGAAAATTTAATTGTTCTGTAGAAAATTCCTTTTTTTTTGGGTTGAACATTCAACTATTTTGGTTGAAAAATTCTACTATTTGGTAAGTCGTTTTTTGGCTTGAAAATTAATTTTGCTCTTGAAAATTTAATTGTTTTGTAGAAAATATTTTTTTGGAATATTTGGAATATTTTGTTGAAAGTTCGTTTTTTTGTTGTTGAAAATTTATTTATTTTTAAATTAAAAGTTTAACTTTTCCATTTGTCGTAAGTTGCATTGGCAAGCAATTTGGGAAAATAGTAGCATTAGTGTGATTGTTTCAAAAATAGTATCAAAATAGTTGCATCGTTAAAAAAAGTGTCAAATAGTGTCAATAGAGGCGATTTAAATAATAAACAATTTCAAATTAAAAATTAAAAATTAAATTAAAAATGAAAAAAAATTTTCATAGAGACAGAATTCGAAATATATGCCTACTTTTTGGTGACGCTTAGGTGAAAGGAATACATATATGAAATCATAATTTAGAATCATATAAGAAAGTTGAAATTTCAAGGTGACACTAAAGTTCATTCAGTTTATAGGAAGCATTTTATAGCTATTGTGGCAATCTCGCGTGGTCATCGGTTTCGATTTCCCCGATCGTGTCACTGGGTTACTATAAACTTTCTAGTCACAAAGAACTGTTTATTTTGTACTATTTTTTATGCAATATTTTTTTTATCTAATTTCAATTTTGAACATTCCTAACTTTTTGTTAAAAATCCCTTAAATTGTATACAAAACTCAAAATCGAGTTTCAGTATGAACTTTTCAAAAGTGGATATGTTTTGAAAATTGTAATTTCAGTAGCTTTATTATAAATGAAAAATGTTTTTTTTAATATAAAAGTTGAAAGACTTATGTTTTAGTTACAAAAGAAAAAATGTAGGTAAAATTTTCCAACAAAAAAAAAAAACGTTAATTTTAAATCAAGAACAGCTGAATTCAGCCAAAAAAACACGAATTTTCAACAAAGCAGATCAATTTTCAGGCATGAAGGATTTTTTTTTCTAACAAAAACGACGAATTTTTAACAAAATATATGAATTTTCGAACAAATAGTTGGAGTTTTTACTAAGGAAGATCAATTTTTTTTAACAATGAAATAGTTTAATTTTTAGTTAAAAAAAAACTTCAACAAAAAAAACAGACTTTCAACAAAATTGTTGAAACTAAAATGATGAATCCCCATAAAAAGATGAATTTTAAGCATTGTAGTTGAAGCGTTAAACAAAATAAACGAATTACAAAAAACGAATTTGTTGTACAAAATAATTACATTGTCAACAAAAAATATTATTTTTAACCAAATATTTTAACTTTCTACGGAATTTTTTAAATTTTCAAGCAAAAAACACGAATTTTCTATAAAAAATTGAATTTTCAATAAAAGATTGAATTTTCAATAAAAGATTGAATTTTCAATAAAAAAATATGAATTATAAACAAAAAAGTTCATTTTCTTTGAAATAGTTCAATTTCAACCAAAATGGTTGAATTTTCAACCCAAAAGACGAATTTTGAATTAAATAGTTGAATTTTCAAGCAAAACGGTTAAATGTGTAGCCCGAAAAAAATGAATTTTCTAAAAAAGAATTGAATTTTTGACCCTAAAATATTAATTTTCAACAAATGTGTTAATTTTCTATCAAATAGATGCATTTTTGACCAAAAAATATGTTTAACTTTAACCAAATAGTTAAATTTCTACCATAATTGTTGAATTTTCTAATATGAAAAATAAATTTTTAAACAGAATAGGAATTTTTAATTCTTCAGCGAAATAATTGAATTTTCAATCAAATCATAAAAGATTTGAGCAAAAAAGATGAATTTTTAAACAAAAATATAAGTATTCTTTTATATTATTTCATTTTTAATTTATATTATATTATTCATTTTAAATGACATTTTTTTATTCAAAGATTCATAATTTTAGTTGAAAATGTAACTATTTTAATGAAAATTCGTTCCTTTTTTGGTTGAAAATTAATTATTAAACTGAAAATTTAACAATTCCATTTTTGGTTGGAAATTTATCTTTTTTATATAAAAATTCAACTA
Organism: Andricus curvator; assembly: GCA_932195095.1. NCBI lineage: Eukaryota > Metazoa > Arthropoda > Insecta > Hymenoptera > Cynipidae > Andricus > Andricus curvator. The sequence continues at coordinate 75,327 of CAKNYM010051668.1, read as the reverse complement.
TTCGTTTGAAAATTCAAGTACTTGTTTAAAAATTCATGTATTTTGTTGATAATTTATCCTTTTGCAGAAAATTAATCTTCTTGGATAAAAAAACCAATTTTTTGGTTGAAAATTAAACTCTTTAGTTTTCTTTTAAACTCTTTTCTTGAAAATTCATTTTTTTAAAGATACATAATTTTAGTCGAAAATTTGTCGCTTTGCTTGAAATTTGAACTATTTTGCAAAAAATTATATATTTTTTTTTGGTTGAGGATTAATTTTCTTCCCTGAAAATGTAACCATTCAATTTTTGGTTAAAAATTGATATTTTAAATTTAAAATTAATCTTCTTGATTAAAAATTCATCGTTTTTAGTTAAAAATGCAACTGCTTGGTTAAGAATTACTTTTTTTTTGCTTGAGGATTCAATAATTTTGTTGAAAATTTCTCCTTTTTGGTTGAATTACTTTTTTTTATTCATCATTTTAGTTGAAAATATATCTCTGGTTGAAAACATAACTATTTTAATAAAAATTCGTTCCTTTTTTGGCTGAAAATTAATTTTTAAACTGAAAATTTAAATATTCCATTTTTGGTTGAAAATTTTTCTTTTTTATATAAAAATTCAAATATTTGTTTGAAAATTCATATTTTTTAGTTGAAAATTCAAGTACTTGTTTAAAAATTCATGTATTTTGTTGATAAATTATCTTTTTGCAGAAAATGAATCTTCTTGGATAAAAAAAAAATTTTGGTTGAAAATTCAACTCTTTAGTTTTGTTTTGAACTCTTTTCTTGAAAATTAATTTTTTTTAAAGATACATAATTTTAATTGAAAATTCGTCGCTTTGCTTGAAATTTGAACTATTTTGCAAAAAATTAGATTTTTTTTTTGTGGTTGAGGATGAATTTTCTTCCCTGAAAACGTAATCATTCCATTTTTGGTTAAAAATTGGTATTTTAAATTAAAAATTAATCTTCTTCATTTTAAATTCATCGTTTTTAGTTCAAAATGCAACTGCGTGGTTGAAAATTTCCGTGTTTTGCTTAAGGATTCAACAATTTTGTTGAAAATTTCTCGTTTTTGGTTGAATTACTGTTTTTTATTCATAATTTTAGTTGAAAATGGATCTCTTTGGTTTGGTTGAAAATTAACTATTTCAACTGAAAATTTAAATATTCCATTTTTGGTTGAAAATTTATCTTTTATATTTGAAAATTCAACTAATCGGTTAAAAATTTAACTATTATGTTGAAAATTCTTTTTTTTTGTTAAAAATTAATTTTTTTACCTGATAATTTAAATATTCCATTTTTGCTGGAAAATTTATATTTTATATTTGAAAATGCAACTATTTGGTTGAAAATTTATCTTCTTTAGTTGAAAATTCGTCTGTTTTGCTTCAAAGTTCAAGTATTTTGTTGTAAATTCAAATTTTAGGTCTGAAATGAATTTTAGTTTTTGTTGAAAATTCAAATATATGGTTGAAAAATCGTTTTTCTTGGTTGAAAATGAACTTTTTTTATTAATATACCTTTTCATAAAACATGCATGATTTTAGCCATTTTCGATACCAGGGTCAAATCTATGCTTTTGAAGCATTATGACGTCAGAGAGAGAAAAAGTGTACTTTTGTTCCCTAGGGAGTAAAAGTTTCCGAAATTCCTCCATAAGCCTGAAATCACGAATTTGTTATAAAAAATATCTTATGCACCAAGGGAAAGGGAAAGTTTCACGACTCGTGTATTTTTTCCGTACTCGTCGAAAAAGTCCCACTTTTCCCCCTTAGTGCATAATATACTATTTTTATGTTTCTATTTGAATGACGATTTACTAAATGATCGCAACCGAGTATTTATAATCATGGAAGCTCCTGGAATCATAAAAAATAATAAGGCTTATTACTTGTGACGAGTGTGAATGCGAATCAACAGTTGTCGAGGAAGCATTTGTTGAATTACTTGAATCGCTTGTTATCCCACGACGTCCGTCCTGCTTCCTCATTCTGCAACGTCCAACAATAAGTGGTAACATGCCTAAAATTAGTGAGCCTAATCCTAAACCCAACATGGCACCAATTTTGGATAATAAAAGCACTGTGGATGTTTGTCCCGTCATTGACGAAGCATTTTCTGTCGTCTCCTCCATCTTCTTTAATTCAATTAACTGCTCTACTTGAATTAAACTTCTCGAACGAGTCTTCCCTGCATCACCCTTGCACTTGAAAGTACTTATTTCTTGCTCACAAGTTCTTCAGCAAGGTACTTTAAGTATTTATATGATTTCTTCTTTTATATTTTTCTTTCTTCTATCTTCTCTTATCTTTTTTCTCTTCCACAGAAAATATTTTGATCAACTAACTACCACCTTTTCACTTAAGGACATCACTTCACCACTTCACAATTTTTCTTTTGATTTCACTTTCAATTGTAGTCATTTCGGTCAGACACACGCACTTGCATTTTATCGATGATTGGCCGCTGTAAGTTAATTAAGAATTTAGAGTAAGGTGCCCAATCAAAATTTGAATTTTTAGGGTTTCGTAGAACTGGGCAAAAACCCTTATAGTTTCGGTCGGGTGTCCGTTCATCCGTCTTACTTTTTTCCCGGGATGGGAAAATGAGGGGGAGAAAATGAGAGAGGGAGAGGGGAAGTAGGGGAAATAGGGGGAAAAGGGAGGGATGGAAAGTAGAGGAAATTAGATTCGGGAAATCAGGTGAAATAAGGGGAGAGAGAATAGGAGAGAGGAGAGGAGAGGCTGCAGGGAAAGTGAAGCGATGGGATGGGATTAGAAGTGAGGGGTGAAGTGGAGATGGAAAGTAAGGGGAAGTAGGGGCGGAGGAGGGGAATCAGGGGAAGTGAGGGTGGTTATGGGACGTATGAGAGGGAATGAAGGGGAGGGAAAGTAAATGAGGTAAGTAAAGATAAGGGGAGTGGTGAGGAAGTAAATAAGAGAAGGGGTAGGGAGGGTATGCTAAGATAGGATTATATAAAATAGGGTTGGATTGGATCTGATATGATTGAATCGGATAGGATTGAATAGGATCGGATAGGATATTATCTGTTCGAAAAGGACAAGACAGGGTAGAGGAGAATATGAGAGAGAGGAGGAATGATATGGGAAGGGGGAGACGAGAGAAAACAGGGGTAGTAATTGGTAGGGAAGTTAGGCGAGGGAATGGAAGTGGAAATGACGTGGGAGATGGGGAAGGGAAGTAGAGGAGGGTAAGCAGACGAAGTGAGTGGATGAAACGGGAAGTAGAGGAAGTGAGGGTGGAGAGTAGACGTAGGAGATGGAAGGAAGGGAAGAAGAAGTAAATGAGGTGAGTGAAAGTAAGGACAATAGAGAGAAAGCGAGGGTGGAGAGAAGACGTAGGAGAGGTAAGGAAGGGGAGGAGAAGTAAATGAGGGGAGTGAAAGTAATTAGAATGGTGAGGAAGTAAGTGAAAGATGAGGAGCGGATGCTAAGATAGGATTAGATAGGATAGGATTGGATAGGATCGGAAAGGACACGATCGAATTGAAAAGGGCAGGACAGGGCAGAAGAGAAGAGGAGAGAGAGTAGGAATGATTTGGGAAGGGGGCAGACGAGAGAAAGCAGGTGGAGAGATTGGTGGGGTAGTGAGGCGACGAGATAGGAGTGATAGTGAGGAAGGGAAGTGGAGGAGGGTAAGCAGTCGAAGTGAGTGGATAAAACAGGAAGTAGAGGAAGTGAGGATGGAGAGTAGACGTAGGAAAGAGAAGGAAGGGAAGGAGAAGTAAATGAAGAGAATGAAAGTAAGGATAATGGTGAGAAAGCGAGGGTGGAGAGGATACGTAGGAGAGAAGAAGTAAATGAGGGGAGTGAAAGTGATGACAATTGTGAGTAAGTAAGTGAGAGATGAGGAGCGGATGCTAACACAGGACAGAGCAGAAGAGAAGAGGAGAGGTAGGAGGAATTATATGGGAAGGGGGAGACAAGGAAAAGCAGGGGGAGAGATTGGTGGGAAAGTGAGGCGAGGAGATGGGAGTGATAGTGAGGGGGAGGTGAGGAAGGGAAGTGGAGGAGTGTAAGCAGTCGAAGTGAGTGAATAAAACAAGATGTAGAGGAAGTAAGGGTGGAGAGGAGACGTAGGAGAGGGAAGGAAGGGGAAAAGTAAATTTTGCTAGTTGAAGTGAGGGCAGTGGTGAGGAAGTGAGGTGGAGAGGAGAAGTAGGAGAGGAAAGGAAGAGGAGGAAGGGCAGGAGAAGTAAATGAGGGGAGTAAAAGTGAGGACAGTGGTGAGGAAGTAATTGAGGGATGGGGAGCGGATGTTAAGGTAGGATTGGATAGGATAGGATTAGATAGGATTGAATAGGATCGGATAGGATAGGAGCGGATCAAAAAGGACAGGACAGGATAGAAGAGGAGATGAGAGAGGGGAAATGATAGGGGGAGGGGGAGACCTGAACGATTTAATTAACGTCATAATAGAATACGATATCCTTTTTTGTAAGAAGTTGAAAAAGGAAGGGAAAGCGCAGGTTGAAGTATGGGAGGGAAAATAGGGGAGAAGGGGCGAAGTAGGGGAATGTAGGGTGAGATTCAAATTTTTATTGCGCACCCTAATGTAGAGATTCCCATTTTTTCAGAACTGGATCGATGGAACTGATAGATGTTTAATTAATAATTACAAATAATTTATAATACCTAAATAATACCTATGTTTTCTTTAAAACCTTAAAAAATTTTTAGGATCGGGTGCCAAAATATTTTGAAAATTAATTTTAGAAGACAAAATTGATTTTGATTTTTTTTTCTAGCAATTCTCATGATTAAATCCTACAGAATGACTTCAGGCCCGATCTTTTAATTTGTTTCTGTGGAATTTATTATTTAAACAAATAGAACGTCAAAATTTGACAATTTACGAATATTGTTTGTTTTCTCTGAAGAAAAGACTTAGGAGAAGTCGCTATCAATCAAAATTATTGCAGATACACTTAAGGAACACAAATATCCAGTTCAAGATTTAAGCTAATTGTTATAAACAATTATTTTCATAAGGTGCTCAACCGCAACAAAAAAATTTATGTTGACTAAAAATGCCTTAATATCTCGTAGCAGTAGTATTTATAGTAGAAAATAACCATTAGTTAACAATCAGCATTATTATAAATATTCTAATAAACAAATTGTGTTTTTTTTTTGAAATTATGTTTTTCTTATCGAATAACTTTAAAATTAATTCTAAATTATAATAAATAGCTGCAGAAAAACTTAAATGTTAAATATTTGTATTGTTAATAACAATATTATAAACAAATAAAAAAGATTTAACGTTTTCCATCGGGAAATTTGTTGTTGTTGTTGTTAAATCATGTTGCAGCTATCTCAGTGGTTATATTTCATCAAGAAAGTGTGGTAATTCTAAATTATTATTATTATTATTGAATAATAATAGATTTTTTTCACCACTTATAATTATGTGGGGATATTTTTGTAAAAAAAATGTAAATTGAGCGACTAGCGTGGTAAACTGCTTTAAATTATTAATAAATTTAAATAAATTATAAAAAATAGTAATATACCTGTAATGCAAGAACAGTGTTAAACAAAAATACATTATTTAAAATAATTAAAAGTCAGCAACATCAAAATTTTTTATATTCATTCTTCCAGAATAATGTAATTATTATATTAATAATAATATTAATTGAAAATTGCCACTATCAAGATGAATTAAAATAATAATTACTTAAAAAAACGCTTATTTCGACGTAGAATTGCTATGGATGACAACATGATTTAGCAGAGAAAATAATTTTTTCCCGATGGAAAACGCTAAAATTTTATATTTGTTTATAATATTGTTATTAACAATACAAATATTTAACGTTTGTATTTTGCTGCAGCTATTTTTTATAATTTAGGATTAATTTGAAAGTTGTTCGATGAGAAAAGCATAACTTCGAAAAAAAAACAATTTGTTTATTAGAATATTTATAATAATAGTAATTGTTAACTAATGGTTATTTTCCAGGCTGAATACTACTTCTACGAGATATTTGGGCATTTTTAATCAAGATAAAGCTTTTTTGTTGTTGAGCACCTTATGAAAATAATTGTTCATATAAATTGTTTATAATAATTCGCTTGTGTTTTTAAGCGAAAACAAATTGTTTTTTCTTCTCACCTTGCTAAAATTATATTGCCAATGATGTTTCTTCAAAAAGTTTTTGCCACTCATCAATATTCGTTTATTTTATAAACAAATTATATAAACAAATGCACATTTTGGGTGTTTTCAAGCGAAAGAAATCGTTTTTTTTTCGACCTTGCTGAAATTATATTGCCAATGATGTTTTTTTTTTAAATTTGCCACCCATCAATATTTGTTTATTTAATAAACAAATTATATAAACAAATGCACATTTTGAGCGTTTTTAAGCGAAAATAAATGAATCTTTCTTCTGCCCTTGCTAAAATTATATTGCTAATGACGTTTTCTGAAAAAAATGGTGCCATCCATCAATATTTGTTCATTTTATAAACAAATTATATAAACAAATACGCATTTTAGGAGTTTTTAAGCGAAAAGAATTCATTTTTTTCCTCTGAACTTGCTGAAATTATATTTTCAATGATAATTTCTAAAAGAAATGGATATGCATTAATATTTGCTTATTTTATAGACAAATTATATAAAAAATGAACATTTTAGGCGTTACCTAATTTGTTTTTAAAATAAACAAATAGTGAGGCATGACAATATTTCATCTAGGCAATTCATTGTCAATATAGTTTAAACAATAATAAAAGAAAAATGATTTCTTTCTGCCTATAAATATCTGCAATGTACATTTGTTTATATAATTTATTTATAAAATAAACGATTAGTGGTGCTTGGCAACATTTTTCGAAAGAACGTCATTGGCCATATAACTGCAACAAGATCAGAAGAAAAAACGATATTTTTTCGCTTAAAAACTCCTTATATGTGAATTTATTTATATAGTTTGTTTATAAAATAAGTAAACATTAATGCATGGCGAATTTTTTTTCAGAAAGCATCATTGGTAATATAATTTCAGCAAGGTTAGGAGAAAAAACGACTAATTTTCGCTTAAAAACGCCCAAAATGTGCATTTGTTTATATAATTTGTTTATAAATTGAACAAATATTGATAGGTGGTAAGAACTTGGTCACAAAACATCATTGGCAATATAATGTCAGCAAGGACGGAAGAAAAAACGACTTCTTTTCACTTAAAAACGCTGAAAATATACATTTGTTTATATAATTTGTTTATAACGTTAACAAATATTGTGAGTGGCAATAAAATTTTCAAAAAACATTATTGGCAATATAATATTTGCAAGGTCAGATGAAAAAACGGTTTATTTTCGCTTAAAATCGCCCAAAATGTGCATTTGTTTATATAATTTGTTTATAAAATAAACAAATATTGATGGGTTGCAAAATTTGTCTTAGAAAACATCATTGGCATAATAATTTCAGCAAGATAAGAAAAAGAACGATTACTTTTCCCTTAAAAACGCCCAAAATTTGTATTTGTTTATATAATTTGTTTATAACATCAACAAATATTGATAAGTTGCAAAACTTTTCTTAGAAAACATCATTGTCAATATAATTTCAAGAAGGTCGAAAGAAAAAACGGTTTCTTTTCGCCTAAAAATGCCTCAAATGTGCATTTGTTTATATAATTTGTTTATAAAATAAACAAATAACATTCAATCTCAAATTTTAATGGCCACGTATCATCTTAACGATGAAGGCAAGCGATTTCAGAGCAGAAATATATTTTAAAGACGAATACTCCCTAATGGCGATTATTTGTTAATACAATTTGTTTATAACAATAAACTCTGCAAGTTAACAATTTTTTTATGTTTCTTATACCCCTGTGCATTAAATCCAAGGGACGAGAAGTATAAGAAAAATTTTGTCTAGAAGATTAAAAATGACATTAAAAAAATCGACATTTTTTTCGCTGTTTGCATTAACATAAAAATTAAATAAACAAAAAAAATAAAAAATCTACTTTAACCATTTTCTTAGAAATTTAGTTCTGAATTTGAAAAAAAATCTATAATCGGTGCATAATTACGGTCTAAATGTCATTTTGAACCTCGTTTTCCAATTTCACCCCACTGTGCGAAGCGTCGCCAGGCCTTCAAAAAGAGAACTGGCGACGCGAGGCCCCGCCAAGCCTCGACTACACCACTGATCGTGAATATAATCACTACATTGTACTGTCAAATTAATTGACTAATACGGGTCTTAAGACCTTAATATCTCTAGTCATTCTACATTCACCCCTTTCCCCTCTTTATCAGGGTGAATGATTCCTCTTTGAACTTCGCACTGTGCATATTGACAGTTTTATCAAGTAACCATTCAATTCTTCTTGTCAAACTCTAGTGTTTACATTTTAATGCTCTATGTACTCTGACACTTGTTCAACCTTTTTATCATTTTTTTATCGACCAATCTGAATGAAATCCGATCACAGACTTCACAAGCCAAAATGCTCTAAAAAGAGGGGAAATAGGCCGATTTTTGACAAAAATAGGATAATAATGGGAAATATTTTTTTTTTAATTAATGTGGATACGATATTAAATTCAATATTAAATACTTTTTTCTGAGATTTCGAGTCGAAATATATTGCATTTTTGACAAAGTCGTTGAATTCTCAACCAAAAAGGATCATCTTTTAACCCAAAAAGACGAATTTTCAATAAAAGAGTTTAGTTTTCAAGCTAAAAAGTAGAATTTTTTAAAAAAGATTTGACTTTTATACCCGAAAAGAAAAATTTTTTATAAAAAAGTTAATTTTTAACCAAGAAAAATGAATTTTCAATCCAATAGTTCAATTTTAATTTTAAAAAAATTGTCAATCAATCAGTTGCATTTAAAAAAAAAAGTTTTACTTTTATGCAAAAGAGACCAATTTTTAATCAAAAAGTGGAATTTTGAAACCAAAAGGATGAATTTCAAAACAAAAAAGACGAATTTTCAATGAAAGAGTTGAATTTTCAACCAAAAATGATTTTTTAGTCAAGAAAGGAAAAAAATTCAACCCAATTGTTTAATTTTCAAGCCAAAAATACATATTTTCTACAAAACAGTTGAATTTTAAACCAAAAAATAAGAATTTTTAACAAAAAGGTTAACTTTTTACCAAAACAGTAGAATTTTCTACCAAACTGTAAAAATTTCAAGCCAAAAATAAAATTTTTCTGCAAAATAGTTGAATGATTAGTTTTCAACCAAACAGTTGCATTTAAAACCATAAAAAATTTAATTTGTACCAAAAAAATTTAATTTTCAATTGAGAAGTTAGTTTCCAACCAAACAGTTGAATTTTCTACCAATATATTTGAAATTTTCAATAAAAAACGAAATAGAGCCATTTTTAGTTGAAAAAATTAATTTTCAATTAAATAGTTAAATTTCCAACTAAAAAATTAATTTTTAAGCAATTAAAAAACTTTTAAGAAAAAGAGACAAATTTTTAGCAAAAAAGTTGAATTTTCAACCCACACAGATAAATTTATAAACGAAAAAGATGAATTTTCAAGCAAGAAAGATTTTTTAATCAAGGAAGAAAAAAATTCAACCAAATTGTGAATTTTTAAGACAAAAAGACTAATTTTCTACAAAAAAGTTAAATTTTTAAACGAAAAAAAAGGAATTTTCAACAAAAAAGTTCATCGTCATCCAAATAGTTGAATTTTTAACAAAATAGTTGAATACTCAACCAGAATAAATTAATTTTCAACCAGGAAGTTGCATTTAAAACCAAAAAAAAAATTAAATTTCTACCAAAAAAGTTTAATTTTCAATTGAAAAGTTCGTTTTCAACCAAATAGTTGGATTTTCTACCAATATTTTGAAATTTTCAATAAAAAATGAAATAGAGCCATTTTTAGTTAAAAAATTAATTTTCAATTAAATAGTTAAATTTCCATCTAAAAAATTAATTTTTAAGCAATTAAAAAACTTTCAAGAAAAGTTAAATTTTAACAAAATAGTTGAAATTTCTATAAAATTGTTGAATTTTCAATTAAAAAATACAACTTTTCTACAAAACAGTTGAATTTTGAACCAGAAAATAAGAAATTTCAACAAAAAAGTTCATTTTTAATCAAACTGTTAAATTTTCTACCAAATTTAAAAAATTTTAAGACATAGAGACAAATTTTCTACAAAACAGTTGAATTTTTAAACAAAAAAAAAAGGAATTTTCCAAACAAAAGTTAATATTGATCCAAATAGTTGAACTTTTAACAAAATAGTTGAATGCTCAACCAGAATAAATTAATTTTTAACCAAACAGTTGCATATAAAACGAAAAAATGAAATTTCTGCCAAAAGAGATGACTTCAAGACAAGGAAAAAATAAAAATTTCACCAATTTTTTTGGAATATTAAATTCAAATCAAACCAAAAAAAAAATAAAATTTTTACAAAATTTCTACAAAACAGTCGAATTTTCAACCAAAAAAATATTTTTCATCTAAAAAATACTTTTTTAAAGAAAAACATAAATTTTGAACCAAATAGTTCAATTTTCAACTAAAGAAGATCAATTTTTAACGAAAAATGAAGAAGGTCAATTTTCAGTTAAAAAAATTAATTTTCAAGAAAATAGTTATATTTTCTATCAAAAGAGATGATTTTTTAGCACACAAAAAAAGATTTTTTTACAAAGTATTTATTTATAGCAGGCTTCACTGTCTTTTCCCTTTTTATCATTTTTTCTACTTAAATTGTTTTTTTTTTTTGGATTTTATTATTTGATTCAAAATTAAATTATTCTATTGAAAATTCAACAACATTATTCAAGTCATACTTCTGGGTTGAAAATTCAACTATTTTATTGAAAATTCGTCTTTTTGGCTTGATAATTCAAATATTTTGATTGAAATTTTGTTTCTTTCTTAACTAAAATTTTTTTTTTGTTATTGATAATTTAAATCTTTTGTTGAACATTCATTTTTTTGGTTTAGAAATGTTTCTCTTTACGTAGAAATTTAATATTTTTTGTTCAAAATGCAGCTGTCTGGTTAAAAATTAATCATTTTCGGTTGAAAATTAACTTTTTTCTCGAAAAATCAACTTTTTGGTAGAATATTCGTATTTTAGGATCAAAAATTTATCAATTTGGTAAAAAATGAAAGTATTTGGTTGAAAATTGATGTTTTTTCTAAAAAATTCGTCATTTTTGGTATAAAATCAATTTTTTTTGTTAAAATGCAAATTTTTGGTTTAAAATTAATCTCTTTGATTTGAGAATTGAAGTATCTTGTTGGAAATTCGTATTTTGGCTTAAATCCAACTGTTTTTCATTTTTAATTAAAATATTTTTTCGAAATATCCACGATTACATTTTTCGTTGAAAATTCATTTTTTTAGATTGAAAATTCAACTAATTGATTGTAAATTAACTTTTTTGTTGAAAATTCATATTCTCGAGTTGAAAATTTACCTGTTTCATAGAAAATTCGTCTTTTCGACTTAAAAATTTCAGATTTTGGTATAAAATTCAACCATTTGGTACACAATTAAACTTTTTTATAGAAAATTTCTTTTTCATTTTTAATTGAAAATTAATTCTCTCCAATCAAAATTTGACTATACCATTTTTATTTAAAAATTGATTTTTTTAATTAAAAAATTCAACTATTTTGAAAAAATATTTAGAAACGAAAAAAATATAAACTAAAACTTAAATAAAATTTGAACTAACTGCACATCCATTGTTCTAAATATTCAGTTGAATATTCATGTAATTTGTTGAAAATTCGTCTTTTTTATAGTAAATTCAGCTATTTGATATTTTTTTAAATATTCTTATTTTCCGGTAAAAAATTTAATTTCTTTGGTTATGTTTGAGTGTTTGTTATTTAAAATAAAAATATGTTTCGGTTCAAATATCAACTATTAAATTTTGCAATGAAAATTATTATTCCCAGCTTAAAAACGCAAATGTTTTATAAAAAATTCGTCTCGTTGGCTTCAAAATTCAACATTTCTATAGAAAATTAGTTTTATTTTATTGAAAATTAATTTTTTAAACTGAAAATTTAATTATTCGATTTTTGGTGTAAAATTGGTATTTTTTAAGAAAAATCCAGTGATTTGGTTGAAAATTCATATATTTTCTATAAAAATCGTCCTTTTTATAGAAAATGATTTATCTTAGTTTAAAATTTAGCTATTTGGTAGAAAACATATGTATATCTTTTATTAACAATTGAAAATGTTTTTGGTTTAAATATCAATAATTACATTTTTTTGGATGAAAATTAGTATTTTTAGCTTGAAAATTCAACTGTTCTGTAGAAAATTCTTTTCCTTTTTATTGAAAATTAATGTTTTTAACTGAAAATTCAACTATTCGATTTTTGGTTAAAAATTGATCTTTTTTAGTTAAGAATTCATATATTATTATATAATTAAAAGAATTATTATATAATTCATAATATATGTATTTGGTTAACAATTCGTCTTTTTTGGTAGAAAATCAATTTCTTTGTTTGGTTAAAAATCCAAAATATGCAAATCTTTTTTTATTTTAATATCAACTATTACATTTAAAAATTTTTTTTTTGGAAAATTCAACGATTTTGTCGAGAATTCCTCCGTTGGATTTGAAAATTCAACAATTTGATAGAAAATTCAACTGTTTTATGGAAAATTTATGCAATTTGTTAAAAAATCATCTTTTTGGTTAAAAATTCAACTATCTGGTTTAAAATTTAGCTAATTAGGAAAAGTAAAGAAATAGTGACATTAGCAGACAATTGAGAGAAAATAGTATCTTTAGTGTCATTTTTTCAAAATAGTTGCAAAATAGTGTCATTGCTAAAAAAGTGTCAAATAGGGTCAATACTGTGATCGAGGCCTGCGAATTAAAAAAAAAAAATGTAGATGCATCATGGCTTTGCAGGTTGAATGAATGTAATATATCAGGCGCAACCGGATCTTTATCGAATTGTGAGATGAATCAATGACCGGTGAAAGATTCTGAATTCGAACCTCGTTTCCGACATATTTTTATGACCTTATTTTCTGACCTCATTTCAATTTTTGATCGATACACTTACTCCTCTCGACCGATTCAAAGTTTTTGATTGACTTTACTCTCTAGAGATAAAATACTTTCTACTGAACCAGAAAGAAATATCAGGGGAGAAAAATGCTGGAGAATAACAATTTTTTGTTCTAAAATTTCTATAATGTTTTAAGTTTCCATAAATTTTTATCTGATTAAAATTCTTTTTTAACCACTAAAAGTTCGTAATGATGCAAAAAAAATGATATCCTTCGTCAATAATGCAGATTTTGCCGACTTTGAACAATCTTTAATTCTTAACTAAAAAAACGAATTTTCAACTGAAAAGGATAATTTTTTACCCAAAATTAGAATGTTTTGATTTCAACCAAAAAAAAAGGAATATTCAACCTAAAAATTTTGATTGACTATACTCTCTAGAGATAAAATACTTTCTACTGAAGCAGAAAGTATTATCAGTGGAGAAAAATGTGGGAGAATTAGAATTTTTTGTTCTAAAAGTTTTGCAGCGCTTTTAAGTTTCCATAACTTTTTATCGGATTAAAATTTTTCTTTCACCACTGAAAGTTCACTAATGCCGATTTGTCGACTTTGAACAATCTTTCATTCTCAACTAGAAAAATTAATTTTCAACTGAAAAAGATAATTTTTTACCCAAAAGGAGAGTAGTTCAATTTGAAACAAAAAAAAAGGAATATTCAACCTAAGAAGTTTGATTGACTATACTCTCTAGAGCTAAAATACTTTCTACTGAACCAGAAAGAAATATCAGGGGTGAGAAATGCTGGAGAATGACAATTTTTTGTTCTGAAATTTCGGTAATGTTTTTAAGTTTCCATAACTCTTTATCTGAATAAAATTCTTTTTTTAACCACTAAAAGTTCGTGATGATGCCAAAAAATGATATCCTTCACTAATGCAGATTTTGTCGACTTTGAACAATCTTCCAATAATTGAATTTTGATCTAAAAAAAGACGAGTTCTTAATAAGATAAATAAATTTTCAACTAAAAAATAATTTCCAAACAAAAATAGAATAGTTAAATTTTTAGTTAAAATATAATTCTCAACTAAAAAAAAATGAATTCATAACTTTTTATCTGATTGAAATTCTTTTTTAACCACTAAAAGTTCGTAATAATGCCAAAAAAATGATATCCTTTGCCACTCATGCAGATTTTGTCGACTTTGAACAATCTTTAATTCTTAACTAAGAAATCGAATTTTCAACTGAAAAAGATAATTTTTTACCCACAAGTAGAGTAGTTCAATTTTAAACAACCAAAAAAAAGGAATGTCCAACCAAAAAAGTTTGATTGACTACACTCTCTAGAGATAAAATACTTTCTACTGAACAAGGAAGAAATAACAATGGAAAAAATGCGAGAGAATGCCAATTTTTCGTTCTGAAATTTCTGTAATGTTTTTAAGTTTCCATAACTCTTTATCTGAATAAAATTCTTTTTTAACCACTAAAAGTTCGTAATGATGCCAAAAAATGAGATTCCTCGTCACTAATTCAGATTTGTCGACTTTGAACATTCTTCTAATAATTGAATTTTCATCTAAAAGAAGATGAGTTCGTCACAAGATAAATAAACTTTCAACTGAAGAAGAGTTTCCAAACAAAAATAGAATAGCTAAGTTTTTAGTTGAAAAAATGATTCTCAACTAAAAAAAAAAATGAATTTATAACTTTTTGTCTGATTACAATTCTTTTTTAGCCACTAAAAGTTCGTAATGATGCCAACAAAATGATATCCTTTGTCACTCATGCAGATTTTGTCGACTTTGAACAATCTTTAATTCTTAACTAAAAAACTAATTTTCAACTGAAAAAGATAATTTTTACCCAAAAGAAGAGTAGTTCAATTTCAACAAAAAAAAAAAAGAATATTCAACCAAAAAAGTTTGATTGACTGTACACTCTAGAGATAAAATACTTTCTAGTAAACCAGAAAGAAATAACAATGGAAAAAATGCGAGAGAATGCCAATTTTTTGTTCTAGAATTTTTGTAATGTTTTCAAGTCTCCATAACTTTTAATCTGATTAAAATTCTTTTTCAACCACTATATGTTCGTAATGATGCAAAAAAAACGATATCATTCGTCACTAATTCAGATTTGTCGACTTTGAACAATTTTCTAATAATTGAATTTTCATCTAAAAAAAGATGAGTTCGTCACAAGATAAATAAACTTTCAACTGAAAAAGAATTTCCAAATAAAAATAGAATAGCTAAATTTTTAGTTGAAAAAATAATTCTCAACTAAAAAAAAAACGAATTTTCAACTGAAAAAGATAATTTTTCACCCAAAAGTAGAGTGGTTCAATTTCCATCAAAAATGAGGAATATTCAATCAAAGAAGTTTGTTTGACTATGCTCTCTAGAGCTAAAATACTTTCTACTGAAACAGAATGAAATATCAGTGGAGAAAAATGCGGGAGAATTAAAATTTTTAAGTTTCCATAATTTTGTATCGGATTGAAATTCTTCTTTCATCACTAAAAGTTCGTGATGATACGAAAAAAAATGATATCCTTCGTCACTAATGCAGATTTTGTCGACTTTGAACAATCTTCCAATAACTGAATTTTCAACCAAGGAAGATCATTTTTCACCCAAAAGTAGAGTTCAATTTATTAGTTGGAAAAATAAATTTTCAACAAAAAAAAAAACGAATATTCAACCGAAGAAATGAAATTTTAACAAAAAATAGAAGAGTTAAGTTTTAAGTAAGAAAACGATTTTTCAACTAAATAGTTGAATTTTCAGCTCAAAAGATTAATTTTCCACCAAAAAAGACAAATTTTCAACAAAATACATGAGTTTTCAATTAAAAATGATACATTTTCAACAAAATATAGAATAGTTAAATTTTCAGTTAGAAAAATAATTTTTCAGCCAAAGAAAACATTTTCAACAAAATAGTTAATTTTCAACCATGGAAAATAAATTTTTAACCATAAAGATGAAGTTTCAACTATTGAGATTCCTTTCAACCAAAAAAGAGGAATTTTCACCTAAAACAGATCAATTTTCAACTTACAATAGAATAGTTGAATTTTCAGTATAAGAATTAATTCTCAGCAAAATAAAATAAATTTTCAGCGAAATAATTAAATTTTCAACCAAACAGATGAATTTTTAACGAACAAGATAAATTTTCAACCGAAAATAGAATAGTTCAATTTTCAGTGAAAAAATTACTTTAAAAAAATAATTTTCAAAAAAGTAGTTAAATTTTGAACAAAAAAAGGGTTTTCCACTAAAATGGTGAATCATCGACAAAAAATGAATTTTTAACAAAGTAGTTAAGTTTTCAACCTAAATAGTCGCAATTTCAACCTAGAAAGTTAGATTTTCAACTTAAAATAGAATAGTTACATTTTCAACAATACAAAAAAAAATAATTTTCAACCAAATACAATTAATTTTCAACAAAATAGGTAAAGTTTTAACCAAACAGATGAATTTTCAACCAAGAAGATTAAATTTCTACCAAAAAAGACGATATTTCAACAAAATAGTTACATTCTCATTCACTGAAATTAATTTTCAATTGAAAAGATCAATTTCCTGCCAAAAAATATTCATATTACTTTTAAAGATTAAAATAATGCATTATTATAGGCAACAATAAAAAAATTTTCGTTTTTTTTGACTGAATTTTTGTAAAAAAATCTATAATATTCTAAGAGGGAGAACAAAGTAAATTAAAATTCTCGTTCCCTTCGTAGCTTCTCTATCCCTTTTGAAATATTATTTTAAAGCCATAGTTGCATAATCTAATCTCCAATCATGATTTATCATTTTTCTCGCCTTTAACTTTTATTTCTGATAAAAATTTTAGAGATATGGAACCTTGATTTTTTTATAGGTACCATCCATTCACCATCACAAATATTTATTCTATAAAATCATTTTAGATTTTATGAAAAAAAAGAAAAATCAATTAATCTATGTTTTTTCCCTATTTCCCTCTTTTCCCCTTTTTAAAGAATTCCTCTTTTCCCCTATTTTCAAGAAACTTCCTCTTTTTCTTGTTTTTTTTTTGCTTAAATTGGAACTGAATTATTAGAACCCAATAAAAAAATCGAACTATTTTTTTTTTGATAGCTAATTCTTTTTGTGTAAAAAGTCTACTATTATATTTTTGATTTGGAATTCATCTTTTTTAGATTAAAATTTTATCATTTTTTTTTCAATTCGATTATTTTATTGCAAGTTTAACTTTTTTGTTAGACACTTGTCTTTTTGGCTTGAAAATTCAACAATTTGATTGCATTATTTTTTCTTTCTTGACTACAAAATTTTGTTTTTTTGAAAATTTATCTTTTTGGTTAAAAATGCAACTGTCTGGTTGAAACTTAAAAATTTTCGGTTGTGAATTAATATTTTTTGTGCAAAATTCGCATTTTTGGATTGAAAATTCAACTGTTTTGTAGAAAATTCGTATTTTCGTTTCGTAAATTCAGCATTTGGAAGAAAATACAACTATTTGGTCTGATATACGCCTTAAGCGCAAGATATTAAAACCGATACGTGAATT